>PVJO010000057.1:122500-157500 GCA_004026905.1 Hystrix cristata | reverse complement strand
AATTGTGTATTAGGTGGCTTATCTTTCTACATACCTTTATGTCTGTTTTCAGTGGCAGTTTTCTAGAAGGAAGGTCAGAATTTGCTTAAAATTTGCAAAATATCACATACATGCAAACACTAAATACATACAATTTTAGGATGACCATATTGTAGTAGTTACATTTATGTCATAACAAGTATTTATAAGGTACTCATAAATCATTTTAAGACCAAAAAATTAATCTAAACTGCTTAAAAAGGATAATAAACTACATGATGTGAAGGCTAATGAACTCAAAGGTAGAAAAGTTGTGCGACTTTGCTCAGAAACCAAATCAGTTGTAATTGCACCACACTATAGCATCATATTATATGTGTAGGCTTAAATCTTATTACAGATTTGCAGTGTGTTACGGATGTCTCCATTCACAGAGAAATGGGGAGTGGAAGATTACCTGTGTTTAGTACTGATCATTTTATATATAAAGCACATGAATTTGTAGATATAGAGCTAATTAAATGAAAACATTAGCTATGACAAAGTTTTCATCAAATGATCAACTGTATGTGTGTGTATGTGATTTCCATATCAGTCCGCATATCTTTATCTGTGTCCATGTAATCTATCTAAATTGGCAACTTTTAAAATGTTGACATGTTTGTCTTTGTTCCTTCATTTCAGTTTTATTCCTTGTTATTTGAAGAGAATATAAGGTAAATGACTGTTGGAAGAAAAGCATTTCTGTTTATAAATATGTTTTACTCCAAACTGCTTATTCTAGCCATTTTATTTGTATGAAAGAAGAAGTAATTAAGTAAACAAAACCAACCACACACTTGGGCAACCCATCAGGGCAGTCAGTTTTACAACATACATTTCAGACGGCTTTTTATTATGACATTAAAGTGTAATAATCTAACGTGTGTCAAAAGTCTTTTAAAAACCTAGAAATATTTTTGAAAATCACTGTATTATTTTGTTATGTTTCTTTCTTACGTTACAAAGTTACATCTAATCTGTATTTCAAAATGCCAACATGAGAAAAAGAAAAGCCCTAGTAATCTTCAGTGTTAAATATAAAAGGTTCTTGTTCTTGTTTTGTTTTGTTTTAAGAAAAAGGAACTAATCCACCCCAAATTTCTTTTCTTGTCTCCTCCTTTCTCTTTCGTAATATTAATTTCTCCTTTCTTTGCAGCATGAAGTGCCAGACTGGAAAAGTTTGAACTGCATTAAAAATGACTGTTAAAATAAATGTGAGCCATGCCTGTTAATCTTTTTCTGTTTTCAAAGACACACTGTCCCATAAATTTGTTCTAAAATATTTATATAAATACTTGCTTTTATTTACAGTAGAAGTGAATTGTTTTGCTAGAAAGAAAGTGATTGCTTTTTCAAAGGTTGCAAACTTGGCGAGTTGACAAGTTGATTGTGTGCTGGTTACTGCAAGCAGTGAACTGAGCAGGGGCCTCAGGCTTCTGCACAGGGCTTTCCTGTTTGTTTCTCTTGCCACCCTTTTCCCATTTTCCACACCCTTTGTTTAGGGGCAGTCATGTTCCATGAGCGTTTTCACATTATGTAGTTTCCTCTTTTTTCCTCCGTGTCTTTCACTACCCCCTTTTCTCTTTGCCTCTTATTCTCAGAAACTTTAAGAGAAGGAAAATGGTGGAAAGGAAATTTTAAACAAAAAATTTCCTTCAGTTTAATGAATAACCTCTGAGTAAGTGCTAAACTTCTGGACTTTCTGATATAAGTTTAGTTACTTGAAATAAGAAAAAAAGTTTCAAGGAGAAACTGAAATACTAAGCTTGTGATTCCATCTTTCAGAGACCCTCTCTAGATAGTCATTTTTCATTTATATGTGTGTATGTCCAGAGAAACTTCCCTATGGGTTACTACATGTGCTGCTATAGTAAAGTATATTTTCTAGGCGTATATATGATAAGTGTATAACATTTTGAAGATAGTGATTGTCTTATATATCTCTATCCTACACATACGCTTTTTACTAATTTAGATAACATATATGCATATTACTTCCCATTACTTGATATTTATTTTTCTCTTTAATCGCACCTTTAAAGCTTTCCAAAAGTGTGTTGGTTTACAGCTGATCAATTACGAAGTATTAATACTGCCATGAAATTGTGTTTAACCGTACTAGCCCAAGCTCAAACATCCTCACATAGGACTGAAGAAGTATGGGGTGTAAATTTGTCATCTCCTGCAATCTGATGCCTCTGAGAAGCTAATGTCTAAATACTGTGCTAGTTTAATATTATTATTACAGATCTGTGTAATATAAAATACATACAATTATTGGCCACGGTGCTGAAGGACTTAGGACAGTTGTGAAGTGAGTTCGCAGACCCTTGACCAGTGCCACCCCTTCCTCCCTCTGTGCCAGGTGCCCGTGTCGGTGGCCATGATGACCCCCCAGGTGATCACCCCTCAGCAGATGCAGCAGATCCTCCAGCAGCAGGTGCTGTCTCCCCAGCAGCTCCAGGCCCTCCTCCAGCAGCAGCAAGCGGTCATGCTGCAGCAGGTAATGTGGGTCACCTGCTGTGGTGCTCTAGCCGGCCCTCCCGCGGGCAGGTGGGACAGCTCAGTCTCGCCTGAGGGGAAGGTGGATCCGCCTGCCAGCAAGTTAGTGTGGTATCTTGATCCTGACTGCAGAGCTGTATAAGGAAATATCTGCACATTATTCTTTTTAAATTTGTTAAAATCTAAACTAGGAACAGAAAGATGTAATTTGAAACTGGAAATGAATAAATATTTAAATATCTGAATACTTAGGTACATTTGATTTGTAAATTTACCAACAAAATACAAAGAAGCTTATCGTACGGTGGTTTATTTTAAACTCCTAATGCTATAGCCGTGTTTTAATTTCACATATACATGAAGTATAAGTAAAAATTTTGTTAACATGAAGAAGTAGCATCCTAAATTTTTCTCTCTGAAAATATGCTGTCATTTAGTAAAAGAATAATGTACTTATTAGAATAAAGTTAAATTGTTAAGCCACAAATTCATAAAACTTATATTGTTAAAAGAATAAAAATAGTGTCCCTAATGTGTATCTTATTGGAGCCTTGAATACATGGAAATGAAACTTTGTATTATATGCTTATTTACTGTAGAGAAAATGATGTGCTTTAATTTTAATTTTTATTCTGTTACTCTGGTATCATCTGTGATGATGACTACAAGTTAGTTGTATTTCTAAGTCTGACATTGTTCCAAACAGCTGATGAATTTAAATTGTCCTTTAAATAAGTATTGGACAGCCTGATTTTATGGAACTAACCTTTGATTGTTATAAGTGATAAGAGTCTAACTTACCTTATATGCTACTAGAACTTCAGATTGCTAATTTAGGATAATAATTTCGCTCTGGTCCTTTAGAATACAGATTTTCCTACACCCATTTGCTTAGGATTCTTTTTGGATTCCAGGTTGGAAAATTTCAAAGTTACCTTGGGAGGGGGGCTGTGTAGAGCTGTCTCTTTGAGTCCAATGCATACTTTTTTGGTCACTTTTTGTGAGGTGAATCTTAATGGCTACTCTACCGTGTGCCAGTCTAGAAGAGTTTAGGAGATATATAATACATGAAACTTTTGCCTTTATTTATTAAAGTCAAAATGGTTTATTCAGCAACAACTACAAGAGTTTTACAAGAAACAGCAAGAGCAGTTACATCTTCAGCTTTTGCAGCAGCAGCAACAGCAGCAGCAGCAACAGCAGCAGCAGCAACAGCAGCAGCAGCAGCAACAGCAGCAACAGCAGCAGCAGCAGCAGCAACAGCAGCAGCAGCAGCAGCATCCTGGAAAGCAAGCAAAGGAGGTAGGACCTGGTTATCTCCTTGATATCTAATAGTCTGAGGTTGAGAAGGAGCTTCGAGAGGCGAGAGTAGTCTTAGATCTTCCTGTAACAAGGCTCTTGCTGTCAAAGATGCAACATTATATATTTTTACTGAGCTTAGTAACAGTGACAGTGGAACTCTCCTGCTCCCCTATTTTTGTAGCTTGGGACTTGAGAAGCACATCCAGTGTTGCTGTCATCTGGTGTTCCCTAATGAATCGCAGTGTGCAAAGAACAAGCTGTGTAGTGGACACAGTACTGATTATCTTGTATTCACCGAGAACCTAAGTTGGTGAGGGAACCTTATTTTTCTCAGTGGTGCAGCTCAGGGAACATGCATGCAAATTCAGCCCATTGTTGGAGGTGGGGAGACTAGGGGAGAAACTGGTTGAGCACAGATTTCGAAGTCACAGGCCCCTGATTAATGAACTGCTACCGTAGGTTTGGAGTGGCGAGTAGAAAGTTACAGTTTGATATGCTCATAAATCAAACTGACAGGCTGGCTTCTCAGGCCTAGCTTGCACTTGTCAGCAAACTGCATCAAATATAAACATAATACAAACAAAACATGTTGAAGTAGTTAAATTGATCAGCAGGTATCAGAGCTGTTGTCTTCAAGCTGCCCATTATACAAACGTAGAGGAAACAGTTTTGACCTCCTGAGGCTTTGTTTCTGTTTGGATTTGTGAATAGAATTTCAGACAGCCATCAACTACAGAATAGAAATCGCTCCCTTATTTCTCCGGAGGCTTTGGGCAATCCACATGACTTGCTCCATTATGCAGTCTGTTTTCCAGTGAGCGCATCACAAGTTTCTCTTTTCCCCAAACTAAAAAGGAAAGGTCTTGTCTTCCTCTGAAGTGTGACTGCCATCTCATACCCTCCCGAGTCCAAAGAACTGTGGTTTGTCTTGCAATGCCTCACAAAATTGGAAGTTACACTTTTCCTGATAATAAGGGCACTTTTTTTGACTTGAACATAATTCTGCCTTTAATATATTCCAGCCAGAGAGGAGAGGGTGAGACAGAGAGCTAACAGCCCTGTCCTGTGAAGGCTACATCCCCGTTTACTAATAGATCACTAGAGACTGCGTTCACGGACCTCTACAGATCAAACATATTCAGCTGGAAAAAAATAGAGTTTTGCGGAACTTGGCCGTTTCTCTAGTGTTGTTCTTTTTATCTAGATAAATGATTATCTGTAATACGCTGATTTTTACTGAGTTTATTACATACAATCTCTAGACCTCGTGGTATATTCTTAGTGCAAGTTCCCTGCTTCTGTGTTGCTGCTTAATATTTGAGGGAAAAGCAACTGAAAATCTAGAACCTGCTCATCTTGCCCTTGAGTTTTGACCATGAGATGACCAAGAACTTGTCAGGGCAATGAAAGGTGCATGGACTTCTCTGTGAGAGTGCTTTGTCAGGCCATGTTCTCCGCTGTTTACTGAGCTGGCTTTTCTGACACCACCAGCAGCAACAGCAACAGCAGCAGCAACAGCAGCAGCAGCAGCAGCAGCAGCAGTTGGCAGCCCAGCAGCTTGTCTTCCAGCAGCAGCTTCTCCAGATGCAACAACTGCAGCAGCAACAGCATCTGCTCAGCCTTCAGCGGCAGGGACTTATCTCCATCCCACCTGGCCAGGCTGCACTTCCTGTCCAGTCACTGCCTCCAGGTACAGACAAAATGTGGTGACATCTATTTCTCTTGCACGTCCTACCATTTCATGGCCCACCTTATACCTTGAAAATTTTTGTTTTATGACCTTCAAGTTTATTAATAAAACATGACTGTTAATATGGTCGCATGACCCATTTTCTTGAGGCTCAGAAAATTTACCATATACTGCTTTCAAGTGTGTGGTAAAACTGCTTTCAAGTGTTTTGTCAGATATTAAATGCGCATTTATTAGACTTATGGGTAGAAGGTAATTCATAGGGACAACACAATGCAAGCACTGTTGAATATCCAGGAGGATCTGCAGGGAACTGGATTCCTAGGAAAGCTAACAACACTCCATTTAACATGAGTGAGTTTTGGTGAACAACTGACACACACAAAAAAAGTTCCTAGTCTTTGCACTGAAATCGCCACATATATAAAGGAGCTTTATGTATTTCTGTGGCGTGCTTTCTGAAGTTAGGCTTTGTGGAACCCCATCCTACTGTCATGGGATTATATGGATACTATTTTTTAAAATAGTATTGCCTCTGTGTGTATTATGAATTATAGTTTACAGCGCTGTACACTATATTCTTATTTGGTTTTCAGTATAAGAAAACTCTGAGTATGCCATAACACAATTTTATGTATGTATGATTCTTAGCTTTTAGGAAAGAAGTTTAAGTACAAAGAAAAATAAGGATAAACGATGGGTGCTAAAATTGTCAGTTCAGGTAAAAGTTGTATGTCATTAAACTTCATAAAAGGATATCCTAATTTGTATTTGGACTTTGTTGGAACAAATGTTAATCTTGGTGAACCGTAATTCAACTTAATTATATCTGTCACAAAAGGGTTCATATTGTAGAAATATTTGCTATATTTTGCTATCTCACTAGGACACATTGAAGAAAAGTACTGTGATGGGATTATATGGATACTATTTTCTTTAAAATAGTATTGCCTCTGTGTGTATTGAAGAAAAGCAAAAACTATTAATTATACAAAAATTAAAATTAGGCTAATAAACTTAATTTTCATAATGCATATGATCATTGTTTGGTGGCACACAAAATTAAAAATATTGTGATAAATAAAATTAGTCTCTCTTCGGTATTTTTCCCCAGAATTCCTTCTTTTGCTTGATTTCAAATCTTTTAATTCACCTGACTGAATCACTCCTAGGAAATCAAGAAAGATAAAGTTTAAATAGTGGAAGGAAAACAAGACAGTAAACCCACTTTTCTGAGCTGTTCCAAGGAGAGTTGGAATAACCTGTGGTGTCAGCACAGGAAGGGACACTCTATTCGCAAATCGTTGTTCTGTAGAAAAATAAATACAATTCAAGGACAAATGAAGAAATAAGGTTAAAAAAAGAAAGGGGTTTATAAATTAATTCAATGTAAACTTAGATTTCTTTCATAGAAACTGCATTAAGACAGAAGCAATAATTTTGTCCCTGGCTTTTTTTCAGTAAAATTTAAATAAAAATCTGTATGTAGGATATAATTACATGAGTATTTCCTCAATAGAAAAGGAAGATTTACCTTAATCTTATTTTAGTAACATCACTGAAACATTTCAAGAAAGTTTAAAATATGTACTCATAGAAATACAATGTAATTTATTTAGAATATATTTTAAAACTATGTTATTGTGAAAAAACAATAAAATTCATTGAACAATTAAATTCATTTTGATCTAACTATTTTAACAGGTTTTTTTGGGGGGGCGTGATCCTGGGGATCAAACTCAGGCCCTTGTGCTTGCTAGCAAGTGCTGTACCAGTGAGCTAAACCCCAACACCTCTAACAGTTTTAACATGAAAATTTTCACTTATTTTTGAGGGTGCTTTTGAGAGAATTATCTCTATCACTCTTTTCTTTTACTTTGTACTCACTATGGGGCATATAAGAGATAAATTGCATAGAACATTTAGAAAGAAATAGTATATCAGAACAAATTTTGGGTTGAGCAGAACATTTATAATTTAAAGGAAAAAAATGAAATAACTAAAACATATTTCTACTAAAAAAGGTGAAAAAAATCTGTTTAAATAAACACAAGGTTAAAACTTTAGGTGTTCACTGACCAAAGTTCTGTTGGTGCCAAACTGGAGCCATCTTCATATTTTTTATCATTTAAATGATTGAATGTGAAGTGTCACTGAGGAGACCTACCAGTCAAACCCAGGCAGAGTGCATCAAGTGCAGCAACTCCGGGAAAGAACCATCCCGGGACCTCCTTACCTGGGGGTTCTGTGTTAGTGGATTCCACATGGATACTGAACATATACAGACATTTTCCCTTGTAATTACACTGTAAGTGATACAGTATGACAGCCATTTACATAACCTTTACATTATATGATGTAGTACAAGTAATCTAAAGTATACAGGAAGGTGTGTGCAGGATATACACAAATTCTGTATACATTATTATGTATTGTGACTCCAGCATCACAGGCGCTGCTATCTGCAGGCATCTGGAGTCAGTCTTTCTTAGATACCAAGGATTCGCTATAGTGTTACAATACTGCACTTTGATCCCAAAATTAGGATGGCAAAAAATAGAGAAGCAAATTCATTTCTGGTTATTTTAGGTAATTTTGGATGCTTTTATTGTCAGTTTCTCAGTTCACTCTATATCAGGTTTTTGGTTGGTTGATTGATTGACCATCCATGATGGTCTTGTGGAAACAAATAGGAACACTGTGCAGTGATGGATGATGTTCTCATATCTTTTAAAATTTTATTTATCTCTATCATTTAACGCTGCTTCTTCAGACTACTATAAAGTTACAAGTGTCTAAAATATGTCTTAAAGCTGCATAAATATCAGGAATAAGATTATAAAATCTTAATAGAGTAGTAGCTTTACAGATATTTTTCTTTGTAATGTATTATAAAATTTGAGCATAAATTAAATACTATACATTTAAAGTCATCATAAATATTCCTCTAATATTGAATTTTATAGTGAACTTGGTAATTAAATTACTAAGTGTGTACATTTTGTGTATGGACGAACAGTAAGTACACAGAAGTCGAAATGATGAATTTGAAAATTGATTTCAAATAATATACTGTTTATAAAGCTATTTAATAGATTGTGCAGGTTTTTTTAACTATTTATTTATTTATTTATTTGTGCTGGGGGTCGAACTCAGGGCCTTACACTTGCTAGGCAAGTGCTCAAACTACTGAACTAAATCCCCAGCCCAGTGTAGTATTTTTATTGTGTAGTTTATGTATCAAATATCTACTCAATTTGGTGACATATTTTAATAACCTAGAGCCATTATTTCCTAGTTAAGAAATTGGAAATTGTACGAGCACTTTAAAGTTTGATATTTTTTTAACATCAGATAAAAGTTTGTATCCCAGTATGCAACGTACCCACAAGTTGACATAACTAAACATTCTCTCTTTGCACAGCGCTTTACTTTCCTCAGTTTCAGTACCTGCAGTTAACTCCAACCCAAAAATCCTAAGGGTGAATTTCAGAAAAAAAGAATTCATGAATTTTAAATTGTTCACAGTTGTAAATCTAACAGGACCCTGTTCCCTGGCACCTAGGGATGGTGTGACTCATCCCTCGGCCCACCATATCCACACCGCGCTTTCTTCCCGGTCATTGGTCACTTAGCCCCCTCGGTTACCAGACTGGCTGTCATGATATGAAGTGCTTTGGTTTCAGTAAACCTTTTTGCGCTTAGCAATGGCTTCAAAGCTCCGGTCCTGTTGCCAGCAATTCAGCTATACCATAGGGAACTGTGAAGTACTTCCTTTACGTGAAAAAGATGGAAGTTCTTGATTAATAAGGGAAGTAAATAATCTTGTGCTGAGATTGCCCAGATTTATGGTAACAACAACAATTCTATCTGTGAAATTGTGAAGAAGGAGAAGGAAATCCGCGCCAGTTTTGCTGTCGCACCTCCAACTGCAAAAGCTATGGCCACGGTGCATAATAAGTACTTAGTTAAGATGGAAAAGTCATTAAATGACAGTGTTCAGTGCGATCCACAGTTCGGGCATCTGCTGGGGGGATGGGAACATATTACTGGAGGATAAGGGCAGGTTACTTTATCGTCTGTATATATGAAATGAAATATATAGGTGAAAGCTTTATTTTACTCCAGGTCTTTTCATATTTTTAAATTTATAAATGTTACTTTTAAAGTAAGATTTTCATTAGCTATCTGAAGGACCAAACTGGGAATGCTAGACTCTTGTCAAACCTATTTTGAATTAACAACTTGTAGAACTGGGTGAGCTTGGGATCCAAGAGCTGCTGAATAAAAAAGAAAAAAATGAAATCTTTAGAAATAAAATATAATAATGCCCTGTATGCTCAGGTAGGAATGTGCTGAAGATACTCCTTGGCCTCAATAGGCAGCCAAAAGCAGCTGTTCAGCTTTGACTAAATTCTCTGCTTATACAAGTCTGAATAGCCAATTGCCTACTTGGCTAAGTCTGGCATCTGGGATCTTAGTCAGTAATCATGTGTTTGCATAGATCACCATTGCATCTGTTATGGTAACCACACCAGCCACATGAACAAGGTATGCCATGCACAATTACCGTCATAATTTTAGTATTCTCTTTCAATTTTAGTAGTCTCTTTTAGAAACTTTTCAGTTTGTAAGTTACAGAGAAACATTTTCTTTCAGATCTTTATATACTGAAAATACATCAGTGAGTTGGAGTTTAAATATACAGTACTTTTAGTATTGCATAAATGAAAACCTGCAAGGTTGCCTGAAGATGGTGTAATTTTGTGTGTAGAAACCAACTTGTAAATAAATATTGAGAAATACTAAGAGTATATTATTAGTTTTTAAAAATATAGATAAGAATGATTGTCATAATCAAAATTCTGATTTTTACAGAATTAATGAACTGGCATATACAACATTAATTTATGATTAATCATTATTAATGATTTTTCCACTTAATTCATAAGTATTTTTTTAAATCCTCTTTGACATTTTTTTGAGAGGGAGACTCAAAAGCAGAACGTCAGCTTTGTTGCATGAAAATATCATGATGAGTAAAAATTTTTAAATATGTTTTCATAGTAAAATTTCAAACTTTGAAAATGTAGCCTATAAAATATTAGTAGTGAAATCTTAGTAGGAATTTTAAAAATCCTCAGAAGTTTCTTCTTTGGTGGAGACACTTGTCTTAGGTCTCAGTTTTATCCAAACACAGACCTAAATTTACTACCTATAATTTGGAATTTAGACAAAATGTATAATCGATGCATCTCTTATTAAACAAGTTAAAATGGGCATTTTATCTGGGGATGACATTAATTTTCTACATAAATATAAATTTACATTATATTAAGATGGCAAACTCTAAATAAATACATGAATGTCTGAAAGGTACTCCAGAAATTAGATCTCTCTTCTGGAAACAAAATTTAGAGACTCAGATCAGAATTGGTAGAGAATTTTTATTTGTAATGTAGACTTTTCTTCATGATTCAGTCATTTTGGACATGTGTGTATAGCTTTTCAAAATGTAAAATGTAAGGTGAAAAGTGGAAAATACATGGTAGTATCTCAATTCAAACGATAAACATTAAGTACCATCTTGACTTAACAAAATAGAGGGCATGCAAATAATTCTACCAAGGTTCACTTTTGTTACTTTGTTGTAAGTAACCTGAGAAAACAAGCAGACTACTATTAAGTTAATAATTAGAAGTCTAAATTAGAGTTACTTCTTTTGCATCATAATGTATAAAAATTATTTAACACTAAAATTTTAATTACTAGATATAAGGAAAAGAAAGAACATTGCTTGAATGAATGCTTTATTTTTGAGTGTGAGACAGATTCTAATGTAATATTTAACAAGTAAAATCATTGAAATTTTTAAACCTTGTGACTCAAGGATGTTATAATCTAAGTATGAATTACCAGCTTTTAATTCATTCCTAGCACAGTGCGTGGCACTCCACAAATTCTGAATGCAGAACTAAAGAATTACTATTGAATTGCTTTATCTAAGGTATTTGATGAAATTTAATTAAGGATTCGTCATTGTATTTACTGAACTCCTGTGAAAAGAAACCTTCTACTCTTTATTTGCAGTGTCAGCAGTGAATAAGAACAAGCCCAAGTCCAAGAGTGGAATAAAGTTTCTCAGGTTTTCAAGACTAGGGACAGAATTTTCAAATTGTATAAATACAGAACTTTGGGGCACTCTTTTAGTATATATCCTTGAAACATATTATTAAGAGAAACTGGGGAATCTTTTCTTAAAATAAAAGTTGAGTATTGATCTGCAGTATTCTAGTCTACCGATTCCCAGTGCTTGTCTGCCAGTGTTGCACACTAGTTTTCTAGTCAAATGAAAGAGGTCTTCCAAGTGGGATTCACTGAGCTTGTACCCAGTGAGGTGCTCCTCCAGCCACCGGAGAGATCAGAGTGAAGGAAACAAACAGAAGTTCCTGCCATCCCAAAGCAAGAGTGCATTTTACTGTAGAAGTCACAGAATAAGTGAGCTAAGTGAAATATTTAGTGGTGAGTGCAAAGGAGAAAAATAAAGGGCAGGAGGTCGATGTGAAGCAAGTGTAGGAATTGGGAGACAATGAATTTTTAGGCAGGGTGGCCAGGGAAGAAGTCCTTATAAGGGATTATATGAATAATGACCTGAAAATGTGAGAGAGAGCCGAGCAAGGTGGCCCATACCTGCAGTCTCAGCATTCAGGAGGCTGAGGCAGGAGGATCACTGTAAATTCAAGTCAGCCTGAACCACATAGTGAGACCCTGTCTCAATAAAAAATAAATACGAAATTTAAAAATATGAGAGTTCTAGGGAAAGTCACTTAATTTTTCTGTGCGATGGTGTCTGCATCTCTAAAATGGGGATAATCTAATATCCCAGAACACTAGCATCAATAATTCTAAAAAGCAATAATAGCTTAGGGTATTATATATGTTATCCTATGGATGGACTAGTGACTGTCATAGAAGAGGTGTGTAAATGCAGTATCTGTTAAAACAGATGATAAAAACTGCAAAAGGAGCAAGTTGGCAGGGATGGGAAGCTGTGTGAATAGGAGCTTAGTTTTGAGCAAATAAATGTTGAGCAACCTGGTAAGGCCGTCTGGGAATGTCAGAGAGGCTGTAGTTTGAAGGAGAGGTATAGGCTGCAGATCAGTTGATGATTCCTAAGCCTGATCCTACTGTTCAAAACTGATAGAAATTTGTGTAATTATAAAATAAATTTGCTTGGACTTTTTCAAATGCAAATGGAAAACACTGAGATACAAAAGAGGTTCAAGTTTTCTTTGTTACTGAGCATCTCAGAACTGTTCTATCTGAATCGTGAGCCTCCTGTGAGCCATGGCATTCCGAATGACAGTATTTGAAGATGAGTGCTCCCTAGAACACTGTTTAACTTCACTGTATGTTACTGCCTGAAAAACAATCTAAATTAATTCTTACAAACCATCAAGCCTTCAAAAATCACAGAATGTTCAAAACTGTGCAACATTGATTGGCTACCTGTTTCATATTCATGAATAGTTTTGTACCCGTAAGAAAAGAGCTGAGCAATTATTAGATGTGAAAATGTGGTCCTGAGAGCAAGGTAAGAGTTTCCTTGTTAAAATGCCCCATCCCCAAGTTACCTGGGCCCTGAAATCACCTGCGGAGCTTCAGAGATTGCTGATGCCTGGCGTGTGCTGTGGTCAGTGCACTGGAGGGGACTGTAATGCACAGACATTTTTGTTAACCACTGCTACTAAAAGGAAATTCTTTTTTACTTCCTATATTCTCTGACACTTACATAAAACATCTGAAAGCCAGTAACCTCTGATTTTCATTAAGAAACTCTATTTGAATAGAGAACAGGAAAGATTTCTCAAATCTTTATTGAGGGTTTACTAAGTACTTAGCATTTGTTATTTTATCATAGCATGACAATATCACTAATTTTCAATTATGAATGAATAGTATCATAGAAAACTTTTCAAAAGTAAGTGGATACTTACAGTAACCAAATTATTAACAAAACCCATAAACTAAATTGTTAATAACATCATTAGCTGATATAGCCTTCCAAAACATTATCTGTTGTAAAGATACAAAATGTTAGAAGCAACTGGTCCCATTTATAATTCTTTAGACATTGGTCTTATAGGTAGCAATGCTCATAAATAGGATGTTATTTAAGAGCCACAGAATTCCCACTTGGAAATCAATGTGTCTTCAAGAACTGTATGATTTTCTTATAATGAATGAAATCAAATATGTATTGCACACCTACCAGGCCCTATTGATAGCACTGGGGATATATAGTAAAATAAGAAATAGCTGTTCTTATAAAACTTAAATGTTACAGGAAAGAGACTGGTGATATCAAGAAGTAGATCTGTTGATTGATAGTTTCAGAAATCAATAAATGTTCTTGAAGAAAATAGAGTAGTATAGGAATTAAGGAATACTTCAAAGCAGAGGAAGGAAGGGCAGTAGTTGATACTGTAGTAAAAGATTCCTTAGGGAAGGAGACCTTGAGTCACCTAAGTGGAGGAGGGAGGAAGCCAGGGGAAGTCCCACCGCAAGAATAGCCTGGGCCTGGAACTAGCAAAGCACAGGCTGAAAAGAGTGTGACTATTCGATTTCGTGGAACTAAACCAAGTGTGGAAAGCTATAGATGAGATCAGAGAGAAAAGGGCCACATTAACAAGTGTAGCCCCAAATAGGCCACAGTAAGCTTTGCTTTTGTTTGTTTTCTTTATCTCCTCCTCCTCCTCCTCCTCCTCCTCCTTCCTTCTTCCTTCTCCCTTCTCTTTCCTTCCTTCTTCTTCTTCTTTGGCTTTTTTTCTAGATGGCTGGGAAGGCTTTGGAGAGTTTTCCTGAACTGATTTGACCTAATTTACATTTAAAGAGATTGTTTAGGGGCAGTTATAGGAAAAGCAAATTCATTCACTCAAAGCAAGGTAAAAAACAGGAAGAGAGTTGGGATGCTCTAGCCATGTCCAGGCAGGAGCTGAGGGCGGAGCAGAGCAGCAGGTAAGTTAGTGAGAGTGCTGATGTGGAAGACACCTTGACACTCGAGAGATTTCCTGATGGAGTTCTGCTGTTAGGACCCCTAGCAATACAGACAGGCAATGAAAGAGTTATAGTCAGAAGGTTCTAAAGTCTATGTTAAAGCTAGAATTAAAGCAATCATCATTTCTGTGTACAAGAAAAAATGTTTCCTGTGTATCAGAGAAAATACTCATTCTTATAAAGGTATTCTCTTTTATCTTTAGACAAAAATCAAGTTATTCTCAAATAACTTCAGAAACCTGAATTATCCTGTCTTTTCTGTCATCTCAGGCTGTGTTTTAAAAGCTTGAGGAGCCACCTATCTCAGCCTCCCAGAGTGCCAGGATTAGCTAATAAGCCTTTAATCATCTGTTGGGATTCAACATAGAGTTCCAGTTAAAACTGAAAGTTTATACGAACTCTTGGGACAGTCTTTATAGCACTTTTGTAGAGAGATATCCTCATTTGGTCATTGATCATCAGAATAAGCAATGACTAGCCTATTCATGGAGTACTTAGTCCTAATATAAAAGCTGCTACATAAAGAACGGAATAGTGAAAATAAAAGCACAGCACAACAAAGTTTTTTCTTAGATAGCTCATGTGTGAATTGGAATGGACTTAATACAGGAAATTTTTACCTATCAGTCGGGTGTCCTGTCTTATTGAAATGTATATACTATACTGTTTACCAGGACAAGCATATCTCCTGAGACAATTGTCATGAAATCAGGAGAAATCAATGAATGAAATCATGAAAATGATTTCATTCATTTTCCTGCATTCTATCACCTTGGTCCATTCACCTGCTGATGGATAGCTGTATTGAATCCATTTCTGGGGCCTGTGAATGCCACTGCAGTGAGCACGCAGATGTAGATGTCTCTGACATACTGACTTCAATCCTTTTATGTACATACATACCCAGTAGCTGGATTCTACTGCTCATTTTTGGAGAGTCCTCACACTGGTTTTTGTGATGGCTGCTCTAACATTGCTGTCTACGAGTTCTTCCCACGGTTGCCAGCATGTGCTGTTGGTCTTTCTGGTAATAGCCCTTCTAATGGAGTGAAGTGCTACCTTGTCTTGATTTGCATTTCCCTGGTAATCACTGATGAGGATCATTTTATGTGTTTATTGGCTGTCTGGAGAAGTATCTGCTAAGTAACTCATCCCACTTTCTGGGTTTTTGTGGTAGTTTTTGTTTCTTGAGACTGTCTCTAGTTCAGGCTTTGAATTTGTAATCCTGCCTCAACCTCCAGAGCTCTGTTATTATAGCTATGCACCACCATATCCAGCTCTCATCTGCGCGTGCGTGCGTGCGTGCGTGCGTGCGTGTGTGCGTGCGTGTGTGTGTGTGTGGTGTTGGGGATTTAACCCAGGGCCTCCTGCAAGCTATATCCCTAGCCCATCATTTTGAGAACGGGTCTGATAGGCACCACATTGCCTCAACCGTGACAGAGCCCAGACAGGGACACGGCCAGTCCAAAGGCGCCCACTGGCCGTCTTAGGGAAAAGACATTTCATTTTACTTAGGTCACAGAGGACATGTCAGCGGGCCACAAGCAGTCCCCCAAGGACATGTCCGCAGCTTTCAGAGGACACATCAGCAAGCCACAAGCCCACCATTTGCCTGAGCCACACCCTCAAGGCCCACCAAAAAATGCTATAAAAAAGCCTCTCAGCCTGTGAGCGACATCTCAGTTCTCCTCTCACTCAGCACTCACTCAACTCTCAACTTCAGCAATCAATCTGCTTGATCTGTTTAGTAAAGTCCCGAGGAGCCAGAATCGAATTGACATATTTTGGTAAAACTACCTGTACAGATTGTGGTGGGCATAGCGGTTTTAGGTTACCACTGCGGTGACTAATCTGGCCAGAAGTCATGTTTGGAACGAAATTCTTCGTGTTGCTGGTGGCCGTTGAGCACTGTGTCTAGTTTTTCACTGTTGGGGCGGAGGGACGGGGCTCACTGTCCTCACCATTACGCTCTATGAGCTCGCGCCTGCTCCCCACCTATGCCCGCTCACCCGGCCCCGCACATCTCTTACTAGGTCACAGCTACTATAATTTGTGCTGTAGACATATATTGGGTTGCATATGGAAAGGGTTCAAGTAACAGTTCGAACTTTGATAGATATACATATAAAAAGCTTAGATTTTGGAGTTGAATGGCATTAGGTTTGAATTTCGTACACCACTTATGACTTGTGATTTGTGGACTTTTTTTGTGATTTGAGCCTCTTCATGCTTGTTTATAAAATGTGATGTCTAACTTCAGGGAAAGTAACTCAGATTATGAATATGAAATCCTTAGGGAAATAGAGAATATAGTAAGTGCTCAGCAAATGACGGTAATACTGATTACAGCTCCATCTCTCCCTGCTCATTTTTATTCTTTTAAAACTTCTAATAGTATTGTAAGAACAAAGAAGTTCAAGTAAGACTGCCTGGATTGAAATTTCTTTACCATGTGACTTTTGTTTGCTTGCTAGTGACCTTGGACACAATTTTTTAATCTCGTTTTCTTTTTGTTTTGTTATACATAAATTGGTAAAACTACCAACTACTTTAGATTGTATTGATTAAGAGCCTATAGTATATGAAGAATATATGAAGCCACAGTATTTACATATATAAATACTATTTTGTTAGCTAAAACTGTAAACCCCGATCTCTGAACAACTTCCATCAAAATTACAATTAAAAAACAAAAGATTGTGTTGGCTTTTCTGTCTTTTTTTTTGTGGCTCAGCCAGGAGCATTTGTGTTATTTGATCCAGGGAATTGTTTAAAGTGAGTAGTTGACTTTTTTAAACATGAGGCAGCGATGAAAGGAAGGTTGAGATATTATTTGCTCAGTTGATCAGCATAAGTAAGCATACTGGTTTATACAAGATGCCAAAATGAAGTTTGGTTATTTAGTTTGCCTCTCTGAGAAAGATCAAAATAAATAGATAATTGTCAAATCACTTTTCTCTTTTGAGTTGAGTGTTTAATATTTTCCCTGATGTATTTCCCTCCTTGTTTTTTTTCCTTTCACTTCCTTTGGAATGTGTTATTTGTAGTATCTAGTTATCATTCAGTTCCTCAATGGTAACAGTAGCAGTAAACACAAACTGCTGTTAAAGGAAAAATTGTTTAATTTTCCAAAAGAACTTGCAGGAATTTTTTTCTTAACGCATGATGTTACTCCCAACATATTGTTCTCAGTACTATTTTCAAATTACTACTCTTAGCAAATAAATAATTCGGTTCTCTGGATGCAGAAGCGATTTCTATTGTGTATTAATTAGTGATGGTAACATCACTTCTGTTGTTGGCATTAACCCATTAGTAACTCCAAGCTCATTATGTAATCTTTACCTTGTTGTATTAGTGGGGCTTTCTTTCATTTTGTAGCTGGCTTAAGTCCTGCTGAGATTCAGCAGTTATGGAAAGAAGTGACTGGAGTTCACAGTATGGACGACAACGGCATTAAACATGGAGGCCTAGACCTCACTACTAACAATTCCTCCTCGACTACCTCCTCCACCACTTCCAAAGCATCGCCACCAATAACTCATCATTCCATAGTGAATGGACAGTCTTCAGTTCTAAATGCAAGACGAGACAGGTAAACTCATTAATTATACTCAATACTTATCTGTCACCAGATTTCATTTTCAACATTCATAAAACTAAAAATAGTAAATAATACTTACACAGACAACGTGTAAAATGACAGGTTAAATAAAATTCATTATATTGTTTGTCTATTATTTTTCACTACAAAAAAAGCAGTTTAAATGGCAGCAGTCTGATAGATGTAGTCAGGAAGTTTGCCTTTTCAAAACTGCATGTGGAATGATGGTGCTAGTGTATTTTGATAACTAACATACTGTGATTACCATGATTGCTATGAACAGTAGTTTAATTTCAAATAATTATAGATGCACACACACATATCCCTATTAATACGTTTCGAGTGTATGCTCAGAAATTAGGAGTATAGATACAGAGAAATATATAAACCCAGGCATAAAAACCAGATGACTGGTAATCTGGTGTGCCTCCTTATTGTTGTCATGTGATGTAATTTGTAGACATGAAAATTATAAACACATACTGTTCATTTTCTGAGTAAGTGTGACAAAATATTTATACAGAAAAATTATTTTACTTCAATTACCAAATCTAAATCTAATTATGTTAAATAATTTTTCTGTTTTATTTAGTGGGGTAAAAAATACCTTCGGAAAAAGAGTGTCCAGTTACTTTTGTCTGTTTGGTTGCATTTATCTAGACATATCACTACCAAGTTACGTCTTTTCAAGTAATTTCCTTGAAGTATATAAGCTACGATGACACCTAAAATAAAAAATCTCTTTTTAAAAGAGGTAAATTAAGTGTCGAATTTCATAAGAGAGTGGGTTACTGTCATTACATAGAGCTCTGCCTTCGTATGTACGTGTTGCACATTGTTACTGTTCTGTTACATAATATGAATACATCGGCCTTGCTGTGACAGATTCTTTGTCATAAACTTTTTCCAGACAAAAATAATTACAGTACAGTTAAAAATAAAGTGCTATTATTTGGTAATGCTCATGGCCTTCATTTGAACGCAGCAGAAAATTTCTTCTGTTATGTTTTACTATTATAAAACGGGGTGCCTCTGAACATTCCCATGTTGTTTTAAGTGAGATCAATTTGATGACTGTGTAGCAGAGGTTGGTTGGCTTCTGTAGGATCTATCTGATGTAGTACTCACTTATCAAAAGCCTATCATGATTATGTAAAGATATAATTAGTGAATACAGTTTCAAAGTAGAAGTTTTAAAATCAAATGTAGCTAGTAGAAATATGTATGGCTCACACATAAAGATTAAAAGATTAAATGATATTAAAGATTTATATCTTTTTTTAAAAAGAGCATTTCAAAAAGCTTATGATTACTCTTTTTGCTTTCTTAAATACACATTTTCTTACTTGTCCATATAGGAATATATATTTATTATTTAGAGGCAAAATGTTACATTAAGGTCATATGGCAGGATTAGCATGTGATATTATACAGTCCTCTTAGTTTTTCATCCTTTATTAACAGTCATCTTTGGCTCTATTTCTCCTCTAATTGGAACATCATCTAGCCTTGGCAGTTGAACTATTCAATAGAACGATTACATTTTTCTGACTGCTCTGAGCTGAATTGACCTGTTTTGACCTGTTTGTCACTGATCGTAACCTGACAGGCGCTAGCAGCCTGCAGCGATTACAGCTTTTTGAGATGAATCTGACGTTGTGTTCTTTCGCTACAGCTCGTCACATGAGGAAACTGGGGCCTCTCACACTCTCTATGGCCATGGAGTTTGTAAATGGCCGGGCTGTGAAAGCATTTGTGAAGATTTCGGACAGTTCTTAAAGTAGGTTTTTAACCTTTGGGGAGTGGGGTAGATTTCAGGAGTTTTCCGCATGTTGTTTTGAATGCAAGATGAAGAAGGAATGAAAAAAGTCCATCCCTAAGACTTGCTAAATTTTCTGCCTGTTCCAACAAGTGGATTCGCAAAGTCAGGCTAAGAAAGTTAAAATGTCAACTCTTTCTTTTTGTGAAAATATTGTACAAATCATTTAGCAAGAGTTTTGAATTTAGTAAATTTAGCCTACTAAAATAGTAGTTAATCTCTGGGAGACATGTTTGTTTGGTAGGATTCTCTTAAATTTTAAATTTCTAATAAAAATTGCAGAAAATATGTGAGTAAAATATCTAAATATTAAAATAGTTATAATTTGCAGGTTAATGTTTTAATTGCAGGTTTTATATTACCTACTTTAAATAATGATATTTAACAAAAAGTATTTTAAAATGTAACATTAATGGTCTAAAATTTAAGGAAATAGCTACCTTTCTTCACATTTTCCTTTTTGTTCTCAGAAATATAAAGAAACGTACATGTCTGTATATTTGTATAATTACATGGCTTCTCTAGCTTAAAAGGAAACTTTGTGTATCTTTCATTTCTTCATACAATAATATCTTATTTTTAAAAAATTCTTAAGAGCTTCTTCTTCAAATGAGAGCATTCACATTTGATAAAACATTTCCACACACAATTCTGGAATACGAGCGATCTACACAGAGAGCTGCAGACAGGTTTATGGAGATGAGAAACTTCCCAGGCCGAGAGTCTCATGTTGTCATGGTGCAGCTAACAGGGTGAATGAACTGTTTCATGCTTCATCAACAATTAAGTTAATTAGCTCATTTGAAATTACACTGCTTTGTTGCCAGGATGTTGGCAGAAACATCAAAAAGATGTGTTTACAAATGGTAGACTGACTACAGAGTATGGAGCAAAAGCACCTTAACAGCAAGACCCAAGTACTTGGCATCATAATAACTTTATAACTGAATTACAGTAAGACTTCCACAAAGATTTTTTAACCTTTCATCCTTTCTGACCAATTAAGAGAAAATTTGCTTCATATACCGCAATGGCGCTTTGTAACTGGCCTTAAATGAAAATTTAAACTTCTGCTATAACCAAAATAGCTGTCAGCTGCCATTTTGTTGAGTGTGAAACTCAGTGTCCTTTTCTGAGCAAAGGGGGGGTTTAGAAACATTAGATAAATTTGCTAAAGTTTTCTTCTCCTCAAGAAAATTTTTTTAAAAAAGAATATGGGGTGGAAATTATTTTAACAACCATTTTGTATTTTTCATTTGAACATATTAGCGCTTATCAATATATTATTTGTTACCGTTGAGATTTAGAGGACTATTTCTTAAGAATGGTAATTTAAGCCAGAAAGCTATTCACTCACTATGAATTATCATATTCTAAATTGTTCTTTCTGAAAAAATTAAAATTACAACATTAGGAAAAAATACTTAGCTTTCTTTCAGTCCAATTTCCTTTATGACATATGTACAGGAATATTTTTATTCAACTCACTATTTGTATTTTTGTATTACTAACAGATGAATATGAACCCTCTTTTTATCTTCAGTCCTTTTTCATATTCATTCTAGTTTTTTTTTAATTAAAAAAGCATTATTACCTTTCAACTAAAAGTCAACTTGAGTTTCAAAGACTGACCATTTTACAACCCACTAACTTTATAGGGAGTGACAGCACTAACGACACTAGATTTTTCAGGCTTTTCTTTCAGTGTGTTTTTGCTATGAAATGCTTTAGACGCTCTCATTCAAAGATCTGTGATAAACTCTGTCAATAGAACTAACATCACTATAGTCTACTGAAATGAAATATTAATTAGACATGTTTTCTCATTGCCTTTTCCGTAGAGATGTGTGAAAAATTTGAAGAGAAATAAAATAATATATGTTATAAATGAATTAAGTTATTCAGGAAAAAAAGTTTACTTAGCATCTGTGTGGGAGGTGAAATGTGGAAGGGTGTCACCAACTACACACATCTTCCTGGAAGAAGACTTGGATTTTCTTCTGCAATAAAGGAGAAAATGAGGGACTGGAGGGAAAGTTGCCAGACAAATTAAAGAGCTGAGAAACACTTTTAGATCTTAGTTTTCTTGTATATGCATTCTCACACAATTTTGTATCCAGTGTTTACAATAAAAGCTTCAAAGAAAATCTTTTGTAGCATTTTTAACACCAAATGCTCTAGAAATAAATTTTATAGTTCAGGCTTTAATTTGGTATTAGACAATATATCCATTGGCTTGAAAGAAAAAAAATCTACTATCTTCGTTTAGCATTTGTACCTTAAATAACAAAGGACAGTAGAAAATATAGCAAAGGTCTTACATTTTCTTTGTCACATTAGAGTCCCAAAAATGTAGAATACCTCTAGTTTTGCCCAGCACCAAAAATAGACATGATAGGAGAGTTGTTTATGTATAATATAGGTATATTCTCAGTTATTATACAGGTTCTTACTCTTAGGTATTATATGTCTATATATATTCTTACTCCTATATGCTTGTTAGTATTCAACTGAGGTATTCTTTGCTCTAGAATAAACAAATTGAGACTAAGAAACAGTTGTTTGTAACAGCAGAATAAAAGCAGAAAAATACAAGATGAGGAAGGAAGTTTGGGCCAAAAACATTCAGGAAATATTTTGAACTTTATTTTAAAGTAGGTGTTGACAGAAGCTAACCATTTTTCTGACCAGTAATTGGGATCTCACTAGATCACCAAAAATTTTAATGTTATTTCTTCATTACTGTCTTATAAATGTCAGAGTGTAATAACATTTGACAAAATTTTAGTGTAGTTTGACTGCAAAATTAATTATCATTCTGTTCAGCCTAAGTCAGCCTGAATCTAGATGGACTGACTTTCTAAGCTTAAGTCAAAGGTTTACAATATAGCATTCCAGTTAGCAGACAAGTGTCCCTGAACCTGCATTCGCAGGTGCCAGCAAACAAAACATGGTGTGAGGTACAAGATGGAAATATTCTCCTTTAATCCAGACAGCAGGGAGCTGGGTGTGAGGTTGGACACCTGTAATCCCGGTGCTTTGGGAGGCTGAGGCAGGAGGATCACACGTTCAAGTCTTGGATGAGCAATTTGGCAGCATATCTTAACCTATTCTCAAAATGAAAAATAGAAAAAGAGCTGGCGATGCACCTCAGTGTGAAAGCCTGGGGTTCAGTTCCCATTACCACGCACACACACATGCACACATACTCACACTGGTTAGCATCTATAAAAATACCCATATTAATATCAGAACATTAAAGATTAATTAGTTAATGAACATAAATGAATTATGTTACAGATTAAATTTTAGGGCTTAATACTATGTACAGAACGATGGCAAAGGCAGTGGAAACAGAAGAGTTTATTTAACAGAAATTTGTTTTCTTTTTCTTGCAGCTGACTACTCTAAAAAATCATGCTCTTACTTAGTGTGTATTGTCTATTTCTTTGTCTTTGACTAGGCAGCCTGGCTACAAAATTATGACCTCAAGAAGGCATTCTTTGAACTTGTCAGAATGTTGTTTCTTTTGGTGACAGTGCCCCCATCCCTCAAAACTAAGGCATCTCACATAATCAGCTAAATGAATAGTGACAGCTAACATTTTGTATTTAAACTCCTGTCAGTGTTTAAACATAAAAAGCTTGATGCAAAATAAATCAAACACCACTGATATGCAAGTGAAACATTTTGTTAAAACGGTCTTCGACATACTTGGATTTAAATCTGATCCCTTTTCAGCTTATAAAATACTACAACTTTAAATGAATTTAAAAATCTAGAGGTTAAAATTGAATTGCTGATCTGGAATATATATAATTGAAGTTACCACATGCATTCATAACCATAAAAGCTTCAGTAAAGAGAACTGTGCATAAAAGAAATCGGAAAGATCTTTTACTACATTTTTGTCTTCCTGAAATGCCTTCTTAATTGTTTTTCGAAAGACTCTGCCTATTTACGTTTTTTTCTTAGCTCACACTACCTACCTAGCACGCAGATTCAATGCAGTTTTGAAAGAACGTCAGTCGACCACATCATTTATTCCATTTTGAAAACAAAAATCAATATACCTATAAAGTGACCCATAAATTAGAACTGGCTCACACGATGTTTGCTCAGTGCTGCCTTTCTGAAGGCCCCCTTTGCATTTTTTCTTCACCTCTCTGTTTGAACTGCAGTCTCGGTAAGAGGCTCATTAGGGGACATTAGGGACTGGAGCTAACCAGAATTCCAGAGCTTGCTTTGCTCTTATTAATGCATAGTAGAGTAGAATGCATTTAAATATTTCATAGGCATTCAGTAATTTGTGTGTAATCGCCTTGTTAGCAGACCAGTAGAAGTAGAACAGGCCTGTGAAATGGTGTTAGTGATTGCATGGGTAATTTACAGACCTTTGGCATCAGAAAGAGTATTATTGTTGGCTAGTATGAAGCTGTGAAATAGAACTAGCAATAAGTAAAAAAAGAAACTTAATAAAGGTTCTGTAACAAGCATCTTCAGGGATAACAACCCCACTTGGTCCTTTTGAAGCAGCCATAATTTATGACATAGGCGATATATCAAATGCATAACATAGTATTATGGAGCATTCATATGAAAAGGGTATTTGCAACATTAGTTCCAACTTCCTGCAAGGGACATGATTAAATGATTAATGAAATGTCCCTTTGCATATGCATTTTGAAACAGCAATTAGGCACTGACTGAGAAAATCTACCAATCCTCTCATTTTTCAGTATTATCTCATTCTTGATTTATAAATCATAGAGAATTTTTGAACAGCAATATGTAGTACCTGAGATAGTTATAAAAACATAAAAGAGAATAATTTGGGCACAAAATAGTCATAAATACATAAATTCATAATTTAATGTTAATACTTAGCCTATTTATTTAGTCTTATTGCATTGTATTTATATCCGACACTATTTCTGTACTTTGATTGGCATAATTAAGTAGGGAGAATGAATAGGCACTATTATTTTACATATCACTGGTAAACAATAGCGAGGAAAGGAGAAGGGAGATGTGGCAGAGGTATGTATGTGTTTTTTGAGTTCTCAGTAATCCACTGGAGGCTGTTCTATAAATGATCATTGAAGGGCTGCAAGCTAGCCTGTAATTACAGGAGAGAAAGTGGCAGCTCTGGCATTTCATAACTATGTGTCCTCGAAAAGTGCTTTGTGAGTTTGTCACCAATGATAATTTAGATAGAGGCTCATTACTGAACATCACAACACTTTAAAAACCTTTCGCCTTCATACAGGAGAATAAAGGACTATTTTAATGGCAAGGTTCTTTTGTGTTCCACTGAAAAATTCAATCAAGACAAAACCTCATTGACTATTATTGTAGTTTGCAGTCTCTAGTCTAATAAAAGCTGCATAGATAAATTGAATAGGTCTCTAGCACCCAAGTATATAATGCAAACATTTTGTACTTTTTTAGTTCTTTAAATATAAGATAACAATTATCACTAACAAATAAACAAGTATAAAAATCCTTTTGAGAAGTGATTTCATGCGAAAATAAGTTATACTGGATGTACCTTTTCTTGTGATGCTGTATCTTCTACTTATCTTGCTTATTTTATTTATGTCCTAATCTTTGTGTATATAGCCGAAACAGTTTTTAGAAAACAATGTTTAGACTGATTGTAAGATAAATTATGTGTGTGTTCCTTACAAGTTCATGGTGAAAAAAAAAATCATACAAAAATGCAACATTAAACTGTAAGACTACAACCTATTAGCGTAATTATTATATTACACTAATAGAAGATTATCTCATTTTTCAGGAATCTTTGGGGACAAAAACCCTGAAAAATTATTTCTCCATGTTGTCTTGTGAGGATTTAGTTACATTTTGCACCTAAAGCTGATCCTCGGTTTCCTGTTGCATTCCCTGCCTTCTTTCCAGAGAATTTAGGTGAATGGTAGTCCTGGTTACAGTTAGCACTGAGCAGAACTGCTCACGTAAATCAGGTAGCCGTAGTAAAAGGGCTTCTCCTAGGCTCCAGCCACACATCTCCAGCTTGACCTCACCCATCTGGCTGTTTTGGTCCACGGTTTCTCTTCACCCAAAACTCACAACTGTGCTGCGCTACATAGAGGTTTTGTGCTTATGATCAGGGAGGCAGCACTAAAACGAACTGGTCTAGTTTATCAGGGTATAAAGCTGAAAGGAACAAAGGTTTATAATTACTAACATAGATCTGACAGACCTACTTGCTTATAGGTTAGAGCTTTCTCAACAATACCACTTTAATTGTTCTTCATGTGTAATATATATATATATACACACACACACACATGTATATGTATATATATCTGCCTACGTATTTTCCCTACTTCATTATTAACTTCAAAAGATACAGGTAAATCATTTGAGTAGGTACAAAACTATTTGTGGAATTCACTAGACTCAGAACTATAATAAATTTCTGTATACTCAGTACTATACTCAGTATACACAGAACTATAATAAACTATAATGAACCTCTTCTTTTACATCATTCTAAATGATACTTAAATCCACATGTATAAATTCTTTATTTTGTGAATATTTTGTTCAAAACACATTTTCATATTTTGTGCATTAGTGGGAAAATCTCTTAAACATTGCCTTGGTTTGACCACTGGTGAAATAGATACGCTATTTCTATTGAATTACCTGAAGATTACTCTTAATGTTGGTAGTCCTCAAACTTTAGATTATAAATTACAAAGTACATATTCTTGAATGTTTTCATGTTCATGAGAGATATTTTTGGCATGTTAAAAATACCTTTTAACTAGATCTAGATTAACTTGATCTCTTTAGGCACTCTATGTTAATAATGATATGATTTTATATAATACATATTCACGATTAGAGAAAAATCACGAGAATAGCCTGTCACTATTTTTGTATAAGTGAGGATAGATGTCTCCCTTTATAACTCTAGACATGAAATATCAATCTTATGATTCTGATTATCAGAATCTTCAATACAATTTATTTGTTAGTAAGATACAATTAGCTTTCATCATGGTTAATAAGGTTTTCATAGGATGATAATTTCTCTTTATGAAATTCACACCACATCCCAGGAGAACAAGTTATTTGCTCACTAAAAATATCATAGAAACACACCATGTTAACAGAAATAGTATGGAAAATTGCTTTCGTTGTCTTCAAAATTACTATATATATTATATATATGCTATTCTTTTTTTAAATATTGCATGAGTATATGAAATATGTTTAGTGATTTCTACTATTACCCTGTACATCACTTGAAGAAATATTTTTGTAATAACAGATAAGATTAGACACAATGACATTTTCAACCATTCGAAGCCTTTT
Organism: Hystrix cristata; assembly: GCA_004026905.1. Lineage (NCBI taxonomy): Eukaryota > Metazoa > Chordata > Mammalia > Rodentia > Hystricidae > Hystrix > Hystrix cristata. The sequence goes on along the minus strand of PVJO010000057.1, from coordinate 130,155 downwards.
CATATTATAAACAAAGTCACTAAACAATACATAAGCACGTTTAACATTTGCAGTATGGTTTCCAGGTGTCCCATCTTTGCATTGCAGAATAAAGTGCCAGTTCAGTGTGTTGCTTTTTAAGTGGCCCACATGCCTCTGAGCGAGGCGTCACCTAATGTTCTGTTCTGTGTCTTGTGTTGTGCAGGCACCTTAACAATGAGCATGCGTTGGATGACCGAAGCACAGCTCAGTGTCGAGTGCAAATGCAGGTGGTGCAACAATTAGAAATACAGGTTTGTCACATCTCATTTAGTGGGCTTCTTTCTCAGGTTCCTGGTTTGTTAAATTGAGCGCTGAGCAGATGTAGGTGCTTTTAGGCCACATCTTTATACCTCTGTAACACAATGGCTATTTAAGATACGTGGGATTTTGCATTATTTTAATAATGGCAATAATGCAAAACAGACTGCTGTAGTTTAATGCACTTATCACTTAGACCTATAGAACTTTTAAAACATATCATCTACACTTGGATATCCCAAAACTGTCAAGTCTATATTTTTCCTATTTGTAGATTAGACCAACCTACCAGTTTTATTATTATGATTTTATTTTTTTGATTATGATTTTATTACAAAGACAGTTTTTACATGAGCTAATTCTTATTTTCCCTCCACAGGATTCTACACTATAGGAAAAGGCCAATCTCTACAATATCTTGCCTTTAATATCTTGAAAAAATAACTTTTTTCTGCTTCTAGTGTATTTGTAATTTACAATTTTATAGAAAATGTTCTTGTTTGTCTTTCTCTAGAGTAATGGCACATATGTTAAATTATAGAAATATACGTGATATTGATGCTGCTCTTTTTAAGTTTTAAAAGTTATTTCTGTTAATACTGAACAGAATTTGGACAAAATAACTGATAAGAAACTGATCAGAAAGTAATTATGTCACATGAGTTTCATTTTTTGCTATTTTACTAATACTTCAAGGTTTTCTCTCATATTTAATCCTAAAGAAATATTTTCCCAATAAAACTAAAGTTTTATTTTATTTAACTAAACATACAATTTCACTTTTTTCTTCACAGTTTAGTAGGTCTTATATTGTTTCAAATTCATCATGTTGTTTTGTTTTCCAGAGAAGAGCTAAATGTATTTTATTTTGAGTTGTAAAATAATAAAGGACACATGAAAAGCATCATTATTGTGAACCTGTTTACCATTTATAAAAGGTAGATTAAAAGATAAGAGTGCAGACGATACAGCCTGCAGTGTGCCCAGTTCTCCCTCTCTCCCTCTCTCTCTGCTGCGCCTGACTGATGGAAAAGTAAAGTCCGTCAGTTGTAATGAGACCCAGTGCAAGTCTAGATGCCGACTCCGTGGCAGAGTTCAGCGTTTCACACTGCCTGGTCTCTGTCACTCTATTGAATTAGATTGATGATGGCAGATTGCAGGGGGCACTAACTGGACCTCAGTGGGAATGCATGAAGTGTGTAGACAATCCTGGCAGGCACTTTGCTTTGAGAACCCTTCACCCCTTCACAGCTGTTGGCACTAGTCCATTGCTAACAGTGTCCACAGGACTTTAAAGAGACACCATGGGCCTTCTAATTTATGGTTTCGGTAACTTGTTACTGTCGAGGCAACTGTGACCTCAATTCTCTTATTGACAAAAAGATGAAGTGTTATTTGTTTTCTCTGACCTTTTAACATAAGGAAAGCTATAAAAGTTTTTCCCCCCTCCATAGCTAAAGTTGCATTTCCTCCCAGATAAGTTCCTACTGACACAGACTTTTATATGCAGGAATCATTACTCTGAGACAAGCTCAATGATAAGATGGATCACAGCAATAAAATAGCTGTATCAGTCATTTCTAAAATGCTTCTGATCTCACTCTTTCTTAACAGCTTTCTAAAGAACGTGAACGTCTTCAAGCAATGATGACCCACTTGCACATGCGACCCTCAGAGCCCAAACCATCTCCCAAACCTGTAAGTGCATATTGCTTTATAAACAGTAAATAGCTCTACCGATGTAACAGACTAAGAAAATGAACAATTTAGGAACAGTTAGAAAACAATGAGTGTGATAAAAAATATGGCAATAAAATGAAAGTAAAATGCAATTGCTTGTCAAATTGTATGTTTCTTTTAAAGTAATGCTATCTTTTACAAAATCTATCCAATCTACACTGTGGGTGACACTAAACAAAGTACACCTATCAGTGCACAAATCGCTGCCTTGAGGCTGAAGCCACAGAGAATATCTTTCTGTGATAGGTTTACAGATATTAAAAGGAAACCCACTTTGAGCCACCTAAAAAGTAGTAACGGTACCAATCATAAATAGAAAGGTATGTGGTATATGGAAGAAGACTTACATCAATCATATGACACATGTAAATAGATTTTTATCAAATGTTTTGTCAAAAGTGTCAGCATTTTTATAGCAGTTTGTCTTGTTTCTTCGGTTGTTATTTCAGTTAAGAAGTATTTCACATATCGATATGTTTTACCATATATTGTATATAATGTTAATTTAGAGAACTTATCGCAGAGGGGAAATGGGTGATTATGGAAAATAAAAGCTGCAGTTTCTCTCAAAAATATATGAGATTTAAGTTATTTGTGAGTATAGTCGGATACATAGACTGTGGAAAAGAATATCCTACTTTGTTATCTCACCGAGCTAATGTTTGCACAGAAATTTAGAGTCATCAACTGGGTAACGCTAATTTAATGAAAGTTTGTGGGATACTTTTTAATAAAGCCCCCGTATGGCCTGATGATTAGTGAATGCCAGTCTTGTCTCTCCCTCCATTTATTTGGGTATAAAAAGAACATTTGGTTCTGCAGTGGGGCAGGTGATAGAAGCCAGAGTGTATTACCTGGTTTTCTTCCAATGCCTCGCTGTCTCTCATAGATTAGTATTATTTGAAGTTTATATTTTGCATAGAGACCATCATTTATTTAAAATCTGATAAGGCATTTCAGCAAAGATATTAGAACTTCTCCTTTATGCTGTTCTTTAGTGTAGAGTACCATAAACATATTTTTTAATAGAGACACATATCTTTTTGAATCTGACATGTGATTTTTTAAACTCTAGAATGTCTGCATTTTTAACTTAAAAAAAAAATAAACTTCCAAATCTTTTTGGTCCAGTGTTTAGGACTTTCTTTTCAATAAGATCTTTTTTCTCTCATTGCTTCTATAGTATAATGTAGATAATCACAAGACAGAATAATTGTCTCATAAATCCATCAGGAATCTGCAGCTTGTTCTTTTCCAATTAATTATTCAATCAGTAAATTTTTTAAAACTCCAGCAGCATGGTTACATCTACACTAATAAAGAATTTTCAGCCTATAATCCAAAACAGAACCTGAATGAATAATGTAATTGAAGTATTACATTACATAAACCACACATGAAAGAATTGCTAATTGCGTTTGATGGTGAGCAATTAATACAGAATCTTAGATGAGCGATTTAAAACGAAACCACAGTTTAAAGTTCCCTTTGGAACCAGCGATATCTGAAGTGGGAAACTGCACTACTGGCCTCAAATTGGTTCAAAAGAAGAGTGGTCAATACTCACACCCCTCAAAAAAACCCTAAAATTTATACACTGTACAGAAGAAGCTTCAAAATTGATATGATAGTAGAGATTTATGGTCTCATGTGCAGTGGTTCAGTTGAGACGGCCCACACATTTGATAAATATTAATAGCATGAATTTATTACCAAGGAGAAATGAGCTCTGTTGGTTCATCACTGCACCTTAACAGCTATCAGTACATGAACACAAGGTGCAACCGCACTGTCTATTATATGACCCCATTTACTCTCTGAATGGTACTTCATTAAATGGTACCTTTTGGCCATGCTATGGATGGATGAAAATCAAAGTTATCAAGGCTGCGAGTCCTGAATAATGAGTTTCACCCAACCTTGACTATATTCAGATGAGCCGAGGTAGCTAAGTGCTCATCCTGGCTTTTACACGCTTCCCTTTAGTTAGTAATAAATTCTATTTTATCAGTTTGTGATTGCACGCCTACAAACACGGTATGCTTATTATTACAGGATGCAGAATAAGTTACCGGAACGTTGTAAACATGAGTAGTTAGCATAGGAAAGGATGCACTTCTCCCGTTTTGATAACTTTTAATGTGTTTGTAAAATGGAGAGTCCTGTCGAGTATTCATCAGGATAGCTCTTTCATTGGTCTGCAGTTTGCTATTTTTCTGGTTTCTGAATGCCACATTTTATTCTGGTTTATAATTCTAAATGTGAATGTGTATCCATCCAGCCTAGCTTTTATATTGTTTGAATGTGTAGGGAAGGTTTTTGTTTGTTTGTTTTCCCCTTTCATATTTTTAACAAATATGTAACTACTACAATATGGTCTTACTGTAACACTATTAATTTTATGTTCTGGTTTTATTTTAAAATATCTTAAGAAACATCACATACCCAGATGCATACAAATCTTCCTGAATTTCTCACACTATGCAGAGGTACGCTGGTACATCCTAGGGAAGCTTACACCAGTGGCTTTGTAAATGTATTAAATGCAGCATTTAGTAGCATTATCTCAGCTTTTATTTATGTACGTAACAAAGAATTCCCAGCCCAGTCTGCTGGCTTAGAGTACGAACAGAATAACAGTTTGTGGTTTATTGGGAACAGATGCACTTGGGGATGCCTTCAGGGTGCCAGTCGTTATTATTAGACTGCTAATGTGCCGCTTCTGGCTGCTGCCCAAGAAGGAAGAACAATTAGCTGGCATATGTTAATTTTTGTTTCCCTAACAAATCTCTCTACTGACTAAATGTGTAAAACAAATCCACAAAGAAAGATCAATCAATGCTGTACACATCATTTTCTCCCCATTAAAAAAAGGTTTATCTTAAGAAGTGTATTTGGGATTTTAAAAGGCAGGTGTTACTAAATTATATACAAAAGCTGAATATTCTCTATTTAGCCACTCAACAGTTACTTTATGGAGAAGCAAAACAATTAAAATTAGTTTTCTTGCTTGGTTGTAGAGATTACTGTATGAAATGAAAAGAACCCTAGATTACCTCTTATAATACCATTTAAATATATGGGAGAAATCTTATGTGCTGCCCTGTGTAAAAATTTTGCTAATTGGATGCTATTTATGACAAAAGATGTGTGGTAAATATGACAGAGGTGATAGAGTTTTTTGATAATGAAGAACAGGGCCTTTCTGAGGGGCGTAATGCAGGGCACACTGTTGAACAGCTTGCATACATTCTCACCTTTTTCCTTTTTTCTACCCTGACACCCACTTTCCAGGGTACATCAGCATTAAGTGACACTGTAATCATAAATTGAAAATGATACTTCCAGAGGAATTGGCAAACTTGACATTTCATTATATTTGTTAACACATGCCACAAATGATTGTTAGTGAGGAAATTCCATTTCCCTCTCTCCATCTCCAATCAGATTTAATTTGAAAATTTTCAGCCTCCTCCGGCTAATTTGCAATTAAGACAATTTTGTTTGAATATGTAGTAATGTCATTACCATTCCACCAAATTAGCAAGGAGACTAAAGGTCAGTGTAAAATTTTCCAGCTGGCTGGAGCCTCTCAGCTGAGATTTGGGACTATGGAAAAAAAAAAATTCTGGCAGCAACAGAATAGCAACTTACTTTAAGTCCTGTTGGTTAGAAAGCTTGCATCCTCCATCGTTGCTGTTGTTGTTGCTTCACTGGGGTCTAGACCTGTTTAACAACAGGGGCAGTCAGTAATCAGCAACTGGATTTTATTTAAGGAAATACACTTCCGCTGAAGTCTGGTAGGACAAGAAGGAGTTAGTCCTAAGTAACATTGCAGTAGATTATTAGATAACCTCTAACAGCATCCTCTAATTAGAGTTCTTATGATACAATTTCATCCTGTAATTAGTTGAGATTGGCTGCTTCCCTTTGCAGCTTATTAGTGGCAACACAGCTGTAGAAGTGAAACCACTCTCATTTGTCAAACCTTTTTAAGTCTTTTTCTCTTGTCTCTACTTTTTCCTGCCCTTCTCTTGGGCTTTGCAGCTAAATCTGGTGTCTAGTGTCACCATGTCGAAGAACATGTTGGAGACATCCCCACAGAGCTTACCTCAAACCCCTACCACACCAACGGCCCCAGTCACCCCGATTACCCAGGGACCCTCAGTAATCACCCCAGCCAGTGTGCCCAATGTGGGAGCCATACGAAGGCGACATTCAGACAAATACAACATTCCCATGTCATCAGGTAGGATATGAATGCTCAGTAGAGCTCTTTTACTTTGGGAGAGGAAAACTGTAGACGGAGCAAATGTACATGAGCCATTCCAGAGCCCGTGGAAACTCAAGTCATGATTTATGGAGTGATAATTGTTTTATTCCTGGTAAATGCGGATAGGGGAGATTCCCTAAGCACATCATGATGAATTGTTCTGAATGGTTGTTCAGGAAAGAAAGCTCTCCCCTTTAGGGACACTGAGAGATGTGTTGTCAGGATAGCCCATATTATCACCTCAATTCAATGAGATCCTTTGATCTCCGAGGGAAGACAAGAGCAATCCAACATCTGCGAGCAAAGCTCTATGAGAAGAGCCATTTAAAACAGACATATATGAAGCACCGTTGCTTTATGCAAGACACTTGGGGCTTTACACGAATCAGACTTTATCAAGGTGCGGCCTAAATGAACTGCTACCACAGCTCCTAAAACCTGTGTGATACTGCTCGCAAAGCATCCCGAGAGGCAAAGTTCTCGTACAACAAAAACTCACCTTCTCTCCCTCTTCCCTTCCCTTTGGTCCTTCTCCCTCACCTGTCTCCCACCCCTGCCCAGGGGCATCTGGATAATCACAGTCACACGTTGTAACCATTTTGAGCCCAGAGCCCTCATTTTACCAAAGGTGAAGTTATTTTCAATGTGAGCGCTTGGGAGGGGTTTGTGTTTCTTTTGTCAGATGGCCACAGATGCCGAGGGATGATCCTGTTGTACATTAAGAAGTCTTAGAGGAGGAAAGCAAAGATTATGGCAGGGGGGCAAAAGTCCATGTAAGAACATGCCTAAACCACCCGCTTAAAAGAGGACCTGGCTGTTGGAAAAAATCCTCAGGCCAGCTGGTCACACTGTTTCTGAAGTAGGAGAACAACTAGGGGACGCTTCATTTGCACTTCGCATCAGAAATGGCCTTTTCCATATAATTCAATTCCACTGTCATGCTTTGTGCTTTCACTAGTCAGTGGCTTTCTCACTGAATCACTTTACCAATACTAGGGGAAAATATGAAGAATCAATTATATATAAGGCGAGTTATTAGCAGAATTAACACCTAGTTTTTATTTTTATAGAGATTGCCCCAAACTACGAATTTTATAAAAATGCAGATGTCAGACCTCCATTTACTTATGCAACTCTCATAAGGCAGGTAAGTAGAAGGAAAATTAACTTTGCTTGATTAAATTAAAATTCATTAATGCTTAAAGTAAGGCTTGGATGAGAAAGTGTCATCTAGTCTAGTTAGTAAACCATTATTTTATGTCACTATGTATCTTGTCTCATTTCAGGCTATCATGGAGTCATCTGACAGGCAGTTAACACTTAATGAAATTTACAGCTGGTTTACACGGACATTTGCTTACTT
>PVJO010000057.1:97500-117500 GCA_004026905.1 Hystrix cristata | reverse complement strand
TCCTCAACAATTTCTTAGCACTACTAACATTCTCTTGGGCATAAAGTAGTGTCTAAGATGAATCTACATCTTACGGGTCATTATCACAGTTTGGTTTGTATGGTGTAATAAGAATATTCATGATGGAATAAGTTGTCATAATTTTTACTACTATTACAGGTCTCTAAACCATTTATGAACTGTGGTGAAGACATTGCCCATTTTTATAAACCGTAAAATGCAAAGTTTAACTGTTACCCACAGTTTACATAGAAGCTAGTAAAGTGTAACTTTTTGCCTGTCTTATAAATCAGTGTAATTACATATTCAACTTTAATTACTGGTGCGTCTGTATTGGCAAGGTTTATATGTTATATTTTATGCAAGACTACGATTCCTATTAATATTTAGCAGCTAACTATATCATTAATTACTCTAAAATCTTTCCCCTACCATCTTTTTAATGGAGCTGAGAGAGTAGAAGTATTAAAAATTGATGTATTGTGGATTTCAGAAATGTGTATGACACTTTTTAAAATGCCTGATCTTATTCAATAGTGTCAGCATATCAGTTGCTTGTTTACTGAGAAGTATTGGCCCTAGTAGAACTTAGAATTCCAGGGGAAAAATTGGAATCTGGATAATGAAGTGCATATATCATTCAGTTGTTAGGATGAGTCGTAACTTACATTCATACTCCTTCAAGTTAAATATATTTTTCTAACTTCAAGGTGATGAAGTAGGATTAGCCCTTTCCCTCATTTTTATGCCTTCTTCTTCTTTTAATTTTTTGAATTAAATATCTAGCCAAAGACCTGAAAGAGAAACACAGTCTTTATATGTGTCCATGTCCTTTCATGAGATATTATTTTTGTTGACTTTTTAAACATTTTTTCTATCTGACATATTAATATCTTTTAAGATCATGTGCCTAATTGCTCTATGGCACTTTTACTCTGTCACCTTTGCAAAAAAACACACTGTGAATGTTAATGTGTTTCATCAGGTTCCAAACCATTACTTTTCCAAAATGGAAAAATTTGTCTTTTGGAAGTATCTTTAGATGTATTAAATAATACAAAAGAATTAATAAAACTAGAAGTAGAAAGAACATGAATGTATGCTCTTGGGAGTAGCAGTACTCTAAAACAAGGAAAAGTGAGCAATCAGACAAAAATTTCTATATCCCTGCTTTATCCTACCAGCCATGCAGTGGGTAGCTGGAGGCCTTTTACTTTCAGCAGTTCTCCTGAGTATGGAAATGCTCACTAATGCTCACTCCCTGTTTAAAATGCTAAAACAATAAAACTTTAAAAAGCAAACAAGAGTCAGATCCTGTTTTCCTCCCTTGAAAAAAAGGCTTGGTTCAGAGAAGTCAAAGACATTCATTAAGTGTGTAAACTGTTGGTGCATCTCCCGTTGCACTTCGGCAGTTTTTAGAGATGGTTACAAACCATATAAAGAAGATACATAAAGAAGGATTCTTAAAAATGTAATTGTCCAGTGCTAAAAATATTAACATAAAAAATTAATGATTTAATAAAATAGTTTATTAAACATTGTGTTTTAGAACCTGAAATAATAATTGGGGTAAATTATGACTTTGTTAGCTTAGTAGTATTTTTCATTTGGCAACTGCTGGTTGAGATTTTTCATTTTATTATTAATTTAATAATAAAATTTAATAAAGTTTTATCATGATATCTCAAAAAATAATAGTATGTGTAAAACAATATAAAACTGTCTACTTAATGCCCTATGTACTGCTGCCATGGGTTTGTAAAATTAAAATATTCCAGGCTAATATACATTTTATGCTCATATGAATTAGTGCATAGAAAAATGCTTATGTTGATCTTCGATAGATGAGAAGAAAATCTCCATTGGCTACAGATTTCAGAAAAGAGAAAAATTAGAGGTAGCTCAAGTCTTGTCTTTTTCTAAATAATATAAGTTAAAATCAAAATTTTAATTATCTTGAAAAACTTGAGTCAATAGTCATTCTTTGAAACTATTTCTCCTGCTGTTGTTAACTCTTTGTATGGTAGGTGTCAAATATTGATGGAATGTCACTTCATTTTTGATATCATCATCTTTCTAGTTTTAAGATGCCTGTACTTAAAAGAAGCTTATACCATTATGCATTACAAAGCAAAGGAAAAGTATTGATCTAATTCTTTCAGTTATAATTTGGTTGCAAATAATTGAATACAGTTCAAAATACTTTGAAAATTAACGAGAAGTGAAAGACAATTATGGAACGTTCCAAGAGCATATTTTTTGTCCTGAATAACTTCATGGTACTTGTTATTTGGGTGTGGGTGCTGATTACAGTTCCAAGAGGCAGTAGGCCCGTAACATCTGTGTGTGGGCTCTGATGCGGGATTGTCAGTGCTCTGGTCCCAGATTCAGCACATTTGATACCAGCCCAACGGGAATGAGCAAGTTACTTAGCATTTACTTAATCAGCTTTTTCAGCGATAATGAGGTAAGTAGTAATAATACCTACCTCATAAGATTCTTACAAATGAAATGAGTGCCTGGAACTTAATAATTGCTCCCTGTGTCTATCATAGTGCTATGGACCTAGGTACTGATTTATACTACCTCTTGTAATACCTCATTGTTACTGTAAATAAGACTAGAAACAATTCAAAATCTTTTTTTGGATTTTAATGTTTTGTGCATTCCAGAAATTCATTGTTTCCTCTACAATCCCTTTTCATTTCCTCCTACGTTCCCTTATAATTCATAAAGTAGACAGATTGATGAAACTGAAATAATAGGACTGAGAAATTTATTGTAGGGAGCACATTACTCTAAGTAGATAGGATAAAGTATTTTTGAGATAAGAAAAATCTCAAAAATTTTGAAATTGTAGGCAGTAAACAATTGAAATAGCAAGAACAACGCCCACCAAGAATCAAGAACCATAATATGTGCCCGGGAAACAGGGAGAATGAGGTTTGGCAGGAATTTAGAATGCACAAAGAAAAGTAGAATTTAAAATGTATAAAGGTGGGACCAGACTGTTCTGTGATTTAAATACCAAGCCATGGTGATTGTTTTAGTCATTGTGGAGTTTCTTGTTGTTATGAGCTTGAGGTTGGTATAATCAGAGCTCTGCTTTAGGAAGAGTGATCATCTAAAATTGTATTAAATACTTAATGGCTTAATTATATAAGTATTTAGTGTTTAGTTATGTATAGTGAGATATTTTAAAATAGAGAGCAATTGGAAGCAGAAGATTAATTCCTGCAGGATGTTACATCTGGTTTAAATACAAAACTAGGAGCGAAATAGTCAGAAATTGATATGAGAAATACCAGAACATGACAACCAAATGAATGGTGGGGACAAACAAGAAAATGAGGAAAAACCATAGCCCCTCTAAAAGCCCATGGAGAAATTGAGGGCACAAGAGGACAGGTTAAAAGGGGGAAATGATGAGTTCAGAATTTTACTTATAACACCAAAGAATTTAAATATCCTTAGATGCAGAGTAGGGGGAGCTAGAACTTTTTATTTGTTTAGTCTTTTTATTCAACTCCATAATAGTAAACTCAATGTAGAATGTGGATATGTATCTGAGGTGTGTAGAAAAGTTCTGAAGCATTGAAGAATGGAATACACAGCGGGCTAATGCTTCTGAAAATTATTTTTACGGAATAGTAGGTGCCAAATTACCATCCATATTGCTTGCTCCATATTTTAGCACCTTCCTTCCTTCCTAATTTTTATTTCTGCACTTCTTTGAATGAAGACTTTTTCAAACTAGTGTGTTTATTTTGCCTCAATCGCTTTGCCTTTCTGCCCTTTCCTCTCTCTGCTTCTCCTCTGCCTTCCCTTACATAAATTCTGCCTGAATTTACTACACACTGGTCATATTTTCTATTTTGCCAAGTAAATTTTCCAAGTGTAACTGTTTGCTCCTTATTCTGTTATTTGGAGCTAACTGTATGTTCTTGGGTGTTGATCCATGTGTCCATGGCTACACATACATTCATGCACACATGCTTACTCATTTTTTGATATCCTTAGCTTACTGGCAAGTTTCTTAAGAATGGAGACTATATTTTAGACACATTGTAGTATATGAAACCCCTAACACATTCTGCTATACCCAGTGAGCAGACAATGAAAGTATGATATTCATTAAGAAGAATCATCTTGGAGATGATGTTTAATTAGAAATTGTTTAACTTCAAAATTAATACCCATAAAAATAAAAGCCTCTCTTAGGACCCTGCAAAAGGGATTAATAAGAGATTTTAGGAAAAAAGAACAGATAAATACGACGTTCACCTTTATGAGAGAGGTAAGAGATTTTTTTCAAAATATTACTTAAATATACTTTTTAGATTTTATTTTTAATTCAAATTATTTAATTAATGTATGTCTTGTAAGCGTCTGAATTTATGTGATTAGAAGCTTTTAGGCCCCTTCACCTCATTTGAGTTTATTCTCCCAAACCCAGTTAAATTTTATCTTGTGGAAAGCAAATTCATAGGGAAAAATTTGAAATCTTGCAATATAAATCTCAGATGAATGTTCGAAATAATTTTACAAAAATTACAAAAGGTTAAAGCTGGCTAGCATTGTGTACACATTTTTTGAAGCCTGTTTGACTCTTTTCATTCAACTACTTGTTGATTCAAAGTGGGTACTTGATTTTTTTAATCTATTTTTTGCTGCTGTTCAGAATTCCAGAACCACGCATAATATGAACAAATATAAAAGCTACTTCCTTTTAAGAATTTGAGCTGGGTATTATTACTTTTACAATTTGTAGCACTGCTGCCTATGTATCTCTGTGCCAATATTCTCTTATTGTCTGGTTTTTCAGAGTTCTATAGAATATAGGTAAAAATTACTTTAAATTCCTACTTAATTTGACTGTTTGCTTTTTTAAAACTATTTTAAAAGTTAGGATTGATGCTGTTTAGATCAAGATAATTAAACTTACTTTCTTCTCCCAATTGTTAGACTACGGGTGAAAAGAGAAGAAATCAGCTGGACTAGATCTGCAAGGTGAATGCGTACTGACTGATAGAGTCAGTCCAATTCCCTTTTCCTTCTCAATTGGAGCCAAAAAGAGGAATTCCATGATGTACTGACCCTGTTTAGTTTAACACTGTAGTTTCTTTTTTAAAGCAATTGTTTCTTCTCACTCTCAATAAATTGGCTCAGATTTGCCTTTTTATTTCTCTTGTAAAATGTTAAACGAAATTCCCATTTTTATATTTTCAAAGCTTGTTTCTAGATATCAAAATGAATATTCTTGCCAAGCTGACTTTACACACAAAGCACCCCACTTGTCATGTCATTCTCCTTTCTGATTGTTGGAGTCACCTACTGTTGGGCTTCCAGATCAGTTCTTATGTATCATTCCTGAATTCCCTTAACCTCTATGTCATTCCAAAGTTCTACTTGCTAAATATTCTACATTAGTTACACCTGATTGTTATTTTCTCCCACTTACTAAAGCAAATATTTCAAGTCTGAAAGTTGGTGGTCCTCAATACAGAATATAAATCATCTATAGGGAATGCCTTTAAGAGTAAAATTTTATTATATCCTTAGAATCCAGAACTTTAGGGTAAAGAGAGAAAAGGTGTAAATGAAAGGACGTAGTATAGTATTATTTTAGGATTGCAGTGGAGATCACATTTTTCTTTCTGATCAGAATGTTGGATGCATATTCTAAGTGCATCAAAACTTCCTATACAAGTGTCCCAGTAATCTTTGCAACATTCCCTGCTTCTTGAGAACCTTAGTTGTAAAATCATGCTATTAAACTTCACTCTCTCTGATCAATAATAGTTTGCTGCCAAAGACAGCTAAAAGGAACCTCTACACTCTCACTTTGTCAACCAGTATTGAAAATCTAAACAATGAAATACTCAGGTATATGATAATACCCTTGTTCCTTTATATTCTCATTCACTACCTTAAAATTTAAATTGCTGTTTGTAGGTACATGTAGAATTTGCAGATCCTACAACTTTGGTGGGTGGTATTTTGTATAAAATCCACACAGATCTTAGATCTCTTTCTGTGGACGAAAGCATTTGAAATTAGAGTGGCTCAGATGAGAGCAAAAGTGACTGGAGCCTTGAGCAAGTGAAATGTTCTCTCATTGTTTTCATTCCTATTAAGCCTGTACAATCTTCGCTGATGTTTTGGATCATTATGTTGCATACAAGGGTCTAAACATAAAAGCAGTTTTTGGCCTCACGTATGTTGTCACAGATTTTCTTATTAACACTTTTTCAGTCACCTTTAATTTTTTGTCCCTCTTAACCTTTCCAGGCCTCTTAAAATTTTTGCTCTGATGTAATTCCATTTTTATTTAATCTCTAAAGTTTTTCATTAACTTTGCTAGTTAGCTTTGAGATTGCTTTCCAAGGTGGTTGTACAGAACTTACGATGATGCCAGCTCTTTATCATCTCATCTCTTTTTTAAAGTGCTACAAGTGTGGATCAGTAGCTGCCGTTCTTTTTCACATTATTCCAGTCCCTGTATGTGGCACTTAACAGCTCATTCTAGTTCCTCTTAATAAAAAGATCCTCCTAGAGGTACAGTACCTTCAGCTAAAATGTGCTATGTCCCTACCGTGCCAATTGTGAAAATTTGTGGGTTCCTATAGGGTTTTGAAGGATTTTTATAGAACTATAGAGATGCTATCTGACATCCGTGGTGTGAAATCCCACAATTTAGGCAAAGTGTGTCAGGCAACTTTAGCTGGCAGTATTGTAGCTTACTGCTTCTGTTTTATATCTAAAGAACATACTTTGTTAGAAGGCATATCTGCATTTTTACTGACACTAGTTGAGCCTTAGAAATTTCCTTTCTGTCAGGGTCAAAGAGTCATGGACAGAATTGTTAAGGAATGAATATTGCTTCAATACTAATTTTTCTACTTCTAGATCAGCAGGAAAATGAAGATTTTACATATGCATGTGGAATTTTAATTTGACTTAGGACTTGGGAACCAGACATGTATTTGGTTACTTGGCAGACAAAAATTCATCATTCGCATAAGTAATATGTTATACTTGAAAATTTCAACACAGTAAACACAGTTCAAAGGATAGATTTACTAAGTTCCACAAGCAGCTTCTATCATTAGGATAGAATTAAATAATGTATGTAAGCATTCATATAATTTGTGTAAGCAACAGATGATCAAATAGTTTAGCATAACTAGTGGAAACTAACAATTAGTTTGCTCTTCATCTGAAAGCAAAACTGAAAATAGAGTAATGTCAGCCAAGACCCTTAAAAGGCTGGTTGCACATTATCTTTTTATCAATAAATTTATACTTGTAACATTAGGCCTAGGGTCTCTTGTTAATTAGCAAATCAGAGAAGACAGTAATTGACTTGCTTTAGAGTAAAAGCACGGAGTGGTTTTCATTCCCTGTTCCACTTTCCTGAGTAGAGCCAGACCGTTTAATCTGAGCAGAGAAATACTTCCAGGAGAGCGGCCCGTCTGGAGATCAGATTTAGGAACGGGAACCGCATGTTACTCAGGTGGAAAACAATCTCCAGAAAGATATCCTGGGAGACGGCTTCACCAAGAGCCAGCAGAGGGTGGGCGGCATTTCATGGGGCACAGTGGAGATGGGAAATGGTAACACCCAGGGAGCTAGATGAGGCACAACCACGAGAGACAACATGAACAGCCACAGGGCCCAGCTGCACCATTATGAGATCAAATCTTCAAGGAGCCAGAACCCAGTTGTCCAGTGGAATTAGAGAGAAATGGGGACATATTCCCCATACACACAACATCCACCATGACGCTGACTGAAATGTGGTCCAAGGAACACGGCAGAAACACAATTTTTGGATGGGTGGTTGGAGGAAGAGTTGGAGCCACAGTAAAGGTGACTGACTTGCCAAGTGTCAGAATGGGATTTTGACTTCTATTTCTCCTGCCAACAGATCAAAAATACAAAGGTTCAGATCCCCAGCCGAATGTTCATTGAAATTATCTATTTGTAAAATAAAGTGGAATGGCACCAAGTTATCTGCCTGAGCTATTCTCAGATTGGACCAGTATGTTTGTATTTGTCAACAAAGTAATTATATATGTATTTGCATACTATTACACATGTTTGGGGACCTTCCATCATGCTTTTACATCAAAATATGTGGTAAATCTTAGGGAATTTTATTGTTTTCTTTTTTATCATCAACACTACAACAAAACTATATGAAATTATTGGTCAGTAAGCCCCTAAATCATGTAAAATTCAGTTTCTTTAAACATTATTACATAAATAAATACATTTCAATATAATGTTGAAGGACAGGAAATCTTAAAGGAATTTTGACTATATATATATATATATATATATATATATATATACATGTGCAGTGTATAAAATTATGTATTGTAAACTTACTTAACACAAGTTCTTGTTATATTTCTTAAAATTTCCATTGATTTCGAGTGGAATTTTGAAACTCCACCTCAGGGTCTGGTCTATTGAGATGTAAGATAGAGGTGCCAGCTACATCATTAAGGATGGAAATATATCTTCAAAGGGAAGCTTTTATTAGAATTATCTAAAAATAATATTCCTTTGTGATCAAACACTAAAGAGCTGCATATTTTTTAGAAAATAGAGTAAAGGAGAATAAGATTTATTAAGTATATTGAAGTTGTATTCTGGCTTCAAAGTGAACATTAAAGTTTTTCTCCTTTTCTCTAGCCAGGAAAAAAAGGAGGTGGGAAATTTAGTATTTTCTACTGATATTTTACAAAAAGCAAACTATTCTGGGTATATATGGAATAGAGAATTACCTGTTCATTCCAATTTTGCAGTCATCTCTTCATTTCTTCTAGAAGGAATATTTTGCTTTTCATTAAAAGATAAGTAGGAGAATTTTTATTTCTGTAGAACTAGAGTGATGGATCTGAATGTGTTCTATGGCAACAGCTATGTGTAAATGCATGACTGAGATCGACTTACTCAATACTAGATTTGTGTGTTAGGTGTATTTTAATCTACAAAAGAGTAAACAATCTTAAAAGATAAGAAATTGGAAAAAAGTCGAACCATAATAGTTATGATACATTGTATAATTTTTTAGTTATAAGAATTAGTTTTCCATTCCTAGTTGTTTTTAATTATATGCCTTATTCAGTTCCGGAAATTAGAGAATTAAAAGTTTTTCTAATGTATGCTTAAATTTATAATGTAAAATCTAAATTTTAGTGTGAAAATCTGGAGCATCCTTTCAAAAACATAAATTTTAAGTAGGATGAAGTGAGTTAAGACTCAAAATAACTTTATTCATTTGACTCTCATTTTAATAAGTACTGACAGAACATTTTGTTTTTAAAGTTAGCTTTTCCATTTAAAATTTAAATTTCACTTACATTACCAACTTAATTCCATACTACTTTAAATAAACTATAATACTTCCTAAATCAGAAAATGAAAATATCCTTCTAGAGGAATTATATTCTTAAGAAATATGAATTATTTCTCATTTTCACAACAATACAATTGAGGTAACTAAGCTTATAACTTTTACAAATCACCATCAAATTCTAAATATAATTATATCATTTCCTTTTACATATACAAGAAAGGAATGAGCAAAATGGAAAAGCTACAGTTTCCATTTTTCATATATGTTCTAAATGAACATCAATTGTTTTTACCTGTTTTAGTGTGAAACTTTATCTTTGAAAAAAATGTTTAGTACTTTCTCTTTCCTGCGATTACACCTTTTGTGACGCCAATGATAACAGACGCCAGGTATTCAAGAAAAAACAGTTGACCTTTATGAAACTCAACATATCTTAGTCAATTCTATATTTAGGAATATTTTGCGATTTATTTTCCCTTCAAAACAACGTATGTAGTGAGCCATGAGGGTTTTGCCATTGACAAAATGGACATAATTGAATGCAAATATATTCAGAGACATGAAATTGACATTTAAAGTGCTAATCAAATATTATGATTATTTTAAGTGCTTATATACTAGTAGTTATAACCATTATTCCACAGTCTTACACCAAATACTAAGCAAAAATTATGAATAACTAGGTAAGAGAAAATCTGATCTTGTCTTGGATTTTTTTTTTAAACTGGAACATTTTTGAACATTGTGAAATGGTCAAAACCTATGAAAATCAATGGAAAGCATATGATCATATCAGTATTTAGTCTATTTTGGTATTTTAAGTATTATTAATCAACTGTACAGACATAAGAGTAATAAAAGACAGAGGGGAGTTTGACTATAAATATTTTCTGTTGGAATTGATCAATATATGCTGTTTAAATTAAAGGTATTTAAATTTAGTAGGCATAAGGATCAAACACTAAATTCAAGTGATTTAAAATCAAATGAACAAGTATATGCACTTTATGGAAAGGAAATAAAATGCATGGTTTAAGAGCTTACACATATTTCAATACATTCAAATATGTTTCTTGAAACACTATATGTATAAGTTCATCTTACGCAAGATTGCTAAACTAGGTCAAATTGCATCAGTTTTTATAGTAAAATTGAAGCATACGAACCCTAATCCTCTTTCTGAGGCTGGACTTTTGAGTACTATCTGGGGAGGAAAATTTTTTATGGTAATAGTCCAGATTTACTCCCAAAAGTGTATTATATCCTTCAGGTATGCTAGGACAGGGAAAGTCATTTTTATAAGATTTTTTAAAAGATGTGTCATTTTACTTTGTAAAAAGATGTTAACCGATCTTATAATAGTACGCTAAACATGTATGAAAAATGCTCTCAAATAATTAGGACTGCATGAAAAAGGGTATAAGGAAATTGCCCATAATGAGTAAACCATATAAAAGCATTTTTAATCTAGTCCAACATTTAGTCTAGACTAGTAATCTTTGATAAAATTTATATTGCCCATGAGCCATAAACTGTGAGTTTTTCTTATAGCATTTATTGACATCTATCATGTATATCATGAGATTTAAGACCTACTGTTTTTCCTGTTAGCTTCATGTTTGGCTTTTGTTGTTTTGTGATGTTTCCCCTGCGGGGCTGTGTACTGAGCCCAAGGCTTTGCACACTTTAGGCGAGCACTCTGCCTCTGAGCTGCATCCTGAGTCCTGGCTTCATGGTGTTAGTAAGTATTAACACTTCTAAAACGTCCTGATCAAATTTACATTGTGACCCTGAGTCTCTCATAAGTGCTGCCGATTGAACCGAGGTTCTTGTATGATAGAAATAATTTAATGATTATATTTGACAATATCTAAATAAGCAAAGGTGAGAACACAGTATTGTCATTCAGCGGTCTAACATCTGTTTTCATAAATATATTTTGAAAACTTTATTCATGGTACATTCTTATTCTGAAGAAAAATAGGAACAGTTATAAGACTTTTTACTTAGTCTTGAATAAGAAGAAAGTGAATGCAATTTACATTCCTCTAGGGGATTGTGTGACCACAATCTAAAAAGATAAACTGTCTGTTGTAATTTAACTCTTGGCTTTAGGGTGCAGGCAAACATTAACATTTCTCCTGCCTTTCACTGGTGCCTTAGGTTCGTATACATTTCACAACAAAAGAAGCGACACATTTCTTTAGGCCACAAATCAGTGTATTAATGTAGCTAGTTTTCTGTGGTTTGGGTATATACCATTATTGAGGGAGGCTATAAAGCAGAGATTAACTAAAATACAAAAATCAACTGCTGCTTTGCAGTTCCTACAGGTAGGGGTTTGACAGGTTGAATGGTCCAGAGACAAGTTCCATTTGTTTACTGAGTAAGCATATATTGAGCACCATTATACGTAACATACTATGGTAGGAACTGTGGTAGATGATCTGTATTTACAGAGGTAAAATTGTATTAGAGGGTAAAGACACTGAAATGATAGAGACTAAAAGTGAAGACATGATGAGAGTTCTAAACACATTGCAAAGTCAAAAATTTAAGCACGTGCGTCCACACAGGGAATCAAGCAGACTTCATGTAGCTTTCAGTTAGACTTACTATGAAATAGATTTTTAGATCGAGGTTTATGAAATTGATGATACTTGACTATTTGCCTACAAAAATAGCACCTTTAAATGCTCAGACCTGGTATTAGGCAGAGGAATGAGAGAAGCTGGGGGCATGAGCCAGGTGACTAAAAACTAGGTCTCACTCAGAGATTAGCTAATAGGTCTGGTGCCTTAGCTTGGGCAGTCTGCCTGGAGAGGAATAGCAGCAGGAGTTGGGATAGGAATTTGGAAGCTATATATTAGTGTTGGTTAATCTCTAAATTACTGATATGTTTCAGGCATTAAAAAAAATTCACCATTTGTTTGTGGATGCTTAACTAGACTTCCAGGAGAATGCGATACCCATTTTAAAAAGACTTACTTTGTAAAAAGTTCTGCCTTGCTATCACACATCATCTATGGGGTGACTATAGATGATAATAATGTGCTGTGTATTTTATGGTGCTGGGACTCGAACCCAGGGCCTTGAGCACACTAGGTAAGCACTGTACCACTGAGCTACATCCTAGCCCGATGTGCTACGTATTTTAGAAAGCTATGAGAAATTTTGAATGTTTTCACCATAAGGAAATGGGAAGTGTTTGAGTAGATAAGTTGAACATGATTTAAATATTACACAGTGCGTACATATATGGAAACATTGCATGATACCTCATACAAACCTGTAATTGGCAAAACCTTATGCATCAGTCAAAAATTAAATTTTAAAACGTTAAAAAATAAAAAAAAAAACTTTATTGTTTTTGTTACTCCTCCCTGGAAAGAGATGCTTTTTTTTTCACATAGAAGGTAGCAATATTTTATGTACTTTTGTCTAAATACTCATTTTTAAAATATATTTTTCTTTAAGGTGACATAAGAACAAATACTAAAAGTTAGAAATAAAAAAATTTCCACACACTAAGTGACAATATTTTTATGGCTGTTGCTGGTGTTGTCATCTTCATCACAAAGAGGACAGCTGCAATTTGCTTTCAGTCTTCTAATATTCACTTCCTAATGCTCAGCTTTTCTGAAATTCTTTTCCCCTGCTCTCCTCCATTAGCAATTAAAATGACAAATATAAAAATTCATCAAAATTGCATGAGATTTTTGAAAAGTCATCATCGGTTTTAAGTTTCATTATTTTTGACATAGATTTAGTCACTCCTGTCTCCTTGGTGGAGTATAGCAGGGAAGTACATGCATGTAAGTTTAAGAACAATAAATGCCTCAGCCTACAAGCTTCCCTTCTCACCAGCGTTTCTACTCCTCCTACCTTTATCCTGGCCATCACCACCTTCTTACATTGTTTTAGTGAGCTCCTGACTGGTAATCTAAGTTCCACTATCCTGCACTCAGTTTACACTTTACAAAATAATTCTCCTAAAACTTCTGTCTTTTCATTCTCCTGATCAAAAACCATCAATAGCCCTTCAGCCGAAAGAGAATAAATTTATACTTCATAAAATGCAGCTCAAGGCTTTTTACCATCTGACTTTGTTCTGCATTTCTAACTTTTTTTTCGTATTATTATTACCAGACTTTTTCCCCCCATGACCTTAGTGTGCTCTTAGGGTTTCCACAACGCATCTAAGATACTCTATTTTCTCTGCTTCCATTTGGAATGTCCTTTCTCTTATCTCTGCATAATAAAAATTCTCAGATATTTCAAAGCCTACTCAAGTGACACCTCCTTCCTTCATAGAACATTTGCTGATTGCATTGTCAGAATTTCCCTCCACTGTCATACACTTTCTCTACTATGGCATCTATCACTTCTCGCCCTGCATTAGAGCTGCTTGTATATATGATTTAGTTCTTCCGTTAGATGGTAGGCTCTATAAGGAGGCTGGATGTCTGTATCTGCCCCTAGGCTAACCCAGCAGTTTACATGAGTTGCTTGGATGGATTTTGTTTGTTTGTTTGTTTGTTTGTTTTACTTCTAACAAAAAATAACTTAGTTTTCTAGAAGTACTACCATTTCAGTTACTAACTTTGTACCTCTGTTGGGAAATTATAACAAATATTGTATCTCTCCATTACTAAATTCTCCTTTCCCTAAAATTATTTAAAGAACTTCCAAATATCTTTTTAATTCTCCTTAAATATAAATTGTATTAATTGGGAGGCAGCTATGCTTTCTTTAAGCAGCAAACATAAATTTTCTCTAGTAAATAGTCGGTATTTACTAACAAGAAATAGTTGAATTCCAAGTCTTTTATTTCATTGACAGAATAATTTTTAAAGCATTTGCTTTGAATGACTGTATTCCAGTCTGAAGAAATATCCATTATTTACTGAATGGACGTTTTACTTTTGAGATCAAAGTAAGTTGATTTTAAAGAGACGTTACTTCGGCATCCCCTTAAAATAATGTAATATATTTTACCAAGTTTAGAAGAACTATTAAACTGATTAGCAAGGTAGACATATTTCTCTCTAATCTGTGTCTTTATTTGCCCAAGGCTTGCACTTTTATGTCTAATACTACAGTTACCTCTCCAGTAAATAAGTGAATGGCTTCGAAGGTCATCTAATCTAGAATTATTAGACGTCTGCCTCAAAAATGTTAAAATTTAGTCTACTTAATGTTTTTTATTCAAGATTGCATAAATGAGACAATAAAGTCTGCAACCCCATTAATTCTTTTTCTTCTTCATAAGTCTTTTAAAATGTAAGTTCTCCATGTTTCAAATGTTATCATCTGTTTTATCCTTGAAACAACTAGTTCTATTTATGTGAAGTAGCTTCTATGCTATTTATTATTAAGAGTTCCAGCGAGGACTAACATTTAATGCATGAGACACATCAGATCCTAAGCTATAGGAAGTAGTGCATAATTTTAAATTGATGGAGGGAAAAATGGCATGATGAATGTCTAAACCATCCAGAAGCATGTCTTCAATTCGAGAAATAGTATAATCAGGACGGCCAACAATTCCTCTCTTTTCTCCATCTGAACATTTTACTTCACTGTTTTTAGTGTATTCCAATAGGAATACATATGCATTTTAATGTGATTATAGCACTGGAGTTCTTCTTCGAGGCAAATAATCTCTCCTTGTTCTTAACTCTTTCTATATCATTTATTTGCTGGTTTTCTTTGGACACTTGCGTTTAACAAAATTGTAGATTTTAAATGTATATTTCTCTTGATGTAGACTAAAAGTTCTTTCATAGATATTAATAGTTCCACATGCTCTGTGTGTAGAAGATACTCAATATTTTATTTTATTTTATTTTATTTTATTTTGCTAAATAAATGATCGGCAACAGGAAATAATGGTAATATATTATTGGCTTTTCCTCTCAAAGAGGGAATGATACTTTTAACATGATTACAGACATAGGGGACTTGATTCAATCCATAGAATGAGGAATCTCTGGCAGAAAAACAATTTATTTTCTAACAAGATAGATACAGATATATGTTGCTATAGCTCTTAAATTTTTTTTGTCAATTTCACTTAATTCGAAGTTTCTTTAGCTAAACATGTATTATCAAAACTTCAAAAGTCTCAGTGTGCATAACAAAAGTGATACCAGTCTGGACTATTTGTTGCGTGTATGTTAATAGTTTCAATGACAAGCTAATGATGAGGCCTGTGGTGGATGGCCAAGAATAAATGCAGCCACTTTACTTGCAGAGCATGTCAGTGATGGCCCTTCTTTGAAATTTACTTTCCAAATGATCTAAAAATGATCTGAGAAATAATCTGGGCTTTTGACTTAGTATTTTAGTGATCAAGAATATGTTGGTAAATAGTTTTTGGAATAATTACAGTAGTATATTATATTATTCCTTTTACTTTATTATCTTAAATCTTCTTTTTAGGAAATGTAGGTAGTCATTACTGTAATAACACTAATTCCAGGCATCTGATAGGTGAGACACTTATATCTTTGTCTTGTGACTTTTCCGATATAGTCATAAACATTTTCACTTTGGAGAAAGGGACTAAAATATTATTAGAGCAACATTTAAAAATTTATTCATGTATTTATACTGTACATTCTTCAAAAACGTATAATTGTAGTATATTGTCACTATATCTAATATATATATTGATCACATATGTGCCTGCCAAGGGAGATTTTATATGTGTGTGTTTGCGTGTGTGCGTGTGTGTGTGTGTGTGTGTGTGTGTGTTCATTTAACCCTCACAATAGTTGTGACAGTGAGGTACTTCTTTTGTTTTTGTTTTATGGGTAAAGAAACAAGGGTGGTAAATAGCTTCTCCAAGATCACAGAGTTAATAAACAAAGAGCCCAACTTCAGCCCTAAGCATTTTATCCTTAATGACCACTGTAGTATTAAACTCTTCAGGCTTACCCACTTAGCCACTGTTCATGACTAAAGATTATAAATGAGATGTCTAGATTCTTCAGTATTATTTTACACTACACTTACAAGTTAATCAAAATACTAAATACATAAAAATTTATTGTGGTAAATTATACCCTTATAATTAAAAACATTTAGATAATTTCACCTGAGAAGAAAGTCTATAATGAAGAATTTGTGAACACAAAGAGAGGGAGTTTCTTTAAAGGAATTCTTTTATTTTACAGAATTGCCAAGGATATTTCTATGACGGAGAAGAGCTTTGTAAAAAAAAAAAAAAAAAGAAGAAGAGCATTGTAGACATAGTATAAAATTTGGAAAAATGAACCCTGCAGAAATATATAGTAGGGATTTTGTTTCAGGGATAAATTCAGTGGTCCTCATATCCTATAAAGAGAGACAGAGGAGAAAAATACTACAAAGACCACAAGAAGGGACTAATTCTTCACCCTGCAGCCTCAACAGGCAGACAGTCTCATTTTATTCCATTTCTTCTAAATTTGCACACAACATGCAAGTGAAAACAGATCACTTTAAGTCCCCCAGTTGAGGCAACTAATAATATAAAATAATTTGTTAATAATGTGAGATAATCCTAATAGAAATTTTATTTTTAGTGAAAAGGATTCTACCAATCTGTAGGCATAGTATAACTCTCAAGCAATTTTATTCCTTAGGTTGTTTAGTTTTCTCTTGTGATATTTCCTTGTAGAAATTCTGATGATGTCAACCTGATCTCATAACAATTGAGCACTGATAACTGTTGACATTGATTTGGTTTGTGTTAATAACAGAGCAATCTAGTACTGTCTCCAAAAGGGAAATTTTTATTTACCTCTTCCCATCTCTGATACTTTCTTCACAAGCTAATTCTGAGTGGACAGGATTACAAGAATGATTAATTCCAGAGAGAAATTAGTGCAGATGTAACTCTTAATGACTTGATGGTACATAATTTGTCCAATCGCCATGTATTAACTCTGTGCTTGCTTTGTGTGCAGGTGTCCTAATCTGTAAAATTCACAATCTAGTCAGCAAGACAAGTACAGTGACCATTAAGAATTGTTTGGAGATTAAGTAATTCATGTGATGAAGACAACATGGGATAGCAGAAATAATAAGGTTCCAAGAAATATTCTGCAGGCCACCATATTTGGCTATGCCCATATTCAAACATTTAGAAAGCATTCACTTTCTAATCTCTGAAATAGAAACTTTGTTTTTCAGCGGGGTGCTGGGGATTGAACTTAGAGCCTTGTGCTTGCTGGGCAAGCACTCTATCACTGAACTAAATCACCAACCCTGAAATAGGAACTTTAAACAAGACTATGTTTGATAACACTTTTAGGATCCAAAGATTCTACAGTTATGATCATCAGAATGATAAATTTAAAAAATGAGTCCATGTGAAAGATTAATAAAAGCTTCACATGTCACACAAGGTTTTTAGGGAGACAACACTGCAAGAATCGGTCCTTCGTACATATTAGATGTGATGTGAACAGAAAGCAAAGAGGGTAGAAGAGAATTCTGGTTTCTTTGTACAGACAGAAAGTTAATGGAGGAAGCACAATTTCAGCATGCAAAATGGCTTGGAATAGAAATTGAGTACAATGTTTTCAAGATAATGATTCAAATTTGAAGTGGAAGTTATTATTCTGAAATATGGTTGCAAATCAAGGCTAATACTAGATTATTGAGAATGGCCGAAGGTTTTGTCTTAATCCTCTCTCAACCCCGTGAGTCTAAGGTCAAACCATAGTTTTGTATAGGGTAGTGGTATAATTAAATAAAATCCCCACATATTGAAATTTGCTGAGAATGCTATGGAACATATCTTTATAGTTATCCTTTTAAAAATATGTTCTATATGTGCTTGCATTTTAAATAATTCCTATTTATTGACAATTTTAAGCTTTTCCACAAGATTCTTTAATCAAATACATTCCAGAAAGGTAAACTCAAAAGAAACAGGTGACATGGTATTGCAATTTCCTTCTTCCAGAAGAGGAAGCAACAGTAGAAGTGAAGCAGGGGATTAGGAAATATAAAGAGGGGCCCTTCTGCGTCCTCTCAGGGCTCTGAGACTATAATACCACTGTGCAAGAGGTCAAATCTTTAGTGCAATTAAAGGATTTCCCAAATAATGTTAATTGACTTGAAGTTCATTCTCTGCAACATTGGTGTATGTCTGTGTGTATATTGTGACAGTTACTCAGCATCTGTTTAAGAAATATCTAGCTATTTAACCTGGAACATTTTCAATATTGACAGGTCATTTATGAGACATAATTAGAAAAAAGGTGCTATTATACAAATCTTAAGAGTTTTTTTCTTAATTATTTCCAGTATGTAGTGTTTAGCAATGACTAAAATGGTCTGAATCCTAGAGTGAAGGAGGAAAACCTAAAATTATAAATTCAACTTGTAACTATTATTAAATTGAAGTGTCATTTTTTAATAAAAATCATTAAATGAATATGAACTTTCACAAGTGATCTCATTAGAACATTTCATTTGTATGTTTTAGAGGGTACACTGGGAATATTAACTTTGGATTTAATAAATGTATAAAATCCTAGACATGCCTATATGATACCATAATAGCTAGTTGACTCATCAGTGATTTGACTCAAACTATTGGCTAGTTCAATGAAATATTTAGTCAAAGTAGTTCTTCCGTCAGTTGGTAAGTTTTTTATAGTCGCAATAGTTGGATTTTTCTTCAAAATGATCTTCATAGGCAGATTTAATGGTACCAGCCTTTTACTATTTTGAAGTTGCCTGTGAACTCACTGGTCCTGCAAGATAGATGGATAGATAGACAGACAGACAGACAGAGAGACATTCCAACCTTTTCTAGTGGATCACATTTTCCTAATTGCACATGTTTCAGACTTCTAAATTTCTGATTTCCTATGATATCTTTGATTAGGACTAAACAATTTACTCATCACATAAAATAGTATCTTTATATTAATCATACCTATATATTAGAATGTCCTCATTTGTAAATTATTTTAATGTATAATATTAGTTATTTGAGGAATTGTGATTTTACTTTATAATTTGTCATACAGATCGGCAAAGAGGACCCCAGACACTTAACACTACATGGCTTTCCTTATGTCATGAGTAGGGTGCTTTGATGTAAGACAACTTTTGTACACAGAAGATGCAGACACAGTAACTTCAGTTTCCTTAACTGCCAATGATAGAGTCTCCACTTGGCTCTTTATTTATATTGGCTGCAATATAATTTCCTAATTTACCCCACATTGTGCAGTAATGGCCTTATAACGGCCACTTCTCTAGTCCTTAACTTGTCCCCAGGGAGCAATCTATACAGATTATGTACAGGACAAAAGTAGCTTGATACAATAGAAACATTTGGGAAATTTCAGTTTTCTTTGCCCATGTATGCAAAATGGTAGAGTAACTCCAGGATAGGTCACTACAGAATTAGTTTCTTTCGTTGGCTTTTAAGTACTTTTTTTTTTATGCCAAGATGTCCCATTAATAAGAGTTACAATGTTCTGGAATCTAATTTGCCAGGATTTACTTTTAAAGAAATTAATTCGAATTCTAGGCAAAAGATTAGGTGTTAGAACAACCACTTCCTAATGACCCAAGAATTGTTATAAGAAGGATGATGAGCCCATGAAATATGATCCGG
>PVJO010000057.1:0-92500 GCA_004026905.1 Hystrix cristata | reverse complement strand
TGATTATGTACTTGATGCAAATGCAGATTGCATATTGTTATATATATAGTACATTGTGTTTTTGTTTTCCCCCATTCACTCAGTTCTTTTCAGTGGTGAGTATATGTTGCTAGAGGATGTCTTGTACGGTCTTAATCTTTGTTGTGTACTCTTTTTTTATAGTCTTAAGTTATAATAAAAATAAAAACAAAAAGTAGGAACCAAACATAAAAGGTCTAGTAAAGCCAAAAATTAATTTCATATTGATTTTAGAGTGATCTAGCTGAGTTTTTACACTGAAAGCAAAGATTATAGCAATTGTAGTCCATGGTATTTATTTTCAGTCAAACCAAAGTTACATATAATTCTGCCTCTGCTTATACGGGATATTAACACTAACAATACACTCCCTTCAAAGACTTGCGCAGGCCAAATAGTTGGAATGCTGGTTTTCTTGACAACTCCAAACCCCAAAACTATGATAACGCATAGGGTGTAGTTGAAGATAGCATAGTCAGATGTTTGCTTAAAACCTAGAAACTTTACGTGTTGCTTTTCATGTGCTGTGCCAAGTCTTGATAATACTTTTTCCCCCAACCAAGGGACCTCATAACCTGATTATGGTTATTGCTTTACAAACAGTTTTGACAGAAGGTGGCTGCTAGAGCTTAACATATGTACCAGTTCCATGTGGTGGGACTGGTTCTTGCAAGCTAAGCTCATCGTTTATCCTGTGCTGAAGTCAGCAAATAGAGTTAGAGAGATACCCAGTCATCTATCACACCAAATAAAAGGACATAACGGCTTTCAAAAGGGTTTTCCCACTTACCCAAAAGGCTTTCTGAAAGCTTCTACCTCTGCTAAAAAAAAAAAAAAGAAAAAAAATGAAAAAAAAAAGAAAAAAAAGAAAAAAATTAGAACAATTATGGCAGATTGCATGAAACGTGAGAACGTCGCAGTAACTGCTACTTTTCATTATGTTTGTCTTTGGGTCGTGATCAACGAGCCGGAAGTTTACGATATGGCATCAGAAGAAAGAGTGGTATTGTGAAGGGTGGTTTTCAGCCATCTAGGATCCTACTGTAAGGATTATCTGAAAGGGAAAATCGGTCTTTCAGGTGCATTTTCAAAGGCTTTGATGGACTGGAAGTAACTGTGCGAGGTGTACCATCGGGAGGGTGGCCTAAGACTACAATGCTAAAGTATGCATACCTCAGTTACAAAACTTTTGAAAGGAAGTCTCAGCCACAGAATGCATATACCTGTAGAGTTTTGCATGGGTTTTATATGAATACAATTTTAAAAAATAGCTGCTTGCACATTATACCAGAAAAACCTCCAAAACTGCAATTGCTTTGAAAATAGATTTTAGGTTTTTTGGAGTTTTCTGAAATGCTTGGTCTGTATTTTGATAATTGTGCATATTATGTAAAAATGTTGGTGGACCCATAAATGACCAGACTTTTTCTAAGAAAAATGTTGCTTTAATGCATTTCATGAATTTTTACTCTTATATCATTGCTTGCTAGTAATAGCAAATCTGCTTTTCTGCTTCTGCTTTGCGTAGCTATTGTAAGGCTTTGAACTAATGTATGTATTTATTGCTTGAACTTCTGTGCATACCTTATAAAGCATAATGTCTGACAATTTAAATGGCTCATGTATTCTTGCTTCTATCATAAGCTGATTATGGGGACTATGATCTTTTGTATACAGCAAATTTTAACTGTAGCACAAACATCTGTTTATGTATTGGTGGAATATACCTGTTTTATTTATCTTTTTTGAGGTAAACTAATTTTTGATACTTTTCATTACTGTGTACTATGTTCATACTTTGAATTCTCTGACGTTAGAAGTCATGGTTGAGAATTGTAACAGCTGTTATTCGTTCTGTATTCATGGCTTTCACTGCTGAATAAAATAAAGGACCAAACCTAGGATTTGAAAGAAAACTGTCTACCTCTAACACCAGGGAGTTATCAGATTTTATTTTACATAGTTTTAGTCTACAAAGACACAATTGCTTAAACCTAGTGGGCTTAAGGCTTATATTCTATGTGGTTGGATTCATGGTACTGTTGTACTGTTTGAAAATCAATTAAAATTTTATGTGAATGTTACAAGTATTTGGTAGAATTACCACTAACCGGGTTTTCTTTAAATAACTCAGATATGGAGAAAATGTCATCAGCATTCTGTGTCTACGGCTGCTTAACTTCATAAGAATGCATTTCTTTGTGATTAGGGAATCGAAGAATAGTCAGCTAGGAATAGAGCTACAGAAGTACACTTAAAATAAACCATCCTGGACTTTAATGTCCCTGGGCAGATTCAGTCACAAAAATCCAATAGACCATTTTGTAAAGTTTTCAAATTGGGCATTTACATTTTTGAGAATTTGTGAGACTTCATCTTACACATGCCAATATTAACACATATTTGGACAATAGCTTTATTAATGCCAGTAAGCTATTGAAAAGAACATGGCTTATCTTGTTATTTCACGAGTTCAGGTTACAATAAAAGGGATTTTTTTTTTGTCCATGAACACTTGGCAAATCTTACTTAGCAAAAAAGAAGGATGTACATTTTACTATAGAATTAATGTATGAACAGTGTGTCACTACTGTTGGATGTAAAAATGTATATGAAACCATTTCATTCACTTGGTTACATTTCTGAAGTATAAATAAAAAAATCTAATTCTTTTTGACCCATTTATAACCACTAGGATTTTATTCTTTCGGAGAGGCCATTCTTCCACACCAGACCCAAGCCATAAATTTGTGTACACATGTCCCACACTTTGTTTAAAATCATTTTCTTAGAAATCAGGGATTCATAAAACAGACCATGCTCAATAAAGACAGGGCTGTTTGTCAAAGGCATTGCATTAAACACTGTCTTCGAGTTCAGAGTGTGCTGCCTCACACAAGCCTCATGTTTTCTTATTTTTTTATCCAGTAGAATTTGACATCATAAATCTTGAATCTTAAAAAGTGCCAGTGGTAAACATGGTTACTCTTCTTAACTGTATGGTTTTTTTTTGTTTGTTTTTGTTTTTTTTTTTTTTTTTTGCTTGATCATCTTCTTTTTCCTCCTAATATCAGTCATAACCACGGCATCTTGCCATGGTGTAGAGGAATGTATAGGGTAAGTAGCTTTTCAGATGAAAGCTTTTTGGGCTAGTGGGAATTTCAGAACTGTGTTAGTGGCAAAAACAGGGAAGAGGAGACCTCTGTGGAGCAAAATTGCCTTTTTCTTTAACCTCCATAAGTATTCCTAAATCTGTCATAATCAGGAGCAGAAGGAAAATGAATATGTTGAGTATATTTTTATTTTATGCATAATTTAATGTTTTCTGTCATCCTGGTGAAAGGGTACCTTGACTAAAGAGTTTTTCACAGGATAAAAAATTATTCTAAAAGAGATGTGAACATGAGATTAAATTTTGTGAGCCATAGAACTGATTTTTTCACTATTGATTAGTTAAAAGTAAATGAATATTAACTTCCCCTGTCCGGTGTATTTTGTGACCTTACCAAAGGGGATATAATAAGATGCAAGTGCTGTCCTGCATATTCTGTATTTTAATATAGGGAAAACAATTTAGAGATTAAAACTAACAGTTTAAGAGAGAAGTAATAGTGGTGTAAAAAATATTTTGTACTTAGCCGTAAATTTAAATTCACATTATCTTGTAGTTTTAAACATCATGCTCCCCACATATATTTTATTGGGTCAATTCAGGGTTCAGCTGTTTTGCAAAAAATGACCACTCCATTACGTTTAAATTTTTGAGAAGATTTTTTTAAAAAGATGTTAATTTAAAATCTTACGGCATAGACCAGAAATATGGCATAGGTGCCATATCACATTTTTAACCATTTTCATGGCTAAGAAGTAATCAGAGCGAAGCAGCCAACTCTTTACTATTTCTGATCTTTTACAAAATGATACTTTTCATGTCAGACAAATTCTGACATGAAAATGCCAGTGAAAGGAAAAAAAAACCAAAAAACCCCAAGCTGCCTATTCAGTTTTTCAGCTACATAGAGAATTTTTTGAACACTGGTCATAAAACTATTTCAAGAGAACTTGTGATTTGCAAAAGTAAAACGTCGCTCCAGTAGCAATTTGATGTATCATTCCCTTTACCCTTCTCACGCTCAGCAATTATCAAGCCCCCAGACTAATAAGAACTAGATGATACTTGAGTCAAGGGAAAGATCAGTAAAAATGAGAGTTCGTAATTTTCTGGGCAAGTTGCATTTTAAAAGTGACTGCTACATTACTTAAGCCAATACACAAACAGGTGCACTCACACATCACACTTCAGGAAAAAAAAAAACTGTAACCCCAGATCCTAACACTACTGTGAAGATTTCCGTGCAAGTTTTTGAAACAATTATCAGCCAATCTGTTTCCCAAAGTCAAAGCTGATCTTATTTCCTGAATGAATGGCTCTTTAGTTTTCAATACTCATATAGAAAGTAAAAATATCTACCTCACAAAAATCGCCCCTCCTCTTATATTTGACAATAACTGGGCTCAAATGGTTTGGCGCTGAATGTTTCCACGCAGAAGGGAGGATGAACAGAACAAGAAAATAAAGGATTAAGGACATCAACAGAGGTGATATGAATTATTTTTTCAACTATTCATCTCATAGTTATAAAACTGACAGATTTGAATCTGGACTGGCTGCTCAGGCACTCACAGGTGCCCTCTGTGTTCAGTCACAAATTGCTCTTCCCCCGTGGGAATTGAGCAAAGCAATCTGCACGTGTTCATAATGGCGTCCAGGGGTGCCGATAGGGGACAAAGTCGCCAAGCTACCATTCTCTTCCTCCCGTAGGAGCAGCAAGAGCCCAGAGTGGTGGGACCTGTGACCAGAGGAGGAGCACCTGGCCTGACTCGCGACTTAACTGTCCTCTAAATATATTGAAATAAAGCTATACAGCAGGCAACATGTAAAAATTACTAATCCTCTTTTCATCAACTATGTTGGGGAAGAAAACTCACAAGTATTCTCAGTGCAAAGTTATAAAATTTAAAAATAACATTTCTCCTAATGTAAAATTGTTATGATCATTTATTCACAAACCTTTCCAAGCTAAAAATTAAGCTTCTCAGAAAAATAAAATCTAGGTGAGCGGGAAGCTGGGAATCCTTGAAACCAAACAGTACACCAAACGTAAATGTTTTCTTTAGCACTCCACAACAAAGAAAGGCACTCTGGACAGCTAAGTCACAAGAAACCAAATCAGTGGGGCCTCCGCAGAAATATTTTGTCTGGGAATATTAGACTTAGATATTAGAAGTCTTGTAAGAGTATCACAAACTTGCTCACAATGGTCATATGCTTACTTATGCTTTTGGCCTCTTTGACAATGGAGGTCCATTCAAAGTTAATATTGAAAGCATTACAAAGAAACAAATTTAAAAACTCTTTTGATATAATATGTTTTATGGTTCTTTAAAAGGTTCAGGCTTTGGATTTTAATCAGGCTGCACACTTTCCATCATCTAATATCTCCCATTCTCTCAGACTGCTTTCACCTAGTGATACCTCACTAAATCCAAAAGAAAAATAATGTTTTAACTTTTAGGAAAAAATTCCAGCTCTGAGAACAATTAACAGTCTGCAGTGTCAGAGAAAATGAGGGCTCATGTGTCATGTTGCTTTCTCCTCACACAAAACCAGGAATGTAATTTTCCTAACTTGAACAGGAACTAATACTGATGGGTCATTACACAAACACACACACACACACACACACACACACACACACACGCGCACAAACATTCAGAAATAGATTTCCTTCAAATAACAAAATTCAGAGTACATCAAATGGAAAATGTTTGTGACAGTGTTGATCAAAACCCTCAAGTCAACACCTTCTTTTCAGGTAGAATTCTTTTCTTGGTAACTATGTGTGAGTTTCATGAAGTGATGTAATGTGTTTGTTCATCTTCAGTCTCAGAAACTTCATTCTCAATTAGAGTCTCTTTATTTGCCACTGTTGAATGTTTATTTAATAGTCAGGTACATAATGTTATTTGTGTCATTTGACAATACTTACTTCGTCTTTCACTCTTTTATTTTCCCATCATTTTAGAAGTATTCTTAGAGAAATCTCCACTACAAAATGGAACTGTCTTTTTTCTTTAGTTTTTTTTTTTTACTATTTTTTTATTTTTCTTATTTTAGTGGTACATTTTAAATATACATAGCATTCATCATGGGGAATTTGCATCTGTACATGATACATCTTGCTTCTACTTTTTTCCCATTCTCCTCCCCTCCTTTCACCCCCTCCTCCCCTGCTTACTTACAAAAGCTTTGTTTCCATTTTTCCTTCTATTCTCTTTTTTCTTTCTTGTCTCTCCTTTCTAACTCATCAGTTTTCTCTGCTGCATAAATCTAAAGCCGTTACTGGATAGTGTGTGAAGCAGCAGTTGTCATTTTGCTGAAGAAGCAGACTTGGGCAAATAGCCATTAGGGCCATAATTTTTAAGGGGAACAATTTGGCACCATAATGGTTACTTCTAGCATTAAGAAAAGTTACTGGGTTACTTGAAGATTACATATGATGTATGCAATTTGAGAGAAATGTGGAAATCAGATGTTCAGAGAAGCTTCAAGCACTTTGGAAGAAGTTAAATGTCAAATTAGGGAGTATTTCAAAGAAATATAATGAAAACAGGGGAATACGTTTGTATGTCATAGAGTAAAGACATCACAAATTATGGCTTGAAGAAAAGAGCTCATTCTTGATAACTCAGGTCTCCCAAAATTAATTACACTGAAGCTCATGAGGAGGTTAATAGGTAGCAACTTTATGTTTAGTGATCACTGTATTTTTAGAAGATACATTTTAAGTCAATAAGCTTTAGCTTCTCATTGGGCCAAGGAAATCCACTTTTGACTTTTAGGAAAATTCTCTCAGTGTTGAACATTGCAGTGCTGAGGACTGAGCTATGGCGCGGCCCTCGGCTGCTGGTAGAGTGAAGGTTCCTCCTCCAGCCCTTCGGAGAGGGAAGGAGGGCCCCGAAGGCCTCTGACTGATTAAGAAGCGCTGTTCCAGACCAGGCCTAGCAGGCCAGGGACCAAGTGTAGGAACTGTGCCTGAAAGCAAAAACTTTCCCGTGTCCTGTCAATTCTAAGTGATGCCTTAGTGACGGCTTGGAGTGCCCAGCACACAGCAGAGGTTCAAAAAACATGTGAAAATGAGGCCATATCTTCACTTTACAAGAAAATATGCCCCTGTCTCTTAATGATAGCTGCCAGGAGGACAGGAAAGGGAGTTAGACCTGAAGCCCGGTAGGTTTTGATCCCCGATCCATTTTTGATGCTCTGAAGGCAATGAGATCAGAGAGACAGTCACACAGCGGGCCAAACCCTCGGGGGGTATTGGTGGATAGCAGCTATGAGTTGGGAATAATTTCAAACTGGGATACTTAGAGCTAAAACAGGTTAAGTGAAAAGTGTGTTTGGTGAAATTCTCACACATGATGAGTGTCCTGCTAGTTGCAAAGCTTTAAGTGTGCATGGTAGGTACTCAGAAACGACCCCAAATTATTTCTTTGTGTGTGGGAGTGGGGGTGGGGGTTGAGACATCTACTCAGCTGCGTGCTGGGGCTCTTCTGTGGATGGTTGAAGTGTGATCTCTTTGGACCACTGCTTCCTTACACTGTCAGTCTAGCCAAGCCTTTGGAACGTTGATCTGGGTTTGTTACATAGAAGTTAACCTTTTGGGGTGAAGCTACCTTTTTCTCAAAATCCTGAATGTAAGAGTTCAAGTTCAAACAGCTTCTCTCAGGACTAAAGGAAGGGCTCTGGGATAAAACCCCCAAAAGGGTTTCTAAAACTGTGTTCTCCGACCTCTGTCCTCAGACTACATGAGAGCAAGGCCCAGAAGTAGTTTTTGGAAGCAATCCCTGCTATTCAAACCCAGAACCCTGGTTCCTAGGTTCCTCGCTCTTATGATTGCAGAATCCACTGGATAGCTCACAGGGCCCCGAGCCGGCCATGACGGTCTCTGCTTATCGGCACAGTCTCCCCACGCTCTTCCCCTACTTCCTGGTGCAGTGACATCTCTGATCTCCACAGACGGCTATTGTCACCTTTCATCCCACTGTGTTCTCTGGGAAATGACTGCCACCACAAGGCCACCTCTCTTAACAAGATCCTGCCCTACCTCTCCTTCTATTGTCAGAAGAAACTGCTGCTTACTATTCCGTTAAGCTGCTTTTTAACATAGGCATTGTGTAGCCAATAGTTGTAAGACAAAGCTGGAGTTACTCATGTTGTCACAGAAATCTCTCATTTGACTCTTCTAGGTAATTACAGCCTCAGACTTTTCCCCACGCTTGGGAACTTGGCTTCAATTCTTTCAGAGGCTAAACTGGGTCTGAAAATAACTTGAATTTTCCTAAGAAAGGAAACCTTTAGATTGTAATAAACTTTTAAATACTGCTATGACACCAAGGTGACATCTCTCTCTTTTTCTCAACTTAAAACCAGTGAAAGTTCCTTTCCTGTCTAGTATCATATCCAGGTGTTGGGTGACCCTCCGTCACCATTGTCACCACACTTGTCAAATGTCTCAAACACACAAGTCTGTCAGGCGTCCCTTCTGTGTGTGTATCCGTGTCACTCAGAGAGAATTAGCTCGCACTGACCCTCTTGCTGAATCGATGTAGCAGGCAATGTAGCAGGCGACGGAGGAAATCCCCACTGCACTGTAAGTAGCCCAAGGGCTGGCCTCAGATAAGGCGCTCGCTCTGCTCCCTTCTTCTCATCCTTCCTGGCACACGGGTCCTCACACCAGCAAGGCTGCGCTCAGGTCAGTGGCTGGTGAGGATTTGTTTCCTCAAAGGATGTGAAATTAAGAGTTTGATTTCATGATGGCTCCATGTGCTTACCCAAACATGTTGTTGATATATTCATGAGTTAAACTTCAAGAGTGGATGTTATAAGAGCTTCATAAAATTCTTTATCCTTGTAGTGTAAAATTACATCAGGAATGCTCACATAAGGCTCTAAAACTTGTAGAGGCTGCTCTGAAATAAGACATTGTATAGCATGTTACTGGAAATGAATAAATTTAAAAAGCCTAAACAACAATATGAGCAAATGTAACAGGAAAACATAAAGGAAGTATTGTAGCTTAGATCTAAGATGTTCCTCAAAATTCCCACATGTGTAGACCGTGTTTGGAGCATGAGCTAAATGTGCCCTTACAAGGCGGGGCTTCATTGGTCACCTGGGGCATGATTTGAAAGGATACCTTCCGTTCCTAGCTTGTCCCTTCTCTCTCTGCCTCCTGGCCACCCTGGTATGAGCAGCTTTGTGTCTGCCACGCCCCTCCGCCATCCTTTTTTTGCCCAGGAGTCAGCTGACCATGAACCGAAACAAAGAGCCTGTATAATTCTCCCCTCCTTTAAATTGTGGCCAGTGGGTGTGGCATCCCACAGAAAAGTGACTAAAACAGGAAGGTCCAACCCTGCAGAGTTGGCAGCAAACCGCTACCTGACCATCCTTGTTTCACGGACTCACTGGGTTGCCTGGAAAGGGTTATTTCACTCTCTGTGTCACAGTTTGCTCATCTGTTTCAAAACCAAAGTAACAGTGTTTTATCAGATGTTCTTGAAGGTCTCTTTCCACTTCAAAATCATTCAATTCACTCTCTTAAAAATCTAAACTTGATGTCTAATTTTTTTTTTTTTTTGAGGCAGGCTCTCACTATGTAGTTGAGGCTGGACTTGAACTCACTACATAGCCCAGGCAGGCCTGGAACGTGTGTGGCGAGCCTCCAGCCTCAGCCTCCTGAGCGAGTGACATGCTACCACAACTGGCGATAACCAGATTTAGTAAGGATGATCTAAGAAATTATTTTTTCAAAAGGTGAAAAGAAAGCAAATATGTGCGGTTTTCAAGAGTTAATCACTATCCAACTTCAATAAATACTGAGTTATTTGTTCTGACTGAGGGAAGCTGGTGTAGAACGAGGTGAGGAGACTGAGTGATTGAGAATCACACAGATCCTGCTTTCTGAGCTACTTTGCCACTAACTGACAGCACAACTGTGGGTCAGAGTAGCTGTCTGTGCATTTTGCAGCAGAGGTGCTGGGAAAGAGAAAGGACGTGAGTTGGGTAGAAAATGAAGGCAGAAGGAAGAGGTCCTAGCAAGCTATCAGTACTCAGACCAGCTTGCTAGAAGTCTGAGGGTTTCCTAGTCTAGGCATTCAGGTTCTCTGACTGCGGGGTGGAGTTAACAAACATGCCTATTTCACTGGGCTTCTGGACAGAAGCTGAAATAAATCAATTCACCTATTTATCCAGCAAATATTTAGGGTCAGTGACAGCCAGTCCGTAGCCCAGACCATAGAAACACAGCAGGGAGCAAAGCTCTGCAAAGAGCCCTTCCCTCAGGTAGGCTCCAGCCTAATGATTCTAAAAGGATCATCAATGCAGCTGTCCCAGGGCGAGGTTCGTGCACCCGGGCGATGCTTGCTATGTGCGAGGGCCGTTTAGCTATTTATTTATCTTGGTAGTACTGGAGACTGAACCAAGGACCTTCTCGCTCAGCTACATATTCAGCCCGTTTTTCTTCTTTATTTTGGAACATGGTCTTGCTAAGAGGGTAAGTTGCTCAGCCTTCCAGGGTGCTGGGATTCCTAAATGCATCATCACGTCTGACTTATTCTGCATATAGATGACATTTATAAAATATATTTATTGGAAATTTCTTGGCAAGGGATCCATTTTTTCAACATCAAAACTTCTTCACTTTTTCCTCCATTTCACTTTTTCTTTTCTCTGTGGTTTGGCCTCATTTAATATATGCAACTCTGTCTCAACTGGAAAGAGAATGATAATCCACCTTTATAGCAGTCATCTGCTGTGCCTCTCTGGGCTTTCCTTTGTTTCTCAAGAGTCCAACTGGGAAACCATTATAAAACACAAACTCTTCTTCTTTGGAATTACTGTCATAACAACCCTAATTCTGCTTCAGGCACTTTGGGTTCCTCTGATCCAGTGAAAGAAAAATATAGTAGCAAACTGTGGCCAAAAATTAATATTTTAAGATTTTTTCCTTGCTACACTTTAGTTACAGTATTTGAAATTCATTTAAAAATTAGCATAGGTGATATAGTTTATAGTATGTGTGTAAATTAAGTTTACATTAGATTCTAGGTAACAAATAGTATTTTAAATTCCTTATTCAGTAACCCTACTGTAAGGATGGCCCATTGGCTTTGGATGGAAGTTAGTCAAGAGTCCTCCCTCCAGGGACAGTTTTGGCAAACACTCGAATAACATTTTCTAAATCTGCCTAGAAGGTTTGCCTGTTAACAAATTTAATAGGAAGAATGTTTTATTAGTGAAGTGAATAGTATTAAAAGTGGTCAATTTAGGAAAAAATATGTACGCCCTTTAGAGGAAAATATATGTAGGACTTTTGCCCTTCAAGGAACAAGACAACCCTTCAAGGAAGCATCTCTGAATTGGCACCAGGTCTGTTTGATTCTGTGTACTACAATTTAACAAAAGATCAGTGCTATTGCTTAAATATTCGTGTTCTCCTAAAATTCATACATTCAAATTTTAATCCCTAAAATGTTGGTTTCAGGAAGTGATTATGTCATGAAGGCAAAGCCCTTGTCATTAGAGAGTAGTGCCTTTATGTTTACAAAAGAGTTAGGTTGCCCCTTCTACCCTATGAGGACACAATGAGATAGTATCTATGAAGAAGTGGACCCTTGCCTTAAATTATTCCTAGGTGACCTAATCTTCTGACATCTTGACTTGGTGTTCAGAACTATGAGAAATGAATTTCTGTTGTTTATAAGCTACTTCATGTAGTATTTTGTTACAGCAACCAGAATGGACTAAGATAATTCTCTTTCTTGTTCAAATAGAAGGTTAGCTAATTCTGTCCTCTGAGTTAATCTAATGCTTGACTTCTGTCAGAGTGCATAAAAGGCCAGAGAGCAGAAACTTTCTTGACCTTGTCAGTTACAAAAGGTGGTTAGAGAAACAGGGTCTCACTCTGTAGTACAAGCTATGAACTCACTCTGTAGCCCAGACTGGCCTCGAACTCACAGCAATCCTCCTGCCTCAGTCTCCCGAGTGTTGAGATTACAGGTGTGTGCTACTATGCCCAGAAATAAAGGTATATATTGGGGGTAAAATTTAGTGTAAGACTTTTGTATTATCCAGCTTTCCTGTTGCTGGGACACCACATAAAACACCAAATTCAAAGAAGGTTTTTTATTTAGCTCACAGTTTCAGAGGGTTCAGTCCATGTTTGACCTCTAAGGCAGGAATATCATGGTGGAAGAGTATGAGAGGAAAGCTGTTTAGCTTATGCGGGCCAGGAAGCAGTGTGGTAGAACAGTGCTGAACGGATAGGATAGGGACCGTATGTAGTATCCAAACTCACCACAGACACACTTGGAAGTGTGTTTCACCAATCCCTTGGCAGGCTCTCAAGCCAATCAAGTTGACACAATTAAGCTTAACCATCACCGCTTTTATTATGATATTCACCTTCCCAGAGCAGAGAGGTTGTAGGGACAGATAGTTTCCCTATCTCAATGACCTCTGAATGACAATGACCCTCACAATAGCAAAAGACCATTCAAAACTGCATTCATAGTAATGGGCAACAACAAACTGTGACCTGTGACCCAAGGTGTTCCCTTTAATTATACCATAATAATTTTTAGTGTATCTGCACAGATAATGAAATATTGGGATGTGAAAATGCATGATAAATCACTATTATTTTACTCTCTTATTAACATAGATTTATATCAGTCCAGAGAACTTTTATTATGGCACTATTAGGTGACTAGGAGCCAGTGGCATGAAAATG
Organism: Hystrix cristata; assembly: GCA_004026905.1. Classification (NCBI taxonomy): domain Eukaryota; kingdom Metazoa; phylum Chordata; class Mammalia; order Rodentia; family Hystricidae; genus Hystrix; species Hystrix cristata. The sequence goes on along the minus strand of PVJO010000057.1, from coordinate 79,628 downwards.
AAAAGCTCTTGCTCTTCAAACATTTAAAGTTTATTATGAATAACAGAGATGTATTAATTGATATTTTAACTAATACAGATGTATGCACAGAGTGAGTAGGTAGAGTTGGGAGGATTTTTGCAATAATTTACTGTGTTTTGAAATGTCCTCAACTAGGGCAGAAGAGGAAGGAATGGATTAGAACACATTTAGCAAGTAAAATCTAGGGGTTTTCATGGCAAAATGAATGTGGATAATGAGAAAAATGAGGCTGTTTAGGAAGAGTACTAGAGCAAGGATAACCCAAAGAATATAATCAAAGGGAAATTCACTTTGGTCGCTTACCATTTTTCTATGAATTATTTAGCAGAATAATCATCTGCTTCCTTTATAAGTCGGACAGATTCCATTCTTTTTGTAACAAACATTACTGTAGTCACTTTAGATAACAAGATATCTTCATTCCACACTTAGATCACAGTCCCATGCTTTAGTCAAAACTTTGACGCTGCCTTTGTCTGATAAGCTTTGCTTTCCTCCTCGTTCATACTTGATTTAGGCTGGAGTCCTCTGTGAGGCGGTGACCACCATGACCACCTGCTTAGCCCTTCTATGCACTTACCACTCACAGCTACATTTGCTGCTCAGTAGGGCCAGATGGCAAGAGAATCTGGAAGGGAAGGGGCAGAACAGTCTAGAAACCCCAGTTCTTACCACTTGTGAGACTTCAGTCTGGGTTTGCTGATTTCGAAGCATGACTTTGGCTCTTCTGGGACTTGTCTGTTTAACAAACTACGGTAGCCTGCATGGTTCCTTAACAACATAAATTCATTTCTTACAATTCTGGTGGCCGGGAAGTCTAAGGTCATGGCAGGGCCTGCTGCCTCCTGGTTTCATACATAGCCATCTTTTCACTCTGTCCCCACAAGGCAGAAGGGCCAGGGAAGTTGGTGGGGCCCATTTTATGAGAATATGAATCCCATGCTTGAGGACTCTGCCCTTGTGACCTAATAATCACCCAAATCCCCCCCCCCAACACCATCCAATCGAGGGTTAATATTTCAACATATGGATTTGGGGCAAATATAAACATTTAGTTTATAGCAGAACCCTTTGAGCCTCCTTTCTGTAGTTTCTAGTAAACAGACAAGTCCTTTTCTGTGCAAAATGTTTGCTTGCTACTCCTTGTACCAAGCCTGGGTGTCCTATTCTTATGGGATTTCTTGCTGCTGTGGTCAGGCAGGACCCCAGCACTCTATTTCAGCTCGCCTGCATAGCTTGAATTTGGTCTGTGAAAACCATCATCATATCTATTTCTCTAATAGACACTAACTGGCCAACCCATTCATTTTTTTTTAAATTTAATTTTATTATTATTATTAATCATTGTGGTGCTGGTGATTGAACCCAGGACCTTGCACATGCTAGTAAGTCCCGTACCACTGAGCAGCATAGCATCCCCAGCCCAACCCGCCCTGATTTTGCCAGCAAAGCAATTAGCCTCCTCAAGTTCTCTCAATCTCATAGGTAGGAGTCAGTATTACCTTTCTCAAGTGTGAGTCAGCTCCCAGCTTGAAGGACACATTTAAAAGGCCACCTACAAGACTTCAGAGGAGATAGCAGCAACCATTACCCCTATTTCCCCAAGAGGTTACAATTGTTTCCCCCAATTCTCTTTATTAATCCCTTGAAGAAATACTCAACTGGGACATAATATTGGCAGAGGATGTTGGAGATATTAACAAAAACAGGTTCCTACTAGAGGAGCCAAATGTGGAAAGAGGTAAAGAGCCTTTTCATGAACATGCATACCCCTTTTTTGTGGAATCCCAGAATGCTTTGTCACAGGGCATATCAATTTTCTGTCTCTTTGGTTCAGTGGCCCATCAGATCTCTCACTTCTCACAAGATGATTTAGGAGAAAAGTGAGGAAAATATCCAAGAATCTTCTGGATTTACAAGTCAATTCTCCAAAGGTTCTGAATCTCACGGTGGCAATTGCTTCCTTCCGCGGTTGAGTGGCCTTTGTTTCTGAAGTTCCCCAAGTTTGACCCACTTCTGTTTGCCTTGACATCTGCAATAACCACACTCGGTAGTTTTTGTTTGTTTGTTTTTTGTCTTTGTTCATCTTTTTCCCACCCTTCCTCTGTGGGGATGAGTTCCTGCCTACACCTTTGCTACAAATGATTTCTCAGGCATAAGACTGCCCTTTGGATTCATACTCTGTGTCCACACCTGCATTACCAAACAGCAGCAGGTTGCCCATCCATCCCAGGTGTATACCAGCTTTTAACTCAGATTGTCACACGTAAAATTCAAACTGCTACTGCCTGAGTCCCAGGTAGACACATAATTACCCTTACTCAAAAGGGAGGAAAACGATGTAAGAAAGACAACCAAGAAAGCTCACCAGAGTGCGCTGCAGTGGAAACAGTAGCACTTAATCTGCTGACCTCTGTGCTCCAGAAATTGTAGGTGGCTTGTGCAGTGTAAGCATCTGTAGAAGTAAAGAACTTGATGTTTATATTCCCGAACAATAATTGACTATCCTGAGAAGAATTTCACAAAAAGCAAAAGTCCAAACTCATTGGATGTCTTCATTTGCAAACCGTAACTATGCATGTTAAAGAATATATTATTCTTTTCATGGGTAACTCCAAACTTCAAATCATGACTACACAGAAAGTGCCAGTCACAAGACCAGCGCAGGGTTGCATTTTACCAGTTCTCAACACAAAACCTAATTAAATGCTGAATACTCAGGGAATTAAGAATACAATCGCCTTCAGTATTAATCTTCCATTGTAGTGGAAGAAAACTTAAACTTTCTTAGATTTTACAACTATGTTTTGAAAATCTCATTTTCAGTACCCACTTCAACTCTTTTAGTCATTGCTGAGGTTCTTTGCATGTTCTAGGCAAGTTCTCCTGTCATCTTATTTGACCCATAACTGTTCTATGAAATGAGAAATGTCCTCCACTATCACATAAGAAAATTGTAAGTGACAAAAGGCCACAGTGTTGCAGAATTAGCAAACAAAAGGGCTAGAAATAAAATACAGATGCCACCACTTGTATGTGAAATATCAGTTTGGTTTTTTTGCATATGGAGTCATTTTAATGAAGGAATAATAATTCCCATTTAAAGTTAAATGATGAAGCACAAAAGTTACTATGATTATAGAAACATGATATGCAGTATCTTCAGGAAGTCATTACAAAAAATGCATTTTGAGAGGCTTAAAATTTCACATTTTATGGCAAATATGGCTATTTTTAAATTTGTTTATTTATGATCTGTTTAATTTCCCAGGTGATTTCAGGTAACAGCGTATGTGCTGGTTTTTTTTCCCCAATGAATATAATAGCTTTGAATTTAATTAACAAAAGAACGTGTTAGAGGGATTATGAAGAACTGTAGTTAAGGCTGGGATAGGACTGGTTACTGGAAAGCAAAATACTCGCCTGTGGTTCTTTTGGAGGTAAAAGTCTCATCTCATGAAATGTCAAGTGACTCTGACATTAAGCCAGTATCTGCCAAATGTCTACTTGAAGAGACATTTCTTAATGTGAGGGACCACATGTCTCAGCCTGCCTCAAGTCACAGAACCAACACTGTACCGAATACAAAGAGGTGCTGGGGAAAATTAATCCCAGTTAAACAATGTATTTTAATGCAGATATAGAGGCCCTTTCCTTAGAAGTTTATTATTATTATTATTACTTTCTTATCCTCTGTGCTTCTTTTTTTCTTATCTATTTCACACAGTGTTTGCACATATAATAAACTTTGGATCCGTTGGCTAGCTTAATTGAAAAATGTTTTGAAAAGGAAAGTTAAAAAGCAAAACAAAACATATTGAAAACCATTTCCATAACTATTTCTTCCCTCTGTTAGTTCAGTTGTAAGAAATGGAGAACAAAAGCATTACCAACCAAGGCTTTTAGTGGAAACATAATTGCTTACCCATCCAAATACATCAGCCAAGTTTGCAACACGCGATTAGGCAGCCAATTGTGTTGAAAATGTGCTTGCTCATTCGGGGCGGACCACGCCCCGGGGCTCACGCACATGCGCCTCCGCTGTCCTGAAACTCAACTAGCACCAGTCTGTCCTGCCTGCCACTTGGAACTACAGCCAGGCCAGAGGGTAGTAAGAACAGTTTGGGCACAAATGAAGGAGCCGATGAATTCAACAAATCCCACCTCAACCGGGAAGACCCGGCCCTCTAGGCTGCTCTAAAACTCTAATCCTGTTTCTCTGTCCAATGATACTACTAATGAATAGCTCTGTGTCAGGAACTGTACGCAGATAGACGGGACAGGAAGAGAGGGAAGGGAAGGGGCATGCGAGAAGGAATCAAGACGTGTTATGTACATGTACCAACTCCACACAAGGGCTGTACATTTATGTACTACATACAAGTACTAATAAGGAAAATGATGTGAAAGATAGATGATATCACAGTGATACAGCAAAGCCCGATTTTTTTTAGCATACATGTTGCATGAACAGTTCATTTAAAAGAAAAGCAGGATATCATTACATGTACGATCTCAGGTATGTGTCTCCATTTTTATGTAGCACGTTTGTGATACATAATGAGTATATTCATCATGAGGAATCCGTATATGTACATATTGCATCTTAACATTTTTCATTTTTCCTTCGCATTCCCCCCTCTCTATTTTTACACTCCACCAAAGTTAACTTGTGTTCATAATTACAGAAATCCACTTTCTGTGTCTAACTTTGGCATTTTTTGTTATTGTTATTTTTTGCAACAGGGATTCCTTTTGTAGCCCAGGCCGGCCTCGAACTTTCCATCCTCCTTCCTCAGCCTCCCACAGGCTGACATTACAGATGTAGGCCACCTCACCTAGATCTAACACTGATTTTTGAATAACCTTGAATGTGTCATGGCATACCAAAGTAAAGCAGGATCATCTTCTGGTTCTGTTTTTGTTTTCTGGTATGCAGAGAGAAATATCTTGCAACGACTGGCCTTTGGCTCTTCAGAAAACACAACATGACAGGTAATTGTTCATCCCCCTCCCAGGATCTTGGTTAAATTCCTTTTACCTACATGGGTGCTCACTTAATAAATCATTCTGTAGGAGCAGCCCTGTAGTGCTGGGAGTGACTATGTGCAGGCTACTAAATCTCCTAATAAGTGCTAAATGTTGTTCTCATTCCCAACAGGTTACCCACCAGAATGCTAGCTGGTTGACTGAGCAGAAAGAATAAAATAACTTCCACTTAGGCAACAAATTCCATTTTCTCTCCCCCAAGTGTCGATCTGTACCCAAGATGAAGCCTAATGCCGAAGCTACACACTTACACATTAAGCCTACTCTTTGGCTCTGTGTTAGCTTCCTGTAGCTGCTCCAACATACTACCACCAGCTCAGTGGCTTTAAACAACATAAATTTATTGTCCAGCATCTGTTCGCATGTCTAAATAGACTAAAATGAAGGAATCAGCAGGCCAGCTGCTTCCTTCAGGATGACCTGGGAGGAAACGTGTTTCCTCGCCTGTGGGGCTTCTGGAGACCTTCTGTGCTGTGGTCCTTGGTTGTAGCCCTCTCTCTCCATCTCCAGAGCTAGAAGCTGCAGGTCAGGTCCTCACGTTAGACCACGGGGACCTCGCCTGCCTGCCTCTGCCACCTTTACAGTGATTGTTCTGGGCCCACCAGGAAACTCCAGAATCACCTCCCTATTCCAGGGTTAGCTGATAAGAAAATTTAATTCCATCTGCATCCTCAACTCTCCTTTTCTGTGTGAGAAAATATACAAACCTCTTTGATGAGGGGGCACTATTCTGTCTACCACAGACTCATTTTCTTTTGGTCTGAAAAAGATAAAAAAAACTTCCAACTACCATTTCCCTAAACCAATATGAAAGTGGCGTGGTGACAGCGTACAGGAAAATACACCCTTTAGCAAGTCTGTTCATTGCTCTTTGCTCTTCCCAATAGCTTTAAATGGCTTTGCTCATAGCCCGCAGATTTTAAGATTCAGCGATCTTTGGTTCCATATTGTCTGTATTCGACTTCCCCGAGCCCCTTCCCTCCCCACCTGCCTTTGTGTGGGCAGTGCGGCTCCGCGCTCAGTAACGAGCCCATCTGCCACAGAGCAGACCTTTTGAAGAGTACCTACTTTTCATCATACCAAAGTATGAGCTCACACACGTCCACACTTGCCTTTGTTCCCTCCAGGCTTCCATACCTCATGAGTTGTCTCTTTGCTTTCAGGGGGAATCAAGGTAGCAGACCTCGACAGCATTCTGTTTCAGGGTTGAGGGAGAGGCAGCAGAGAGGGGATTCGGGTTATATGCAATGACCACCTCTGTCCTGGGTTTGCCCTCACAGCAGCTGGAGGGCTTGGAGGTGCTAAGCCCTCTGATTGAGAACTATACAAGTCTGAAGGCTGAGCATTTTCTATGAAGGGCCTTCATCTTTGGAATTCCCTCTCCAAGCTTATTGACCTAGATGGCCTGAAGTAAATTCTATCTCACTAGTATAGTGGATTTCAGAGTTAATATGGACAAGCTGATTTGGATTATTTATTTTCAGTGTTAGCCACAGCTGTGGGACTCTCAGATGTGTGTCGGAAGTCAGCGCATCTTTAGAAATCTTAGGAACAAACAGCCCTGCCTGAGATAGGAAAGGCTTTGGGTGCAGTCTTTTCGTGTTGCCTGCGCCTTGCTCTAATACTGAATACTGAGCTTGTATTCTGTGGTCATTTCCTCAATGTTTTTGTCACACTACCTGAACTGTTCCTGCGTTTTACTACTTAGGGTATCTCTCTAGCTTGATAGCAAATGGCTGATGAAAGTAAATGTACATAAAGTACACGGCGCACGTGTATATTGAGTCAGCTGCGCTAGTCTGTGTGGGGGGACTGGAGTAAGGTGAACGAGAAGGAAGTTATTAGCTTTCCAGCAGGGGCAAAGAGAAAAGCCGGTTCTGTCAAAAGTGAATGTTGAAACAAAAGAAAATAACCCCATCCCAAATGCTCTGGGCTGAATCAGCCTTCCTGGGGTCTTATTCTGGTTCAGAGATAGCTCTGGCCTTGAAGTACTCTCTGTTGAGTGACACTAGTCCATGGTATCAAGTAGTGCTTAAAATACCTAGATTAAAAGCCGTCTGCATTTAATGTGTCAGCTCCAACAGGTATATAAACCAAAATGAACTTGCAAATTTCATTGAAGCTATACCCTCTAGCCGGGCTAGTCCCCGATGTCACAATTTCCACATTCCTGACAAAGAATCTTTCACTCTAACCAAGTTCCCATTCACAGTGGGCAGCTGGCCCGTCCAGCGGGGGAAGGTGACTTTAGCGGTGTCCTCGCTCTTGCAGAGGCGCAGGTTAACATCCTCCTTGGGCAACCAGGGGGCTAACACTGTCCTTTGTTCAAAGCTCTCGAGGATCAATGTATGAGATGTGATACTCGAATTGATGCCATTCCTGCTCTGCACACATTAACTTCAGTTCCCTTCTCTGTGGAACAGGTAAGGGGATGGAAGTGGGGGCTTGGCACTGCCCAACACTTCCATCAAATTTCAGCCTGAAACACATTGATGTTTCCATGAAGATGAATGGATAACAGAGTTTCTTAGAGAGGCATGCGAACGCACCGTGAATTGTGGATTTCAAATACTTACAGACCAAGTAGTGCAGCTGCTTCTACAAACAATGCTTGTTTGACTAAATGTAGCTGATGTGTCCCGAAGTGTGGGGACCATCTGACAAGGGGTCCGCTTTTGATCCAGTGACTCTAGGCAATATCCCCCCAAATGTCGCATCTCTGCCATAATTTCTGCACTTAAAGTATGGCCCCTTGACAGACCTTATGATCCCTGACCTGGCGGGGGGAATATTGGCAAAACTGCTTCCTTAAAGTTCTGACACTGGAAATACAAACATTGGTTCAAGTGAATAGCTACACTTCTCTCTCCTGAGCCGGAGGGTCCAGGAGCACGTGTCAGGAGAGAGGTCCGGAACGGCTGAAATCAGAAGTATGTGCATCATGTTGGACAGATCAGTTGTCACAGGCCCAGCAGTGAGCAGAAGGTCCCCCTTTTGGTGAACTATTTTTCTTCTTCAGGACGGGAAGAGGATGATGGTGGCGACAGGGCATCCTCAAAGCTACCTGGGCATCAACATTGTGTCCCACCGTCTGGAGGTAGGCTGGTCGCTGGACCCATAGAAATCACTCAGCTTAGTCCCCACAGACTACACAGTCGATGGCTGCTGTGTTCTGTGGAGAAAGCCGACCCCAGCTCCAGCGCAGTCTGTCCTGGACACTTCCTGTCACTGTCCTTATTCTAGCCTCTGCCTGTGCTTTCCCTGTTCTTCCAACCCCACCTGCAGCTGAGTGGGTCCTACAGGGCTGAAGTGCACGCTGCAAAGCAGAACTAAATATTTCCACATCGCCCTGTGAGATTCTTCCTTTCCTATTCATTAGTAAACATGGATCTTCGAAGGTGATCAAAATTTTCTCTTTAGAGGATGCGCATACTGTGTATCAAAGACCTAAGAAATTGCCCTGGCATAATTGTTGGCCTTGTCTTTGCATCTAAAAACATTCTCCCAGTACTCTTTTGGATTGGTAGCTTTTGTATTTCATTGCTCCTGTTTGATCCATCTCCACAGTCATTGTATCTCATGCAAACAGGTCTATTTCTGGTGATTTCACAGAAACATGGTGAATCCTGAACCTTGGCTGTATATATGTTCCATAACCTTATTGAGTCTGTTATCTTTTATTTCGTCAGATTCTACCACCTGTGGTAGTCTCTGTTAAAAAGACTGGTTGATGTTTATATGTGCCTAGACAACCTTTTCATTTGAATCATATTGTCACGCAGAAGTTTCCTGTTCGGTTCTCTTTTGCTTTAACACGATTCCACCAAGTAGATGGTATTTGTATTCTGGTCCTCATTAGCATCTGGTACAGAACTAGGACAATTTTCTCTGATTTTTATACTCTGAGTATTTTGGCATTCTGAAATATTTTATTGCAGCTTCTCATTGTAATTAGACACCGGGCTAAAGATTAGATATTTTCTTCTCCACGATTTCTGGACTATTGTTTCTTCGTCAATTTGTCATTGAGAACACAGTCTCAGGAATAGTTTTTTTCTTAATTTCCCCATCTTGAAGTGTTATTTATAAGTCATTTGTCTCTCCACGTATTTCTGCTGACCAGGTCATACTTGGTGTAATTACCCCTCTTATACCGAAATTAGCCTCAACGTCTTCACATTTGGCACCCACCTTTCAATTCCTCAAGGCTCTGTTCTTGTTCTATGATTATGCAGTCATTCAGATGAAATGGATCAGGTCATTAAGGTTGCAGCCATGCAAATAAACACTGGGGTGGGATTAAATTACAAGAGCTGGTGTTAAACTAGATATTTTAATTTGAAAATGGACACCATCTCTTTCCTCAGAAATCCCAATGTTGGAGGAAAATACTGCATTATTCCTGACTGGTATTCACTGCATCATATTTGGGCCTACCTGAATCCTTTCGGCATAATCGATCGTTTCATGAGTTCCTTGTAATGATTCTCTAAGTAGTGGGACAGAAACTTCAGGTTGAAGAGTATTCCCAAATTTGGAATATTTAAAACTGACCTATAAGTCTCTCCCATAATTACAGATATACTTCTTTCAGCAGGGGACTTCTTTATACAACATTTTATTTGAATAAAATACAATTACTGTTGCTATATGGCACCTTACTCTTCAAGTAGAAATCTTGCCTCAACTTCAAGTCAGCTTTTGGCTAACATAGTTCTGATGTTAATAGTGCTCCCAAACTGGGACGGCATTGCCATGGGCCAAGCCCTCTTGGCCCTCTGAGAGGGCCTCTTCTTGCACTGTAAATTCAAGGATTCTGATACAGACACTGTTCATGACCATTGTCCCTATTGTCCCTGGAGTTCAGAGACCTGCCTCCTGCAGCGACCGAGTCAAAAGCTTAGCTCTCCTTAGTCCTCTGAACACCATGAATCACACTAAAGTTTAAAGGATAACAAATTCATAAACACTAAAATGAGAGACTGAGATTGGGGAGCGGGATGGAGATAGCAAATAAACAAGAATAAGTTTGTTGAAAAAAGGCCACAAAGATGAATAAACCAAGCTGAAGAAAGCCGTGGAGAAATAAAAACAGAGAAAGCAGAAGTCTTTTCGTAGGAGTTTCCCAAGGTTAGAAGATATTGGGGACAACATGGGGAGAAAGGGAAGAAACCAAGATAATGGGCTGCACCTTAAAGGCTGCTCAGGATGGCCCACATTGCCACACTCACCTCTAAACTTCCCTCGAACACGGATGATTGGCCTCTAGGTTAGCGTTGGAAAAATGACCTCAAAAAATAATGATCTGCCAGCCTGTGTTACTTAGTTTTCCATTACTATAAACAATTCTGGGATAATCAACCTGGAAAACGCAAAGGTTTGTTTTGACTCACAGCTTCAGATGTTCCAGTTCGTGATCCATAATGGTGTGAGTACGTGGTGGAGGGAAGTACCTCACCTTGTGACCAGGAAGTAAAAAAAGAGAAACAGGAAGGGAGTGAAGTCTTAATTTCCCATTGCGCTTAAATTCCCGTTGACTTCTCACTAGTCTTCCCCTCCCAAAAGTACCAAAGGCTAGAGACCAAGCCTTTAATGCACAGATCCTTCAGAGACGTTTCCCCAAACCATACCATACCCTTTCAGAAAACATTTTCTCAACCTAGCTGCCAGAAATATCTTTATTTTTCTAAATTAATTAACAACATGCTATATGAATATATTATCTGTACTATAAAAATAAAAAAATTAAAGAAGGGTGAGACAAATTCACATAGTCTACTACAAGCGTCTCTCACTTAACATTAGATTCCACTTTTAAAAAATTAGATATTACATGTGGAATATTATCAGAAAGGATATCCTTTTCATTTACCTGAAAGTAATTATAATGTATCAACTTAAAACTCCAAATCAATATTTTAAACATAAGTAAACCACAGCAAGCCAAATATCCATAAATAAATTCTTATACTAAGAGAAAAACACAGTGACTATAAAATAATGGCTTTGAGCATAGTAACCTCTACTCCTGAGTTCTAGCTGCATCACAGATACAACGCACATCAGTTTTTTTGAAAAGTGAAAGCATTAAAACATCTACATGTGATTATGAGATTTTACCATTTATGGTTGAATGTATCTCAGGCTATTTTCCAGCATTTGGTTTAATGTGTACAGTTTGTGTTCAGGTGCTATATATATATATATATATATATATAGAGAGAGAGAGAGAGAGAGAGAGAGAGTGCATGTAGAATATTGGCCAAAACAAAATATTTTAAGCTATCTAAATGTTCTATGAAGATTAGGCATTAAAAACACAGAAGCCTTCTACTAGGAAAATATGAATCCATGAGATTTTCTGTGGGTTATGCCTATATTTTCTTCCATTACTCAAACTGATCAACTTGTCTGTACTGAGAAGAAAGCTACAGTTTCCTGAAGACTTTCGCTGGTGTAGACGGCAGTAGGATTAGTGTTGCTGTGTGAGATCAAGGCTTTCCTTATATTACTAGGGAGAGAGGGAGGAAAACTATACACCTTCAGACAAAGTCCATGGGGTCTTTTGACCCAAAACTGGTAGTCAGTTCTTTCCTTCAGGGCGATCATGAGCAGACACAGAAGCCCTGTGAGACATACCTACATCAGTCAGCCACCCGTTAACTCTGGAGCGTGACGGCAAAGCTGCACATTAGCAATCACAGGAGGGAAATTGGTAGCATAAAAGGGAAAGCAATGAACACAAAGGGAAAAAAAAAGAAATTGGAAAATGTGTGACTTATGAAAACAGCAGTTTTGGGGAAAGTAATTACTATCCTAAAGAGATTGAAGACAATATATCATCAGTCTGACAAGAATGGGCTGCTAAGAAAAGTATCAAACAGAGAGTGAGGAAGAGCTGATGAAAATTGTTTGAAAAACAAGTGCAAAATCAAATCAGCAAAAAGATGAAAATGTTGAGCACTTCACAGAGAATAGAATAAGGAAATGAGAGATTGATAAAGATATAAGATATAAGATAAAATTCAAAGGCATAGATGATAATTAAAGAAATGCTAGATGAAATATTTTACACTTGTGTTATTTTATATTAAAATAATATAACAAAAATTACTCAACAGATATGTAAACAGAACTACTCTTATTGGTCTCTCCTCCTCCTCCTCCTCTTCTTCTTTTTCTTCCTCTTCTTCTCCTTTTCTTCTTCCTCCTTCTCCATCTACTTATACTTTTGGTGCTGGACATCATACTCAGGGCCTTGAGGTTACTACCACTGAGCTATACCCCCAGCCCACGCTTTTTGTTTTATTATTTATTTATTTATTTATTTACATAGGGAATATGACAGGTTCTTCTTTTGCTTAGCATTGTAAATCTTCTAAGGCGGAAGTCTAAGGATCTGCATGACTCATAATAAAATGTCAAAGGAAAAATCAAGAAATCAAACAGCTTTGTATTTTCTCAGCTGATTGTCCTCTCAGACCCCTGGAGTTTTTAAGGGCTCTTCTGAGTAGTTTGTGGGAAAGTTCCTCTCCGTGTAGCGGGAGGACGGACGAGAGCTGCCGAGGACCAACCCAGCAACCTGTGCAGAAATTTCATCTGTTGTTAAGAAATAAGGATTTATTGGCCCAGGTCAAAGCCTGAGCCATTTCATGGTAGATATATTTAATCAGAAATGTTCTCGCTAATGTTCCAGGTGCCCATTTAACTCTCTGCATGGCCACCTTACCATCGCGGTCTCAACATGCTAATCTCCAGGAAGGATGATTTAGGTGTGTGGACAGAAAATAAAGTTTTCTGGGGTCTGAAGGGAGTGTTACGCAAAATACCAGAGGTCATGCAGTTAACAGCTTGAGGAGAAGATGCTGATGAAAGAAATATGAGGAAGCTGAGAGAGCTTGAGGAGTCTGTTCTTGTTCAACATGGCTCCAGGTAGGGTGTGTTAGTTCTGGGTCTCATCCAGGAAACACAGTGTCAGTACGGAGCTCAGACCAATTCTGAGACAGGCCTGGCGGTCTGAGGCAGCCTGAAATCTCCCTGAGTTGTTCGTGGTCATTGTAAATCACTGCGAGGTCCAGTTTAGACCCCCACACCCCAGTGGGATAAAACCGACTGAGCCTCAGGGCATGGCAAAAAGGAAATGTTCGTTTATGGTTGAAGATCATGGCATTTGCTAAATACTTAATTTCAAGTGACATACCACTTGTTGTATCACCAAGGATTTTAGTTGTTAAATTCTCACAATCCCCCAGGAAGCAAAATGTACAGTATACAATGAGACTATTTCTCTACATTTGTCTTTTGATACTTTTGAATAAACACTTGCTTAAAAATCTCTTATTATCTGTAGATTAGCATTGTCTTGTTTGGTGTTCTGTTTTTGAGTGTATAAATTATAATACATTAATAAATAGTATCACTTTTCCAAATAAAATCAGTCTTAAATTATGTCAGCTAGTTTGTTAGTATTTTATATTTTGTTTCATGAGTTTCTACTATGTTAAATGCATCTGATTGGATATTGCAATGAAAATGTTAAGCATTTTAAATAAAAAAAAATCCCATTTGGAATTAGCGTTTGATTTTAAACTAAGTCTTACCAAAACATTACTCTAACTCCATAGTCCAGTTAGTCTATAGTTAATAAATACAATGCTACACAGAGCAGAGTGTCATTACTAGAACACTCTGAGTATGTGAAGATGAAAAACATTCAGGAATTATACGAGATTGAATTGAGAAAAAATTGTTATTCTAAACACTGTTTAATTAAAAGAAATTTATAGCAGATTTGCTTTGCCATGACTTTTAGTAATTTTCAAAAACAACAAAATTACATTATTGCATGGTGCTTTCTATTATCTTTTCTTCATATGTGTTAATTCGTTAATTACACATTACATAAATCAGTGAAAACCAGCTTAATTTGTCTAAACACCATAGAATTTCTAATCCTACTAAGAATCGTACCCTAGGCTTACTTAATTTCTTTGTGATTTGAAAAGTAATGGCATCAGTAAACTAATATAGAGAACATAGTCTTTATTTGTCCATATAGTGTCCAAATAGAAAGTTTTTGGATACTTAGTCTATGAAAACTGTCAGAGCAAAGAATGGCATTTATTTTAGAGAAAAAAATGTCTGAAGTAAATTTTTTTCTCCTATCTGAATTAAGATATGCCAGTGTCATTTGAACTAGCTTATTAAGTGTCACGGGCACAATCTTGTCACAGGAGAATTTTAGATCACCCAAAATTGATACATTTATAATCTACCTACACGAGAAAATGATTTCTCCCAATGGCTTTTACCTGTGGTGATAGCTAAAACTCATTCTAAAGTCTGAAGATATTTTAGTGTGCTAAAAGATGTCCCCCATCTACACAGACCCACAGAATGTGAGCTTATTTAGAAATAGAGTTTTTACAGATATAATTAGAGAAATTATGAGGAACTCATGCTTAAGGTGGACTTTAAATCCAGTGACTGGTGCTCCTATTATTGAATAATCAGTGAAGATTGTCTAATCTTTCCTATAAAAACAAGCTTCCTGAGAACAGATAAAACTCTTACTCATCTTTGATCTATACTGAACATATGGTTTTAGTTTGTATTCTTGTCCTTAATCTTGTTTGCTTTTGAGTTTTATTTTTGGTTTTGTTATTTTTTAGACACACAGTATCCATTTCCTCTTTTCCAATGAAGCACCAATTTTCCTTTTGAAGAATTACAATTATCCCAAAATATGACATCTTGGAAAGGGCATCAATAAAGTTTTTCTTATTTTATTGTTCAATAAAATGTGGTGCCTTAATCGTAAGTTGTTTTTTTTTTTTTTTTTAGCTAATGTTATGTCTCACTGAGATGTGACGGATTATATCATCTAAAACTGTGCAAGGACAGAGTTCCACAATACAACTTTCTCAAATAGTACTAGAATAAGCCCTAATTAGGAAGATTTTGAAGTTTTAAGCATAGTCGTTAGTACCAGCCTCCATATTGTCTGTAGGAGATGCTTTTCTTTTGTGCAGTGGTGTGTGCCCAAGTGTAAAAGATGGCAAACTACAGTGTGGGTTACATTCTTTCGCCAACATCTTTTGATCTCTTTGGGATTTAGAGAATAACTGCTTACAGGTTTCAAAGTCACTTGTAGCTGAGCATCACTGTTAAAATGCTGAGAGTTGCTTGTGACACAGCTGTTACAGAAAGAGTATCTTTTTATCTTGTCTTTGATCTTTTGAGATTTTAATTAAGCTCAGGTACAAAGCATGATAGTGTCTGTGGAGAATCTCCTAATTACTTATCAATCAATATTTCTGGAAGAACTGTATCAGACACTATAGGAGGCACAGGAAATGAATGGTTAGGCTTCTTTTACCAGAGGAGCTTCTAATTTCACATAAGAAGCCAAATCAGAGAAGGAAAGGTGAATTGCCCAAGAACCAACCATACTTGAAATGTCTATGGTCAATTTATGACGAGGAGTGAACTTTATGACATAGTTCCTGAGTCCTGAGAGTTCTGGGAATGGAGGGAACACTGAGAATTTCGATTAACTGAGAGAACTTCCTGGAGGAGGAAGACCTCGTACTAGTCCTTGAAGATCGGGTGGGGTTCAATTATAAGGAGCGGGTGAAAAATAAGGCAGGCAGATGATAAATAACTTAGACTTAATTTACTCCAAAAAACAACTCTATAACATCTTGAGAAGCTTTAGGAAAATTATTTCGATTAAATCAAGTTGCACTGCTAATTCAATAGAATCTATACTTAACATTTCACGTATTTATTATTGCATTTTTAAATACTACCTGTATTAAAAATAGAAATTTGTTTTCTGACAGCTTCAGAGGCTGAAAGTCTAAGTGCAAAGTGCTAACAAGGCCTGCTTCATCTGCAGTCTCTCCCCCGTGCATGCAGATGGCAACCGTCCTGCTGTTCCTTCCTCCATGCCTGAACCTCCTGGGGTCTCTGTGTGCCCGAATGTCCTCTTCTTATTAAACCACTACTGAGACTGGATGACCTCATTTTAACTTATTACCTCTGTTAAATCTCTATCTCCAAGAATATCACTTTTGGAAATACCAAAGAATGGAACTTTAGTATATGAATGAATGGGTGGAATTTGGCCAACAATAGTGTCTTATAAAGGACTATCAATCACATGTTGATACTTGGGCAAAACGATGAATGTTTTATCCTAAGAATTAAAGTTAGCAGCAGTGCCACCTCTCATCTTCATTTCCATAACGACTTGCAACTAAAGTCCTGCTCTTCTTCTCAAACTTCCTTCTGTCATGTGTGTCCCAACAACCCTGGATTTTTCCAACACTAACTTTATTATCAGAAAGCTACTTCACCTGATTATCACATCAAAGCCTTCCATTAACTACTATACCATTACTACATTCTGGAATCTCTCATAGATCCTTAAAACTTTTGTACATACCCGATTCCACCTAAAGTAATTTTGCTCTAATTGGTATGAAGGAAAGTGCTAAAAATTCCTCAGATGATTCTGATGTGCAAAAAATTTTGTGAACCACTGACCTGGCAGAAAGGGAAAAAAAGTTTTCTCTCCAGGAATAGTTATTACTAAAGCTGTAAAAGTGATAAGTTTACACTCATAGTTCTGGTCTTGATAATGCATACTTAATAATCATAGGGAATTTGCCTGTTCAAATAAATGATGCTAAACCAAAGGGGATGGATACCCCAAAGAGCTGGCGTTCCACAAGCACCGAATGCATGCTGCTACACCGAGGGAACTAACTATCCATGCTTTGCATCATTTAATCAAGATGCAAATGTTAATCTGCTCATGTTTCTCCATCTTCCATACTCTTCTCTGGTCAGGAGATTCCTCACAGTTTTAGGAAAAATTAAGAATGTTGAAGCAGAGACCGTGGGTGTAGCTTACCCGCAGAAAACTTGCCTAAGGCATGAGGCCCTGAGTTTTATCCTCAGCACTGAAAAAAAAAAAATGTTAGAGCAGGAAAACCAAGTATCTAGCATTCTTGTAAATCAATAGAGGAGGCCTCAAAGGAGTGTGGCACTTAGATGTCCTGCCATAACAAACAGAGATATCAAATAGGAAGACGCTAAGACATTGTGTAGTTTTCTTGTTTTTAGAGCTAAATCACAACTTTTTTTTTTTAATTTCCATTGAGCAAAATTTTCAATGGGCCATGGCAGTCACTGGCCCTGACCCATCCAGCAGGGCGGTTTCCACACCCTGAGCTGCTTGACAGCTATTACAGTGACCCCCTTGGGTGTTAAGGGCCCCAGAATACATAGTGGCCCACCCCAAGCAGGGAGGATAGGGTTCTTGGTCCTCATGGGAACTGCAGCATAGAAGGTGGGATGGGAGCAGGCAGTGAGGTAATCTGTCCTTCAGAAAATACTACGAGTCCAGAGTAAATTTATCATAGTAGAACAAAATCATTTCATCAAACACACATCAAATATTTTCTCAAGCCATTGCATATCTGTGTTTAGTGTTATATAGACTGATACAAGGGAAAAAGTGGGGTCCTTAATCACATTCCTCAATTAAGGCAAACATAGTCATATTGCTAATTATACTTAACAAAAGTTACAAGCACTCCTTTCAAGTACACTTTTTCCAAGGGCATTCACAGGTTTCAAGGCTTTCTGCTATGATGTACAGTATGTAATGAAGAGCAGATATTAATATTATAAAAGGAGCAGTCCTATTGGTGGATTAATATTATAAAAGGAGCAGTCCTATTGGTGGGACTATCACTGTATCTCAGAGCTGGTATATGTTTGCTTGATCAAGACAGATTATGCAAGTCAAATTTAAAGATCTATGTGTACAAAAAGAAAACATTGGAAGAATGAATTTTTTAGTGGGGGCAGGTGGTCTTGAAGCTAGGTCTTTCTGTGTAGCCCAGGCTGGCCTTGAACTCACCATCTTCCTGCCTCAGCCTGCAGAATAGCTGGAAGAATGTATTTTAATATTTGCATCTCACTTTGTTTACAAAGCTGCTACATCTCATCAACATTTGTGTTGCCGTAATTTATAAACCAAAGGTTGAAGGTGTATGTCTGGTATTCAAGAAACTGAAGGAAACTAGAAATGATATCAGCAGAAATATAGTTAATAAGATATAATGATGAGAAGAGAAAAAGAATGAAGATCATTATAAAAAAATATGTCCACAAAAGTCACACAGTCAAACAGACTGTTTTAATCACATTGCTAGCTTTCTACTTTTGTGACCTATATAGCTGGGGGCACATTACTATTTATCAGGGGAAAGCTTATCATCATTTCTCCTTGAAAATATGTGACACACTTTTATTCAAGCGGAATATACATAAGTGCATAGGTTGATCATTATATCGAAAACCCTCAGTCCGAAGTTGTAACCACAAGTTTAATTTTGAGGTCTATTTAATGCCTTTAAATTCTTTACTGGGGATAACACTTCTGCCTGGTCCACTTCATTCAGGAAAAAGCTGTTACCTTCATCTTCACTGACCTGAACTAGCTGCAGCCCTACAGCATACCTTAGAAACAATGCGTACTTCAAACCTGAGGAACTACATTCACTTCCGCCTTGAATTTACAGAGCTAGAATGTCATAGTCATGGATCAGGGTCCTCAGAGATCTCCCAGTGCTCGGAATTTCTTTCCTTTCAATCATTAGCTTTCTGTAACTCTTATATGCTCACATGCTGTACTTTGAGGACTGGGTATCTTTTGCCCTGGATACATTGTGTATTTATTTCTAATATGGTTTTCTTCATTTTGTCTCAATCTCTCAGTTTCCTCTTTCTACATAATCCAAATATCTTTCTTGAAAAAGTAAAAGTGATTTGACAATTCACTGGCAAGCCTTCACCTCACACCTTCGAAGAAGAGACCAGTGCAGAATTTACCACTTTCTCTGAATAGTAAAATAGTTCCAATTTTTCTGCTGCTGGTTTTTGTTTCATCTCTGGGAGAAGCTTTGTAAATCCATATTAGGATATTCAGAAGAATTGGCTTCAGCTGCCCCTGGCAGATTATGGTGTTACTAAATTAACCCTGAAACCTACCAGGGTGTCTGGAAATAGCTTGCATCTGAAAAAGGCACCTGTTAGGCATAGTGTTAAGGGTCCCCAACTCATCAGTGCATTTTATTTTGGAAAATTTTTATAATTTCTCAGTATCATGCTAAACTGTTTTCCCTCATGAATTCATTTAAAACAAAAGTGCTATGAGATTACTCAGTGAATGTATTATCTGACCAAATCAATTTTCTAGTTAAGTAAGCTAAGCAGTAATCCAGTACTGCTTTAACACAATGTTGAATATAACTCTTTTTTTTTTTTAATTTCCTTCCCTGTCTCAGTTGCCTTGGATTGAGGAGACATCATTAAGTCCTTTCTTTCTTTTTTTTTAGTCACTTTTTGATGAAGGACATTACAATAATGGTAGATAACTGTTCAGTGACTGTTCAATGTCACTTTTTTTTTTTTTTTGCCGTATCCTGCAAACTTTACCGTAACTCAAGAGCAATGTAAACAATCACATCTTCTGAGATGTTGTCCCCAACATCTGTTCTTGGGAACATATACTCACAATCTTTTGTATATCTTACTTTGTCTCTACCTTTTTCATATTTATTACCAGTTTTCATTATTACTTTGTTGATTAAATTATGAGATTAGGAAAGGTTCTTCAGTGATAACAAATAAATCCCTAAATCTCAATTGTTTAGTACAACGAAAGTGTCTTTTGTCTCACAGTCTAATGTGGATGAAATGAACTTCCTTCACATTGTAGCTCGCTGGCATATTAGCCTTGGAGGTAGATGTGAGAAAGAAAGGTCAGGAGGGATGTTTTTTAAGGACCAGAGCTGGAAACTGCTTACAGTATATCACTTCTGCTCTCAATCTATTGACTAAAATTCAGTCATATGGTTAGACAAAAACGTCGCTGGGCAATGTCCTCTTCCTGTGGGCCCAGAAAGAGAAGACAATACTGTGAACATGTAACATTTATATATAAGGTCCTTTTATGTTTTCACCTCCCTCTCTTACTTTCAAAAATTGCACTTGATACATAATGTATACTTGATACATGGTTATGCATGTTTTGAAGGAAGGATATTTTTAAAATTTGGTTTTTTAGGTGATGCCATTCGACACTATCCTATTATCATTGGGAAAATGTGGTTAATTGATTTGTCCTGTTGATTGATATCAGAGCATTTAATACTGCTTCACTTTAACACCGTTTCCTTAGACTAAAAAATGTAATTTTCATTAATCTAAGAAGTCAGCTTTGGACTTAAAAAAAATCAAAGCCAACAAGAAAACATGGATCGTATGCCCTCCATTTTTACTAATAGTATTAGTTTGGTGTGAAATATTAATCACTCTCATTACTAACATATTTATTATTGCTGAAATTATACATTCATATTTTACACTTAATAAATAGGGAATGTCATTTTACCATAAAAAGAAGCATAATTAGTTTAAAAGTATACTTTCCTCTTTTTTTTTAATTTTTTTTATTTTTTTTTTTTTGTGGTGCTGGGGATTGCACTCAGGGCCTTATGCTTGCAAGGCAAGCACTCTAATCACTGAGCTAAATCCCCAGCCCCACTTTCCTCTTTTAAATCTATATGAATTACTCTTAATTTCTTCCCTTTGTATATCTGAATTTTACTTTATATGGTTAAAATATATATCTAAATTTTCCATCTTTGTCCTATAGTTTCTAGATCAAACATTCTCTGGTAATAATTTCATAGTACAAATCCTCAAGAAAATGTGATTCACTCAGGTTGATTCCGAAGTTCATTGATGCAAGATAAGAAATGAGGTGGCTGGTGGGGAAAGATGGCTGCCTCATTTGAAGCCGTTGGCCATGGGCTCTCTCTACCTACTCTACACTTCACTGAACTCTGGCTTTTGTTTCATTTATGTCTTCTCATTTTCTCGTTCTTTCTTTTTCTCTTCCTCTTCTGATTTTTACTATTTGGAATATACCATCCAAGTTTTTCCTACCTATTTCCATACCCTCTTTGTCCCTCTCTACACCCATAGATGAAGCACTTGGGACGTTTTGCCTGCACATCCTCCAGAAAAGCTGGCCCAGTGGAAAATTCAAAGGAGAATTGAGTACAGCTCTTCAGTGACAGAAAAGAATTCTAACTGTACCCAACTGGTCACTGTGGGCAATGTTTTCCTTCTAAGTACGATAGATGTCCTGCTACTGTTTAGCCTGTTAAATAATAAATAAAATGAAAAGCGAAGGGAGGTAGAAAATTTTTGTATTAAAGTGAACGAGGATTTAATCACCATGAAAATCACTGGCAATTTTATGTTCTTTGAAGATCATTGGCAAGACAACCGAGGATTAGTAGTTTTTCTCCTGTCTTTAAATTGTGCTTTTGTTTGGCATGTATTTTTCTGTGTTAACTTTCTTCTTCTATTCTTTTCTTTGTTTCCTGTTCACTCTCATCTGCACTCGGTCTGTTCTACCTTCCCAAACTGGTCACCATTCAGAAGTGATCTCACTACAATGAGATGACGGGCACGTAGGAGGGTATTGGCAATTCTGCTCTGCAAATGTGTAGCCCTTTCTCTGAAAAGACTCTTGCTGTCACCCCTTCCTCCTGGGGTATTTTCAGGCAAAAACATTTGTACAAGTCAGACGCACGGAGCAGAGGCTCAGCTGAAGGCCTGGCTTTGGTGGCAATGTTTTGCCTAACTCTGCCGGCTTGGACTTTGGCTTAGCTCAGGTTCACTTGGGTTTTTTGAAAGTAGAAAATCTTTGAAACGATTATAAATGGAGAGTAGACTAGAGAAGTGATGACAGTGTTGCGGGGTGAGCAGAGCAGCATCACAAATGCTGTGACAGCTCTGCACTTCTCAGAGTGGTGTTTCATTACTATTGGCGGAAACACTACTGAATTTCCACTGGACTCACCAAACTACCAGAAACTGAATCTATTATCTAACAAAAACATTCAAGAGGCGCAATTGTTCAGACAAAGGTGAAGCAGAAATGAAGATTTACCTAAAATGCATGTAGGACTGTGTTCTTTCCTGGCTAAAACCCTCCAAGGGTTGCCCATCGTTACTGAATGAAGTCCAATTTGTGTAATGTGATATAAAGGCTTTCCAGACTCTGGCCTTTACAGCTACTTCTTGCTTCATCTACCACATTCCCATCTTGTCCTTTGTGATAAGAAGGCCAAAGAATACTTGGCTTTACTTCTTATTTTTGTCCCCATCATCCTCTGTATTTCTACAATGCACACCATTCAGACTCGGAGCTTCCAAACTTTGGTCACAATTTCGTCTCTGCCCTCGATGCCTTCGAAGTTACCACCTGAGATAGCCGGCTCAATTGATTTCATCCTTGAGGATGCTGTGTTACTTGAGTGGCCCGCTCTTACTCCTGATACCCTCATAGCGCCAGAGGCTGGTTTTCCCTTATAGCTTTTAGAATCTTACAGAGAACAACTGCTGTGTGCTCACCTCTGCTCTAATTCTTGTGGGTCAAGAGAGTAGACTTGTTGAGCAAAAATAAGTAGACGAATCTCAGGATTTCCTACTCAGGGGTTTAGGGGCTCTGTGTTAGTTCCTCATGGAAAGCCAGTGAACTGATGTTTGTTTTCTTCCTTTACAACCTCCCTGAAAGTCATGCATTCTCCATGTAGCTTTCTTCAAGGGACCCATTACACAAAACAACGAGACTTTATTTGTACAAATCCAATTTGATGAAGGCAAACAGGGAAGGCCTGTGTTGTTAACGTTTTCTCAAAAAGGTAAATAATAAGAGTTTTCTGCTCTAACTTTAGAAATGGAAGCTCACAGTTGGAAAATACTGTTTACCTTTCTCATAATTACCCAGCCAGGACCTGGTTAGCGCAGAATGATACGTGAACAAATTGCACATAATACATACAAACCTTCTGAAAATGCTACATATTTGGAACAGAAACATATTTATGTCCCAGAGTGATGCCAACTAGTTCTATGCTGTTTTTGTTAAGCATAATTGCGGTTCTTCACAAAGAGCCTGTAGAAGGGAACAAACGCTTGGCGTGTTTCTCTTGGTTTTTCAGCGTGTGTGTAATTTATTTGTTTGCCACAGAGAAGCACTCTGTTTTTCCTGCGGGGCGCCAAGGCAGTGTGATGGGTACTACAGTTTCCATTTTCTTACACTCTCAGGCCTCTGGATTTACAGAGTTAGCGTCAGTGTTTTGTGGCCCCGTTGTACGGTGCCGAGAGTTGGCACTGTTTCGGCCTCCCCCACGTCCTGCTCAGAAAGGGCCCGGGTGCACCTGTCACAAAGACGCCTTCCTCCTGCAGCAGTCGGAGAAGCTGCGGATCACAGGTGGGGCCCAAGCGAGAGGCGCTAGGAGGAGCGTCTGGTCACGGGGTGAGGGAATGCTTCCCTTTCCCCCCAAAAGGGAGGGTGTTTAAGCTTTCGGGGCTGTCTTGATTCACACATTATAAGCTAAATTCTATGAATATGTATTAGTTACCTCTTTTGAACTTCCTTGAAACAAATTCTCATAAATAAACAAGGAATGTACCACACTAACTGACAGAGTCATTTAGACTAGATGCATTGTGCTAATGGAGTGAAAAGAGTAAAAATTTTCAAGGGCTTCAACCCTCGATTTTAATAAATTTCATGGAAATCGGATCAAGTCCTAATTGCTAATTCATGTGAAATTATTAAAAAGAGATTTCAATTACATACCACCATTGAATTTTGATGTAGCAAATTAAATTAGGGTACTAGATTGTTTCTTTTCTTAAATCCAGACCTATTTAAAAACCTTTCCCCGTAAATTCTAAAAAGGAACTTTGTGTTCTGTTATGCTGCTAAAAAAATCCAGCATTAGAACGAAATAGCAGGTTAAATCTCTTAGTGAAGATTTTTAATGACATTTCAGTGTTCCTCTTATAATTACTCTTCATCTAAGATATCCCATAATGATGTTGGACACTCCTGGTTCGGGCTCACTGGCTCACTTCATTAGCATGTCATTCCCATTCCACATCACAAGATTTAATTGTAATGCCGGATATGCACAGCTCTCCACAGAAGTCTAATCAAAGTGGATTCACTTGTATTATTAATATCAAAAATCAGTCCACTTGCTATTTTTATAAATAAAAGAATCCAGATACATAAATCAGCTGTCATTTATTAGCATGTTACTGGCATATCTGCCAGACATATGAGCAGCCCTATCACAGTTCCTTAGGATTATTTTCATCAAGATTAAAACCCTTCTACATTAAATATACATACTAATTCCTCCATAAAGTAATCAGATTACAGAGCAGGTGACATTGTGTGCTGGAATTCAAATGATTTGCAGTAATGAGCTGGAAAGGTGTGCTTGGAGTCAGGCAGAGAAAAGGGAAGAGGAAAGGGAAAAAGGAAGACTTTGCTTTTAAATTTGATTTTGCACATTTGTTGTGTTATTGTTTTTTGCTAACTTCTACTTATTTATTTATTTTTAATAAATAAAGGACTCAGACAAGCATCTATAATATTTAGCAACCTATGGTGTCAATCATTTATACTATCAAGTGCTGCACGCTTCTGTTTTATTAGCTTCTCTTGCCTCCTGTGTCCACATACTACCTGAAGTCATCAGGGTGGGAAAATATTTCCTATGGTCGGTCAAGTGGTGCTCATAGATCAGTGCTTAGGGACAGCTTTGCTGTCAAATCAGAATACTTTATCTTCTCACTAGACAGATCTTTCTGTTTTAAAAATTTCATCCCTTACAAAAATTCAGTAAAACATGATAACATACCTTGCACAATGTAGCTGCCTAACATTTGCTAAAATGTGAAAACCTGTAGAATAATATTCCAGAAGTGAAATAAAATGGCTACAATTGATTAAAAAATACTGTTACTCTAGCATTTCAGAAGCATTAGTTTAAGACTCCTGTGAAGTCTTTACGGATAAAGATGAAAGCTCATGTGGAAAGCACCTTGATATTTCAGCTTGTTTACAAATTATTTTTCTTAGTGTGTTTTGCAAACAAAAATATCAGCGTTGCTTTTTACACACACACATACATAATAGACATGGCAACAATTAATCAACATTTTAGAAGGAAGCTAAACATTTGGAAATATATTCTGTACCCTTGAGAGATTGTTGCCCTTGTGTGCAATTTGGTTTATTTCAAATACAGGACTACTTTAATTCTACTACATGTTAAGAAAAGACATATTTGACTTATGTTTATCATTTTCAAATGCTTTTTCATATAATATCAAAATATATATATAGACTATATATATATTCAATGTAAAATTTTATATGTTTCTCTTTGGTTACAAAATAGATGATTTCATTAGTCAATTTATGAAGAAAAAATTTTGTCTCAATATACACTGCCATTGCACGACCTGCCTGACACAACAGTGGAAAGAATGCAGGGATGTTATGTACAAGAAGGAACATTTAGGTACAAAGAATTTAGTAAGTAGTATTGTGATCAGTGTAAAAAAAGTCTGTTCTCCTTTATGTAGGAATATCATTTCTGACCTATTTAGACAGAGCCTCTTGGAAATGTTGTGATGTTAAATGGGACAGCTTTAAAATAACCCATTTCAAACATTCAGCCAATTAAAACACTTCCTGCATTCTAATAAGAATCATATACACTAATACGCCACTGCATGAAGCATTTGGGGCTCCAATTTATTATTCAATAAGAATGCATTTGACCTCAGCGTGTTGATGACTCTTTTTTCAGAAACTATACTCTGCAGCTAGGCTAATCAAACTGTGCACAGTTCATTTGGAATAATTTCTCATCTAATTCCTTTAACTGTTTGGAGACAGAAAGTGGGTCTGTCCTTTGCAGAATAAAAAGTAAACAGCAGCTCCCTTTGTATGATAAGCAAATAGAAAGGCTAAAGCTAACAGGCTGATTCAATAACCATTTCTATATTATACTTTCAACATACAGACATCATCAGTATATTTTAAATTATTTTTTACCAGATACTCAGAAATGGTTCCAAAAAGCAATAAGAAAACCAAGAAACAACGTTGGTATTATTTATAAAAAGCGAATTATTTTCTGCTCATTTCCCCAGAATCCAGGGCTCAAGAGGATCTGTTGGTGGTGATCCTAGAAACTCTGTAAAGAATTAAAAACTTATCTGGGAAGGAATAAGCTTCAGGAGCAAAGAGGGTGGGCTGAGGATTTAGCTCAGTGGTCAGAGTGTCTGCCTTGCAAGCACAAGGCCCTGAGTTAAATCTCTAGCCCCTCCCCCCCAAAAAAAGAACAAAGAGGGTCAGAGCCTGGGTGCATGTCCTAGATTTATAGTATTGGAAATCAAATCATCAACCTAATCATGGACGTGAATAATCGTCCCACCCTCAAAACATGTATGTAGTTAATATTCATTCATTCCCATACTTAGCTTAGTTTCAACGTATAGAATGGAAATTAGAAAGAGAGGTATGTTTTGTTGCCAACTTCAAAAATCTTTTATAGTCTTTCAAAAATTAAAACTATGGGCCATATGTGCTAAGCAATATACTTCTATCTGTGACAATGGAAGGAATATGAACTCAGTTTTAAGTTTACCTAAAGAATTTTTGCTAACATATTGCGCACTTAAAATTGGCCATCATCATTGGCTGCGCTCTTGGAGCAAAGAGGGAATGTGAGTGGCTTGTCGTGAACTGAGGACACAGTATTCCCTCAGGAGGGTACCTGGCACTGCTGAACTCACAGTGCTCAGCAGTGTTCAGCAGGTGCCGGATCAGTCCTACTGGCCCCGCTGGGATCTTTTGGGGCACAAATTCACCTAGTCCATACTTATTTACACATTCCTGAAACAACTGAAAAGAATTGGAGAGAAGTATTTACTAGGATACCTACAACGCTACAGCGCTCATCACCCCCAAGCCTGCTGGACACATTACACTGCAATTTTGGGTGGATTAACAGAACTCCCCTCCCCCCAGTGTGGGCATCACTCTCACTGGACACCATTGCAAGCAGACAGCCAACTGTGAAGTGAAATCTGTTCTTAGGAGCCAAACAATTTCTACAGCCAAAATATACATATCCAGGAAAGTAACTCGTTCTAGAAGAGTGGTGATGTTACGTCCAGTGGGGGGGCCTTTGGGTGGTCCTCCACCTCTATTCTGGTCCTTGTCCTCACTTCAGCGAAGAATGGAGAAATGGGGCTCTCAGAGAGAAGTGGGAGAGTCAGGCCTGGCCTCGTGGGTAGCAAAAGTTTATTCAAAGTTTGGCAAATGCAGAGAAAGTAGAAGAGAAGCTGTGTTAGTGGCAGAGTGACGCTACAAGATAGGAGGCATCCTACTCAGTTTGGGCCCGTGAGTATGAGGTGTCCTTCACACAGGGGTAAGCTGGTTTCTAAAGATAACTGTTTCACTGATTGGTGGTCTGGGCCAGCCGAGTCTTAGCTTTTTATTTCTGAGAAGGGGACAAGGTCAGCATAAGTAAATGTGAGCAACACTTTCAGAAGGCTATAGTAGGGTACGTTTTCTCAAGCACATGGTTCGTGATAAGCATGTGAGGCCCTTACAATCATCAGCCACCGATAAGCTTGTGATGATTTTACAATGTTCACCACCTGTGTTTTGTCCTATTTTTTTTTTCTAGGTCCCTCTGCCCCTGTAGTGACAGGGATTTCAGGTGAAAATATGCTAGAGGCCCATATGTATTCTGAAACACCTTGAGTACTGTAAGGTTTTTCTATACAAATAAAGCTGCCTGATCTGGTCACGGTTGCCCAAACCTCTAATTCCAGCACTTGGGAGACTGAGTCAGGAGCACTGCCATGAGTTTGAGGGCAGTTTGGGCTACATTACGAGTTCAAATCCAGCCTGATCTGCATAGCGAGACCTTGTCTCTAAAAGCAAAAAGAACAAACAAACGAGGAAAGATGTTCTGTGAATACTAAGGTAAGAGCAGACCACTCAAACCACGGAACTCCGTAACCAGAACATGTATAGCAAATGAATTACCAAAATGAAACAATCATAATGATTCTGGTATAGTGTCTCTCTCTCAACATTTACACCTAGTAGTTAGTCAGTCAACCACTCTTCTGCAGCATTAAAATGTTAAGCTTGTACTTTTTCTCCAGGATGTGTCTTGGGGGACATTTGCTTTTAAGAGAGTCTACTTTCATCAAAATCTAGTTCAGGGTGTGGGCTTCTTAAATCCACTGATTTGGTATAGAAAAGAAAATTCATGCCTTTTCACCCACTGTATATTTTAGAATTATATAAGCCTCAAAATTCTTCAAGCCCTGAAATCAATAATTGCTCCCATTAAGTAAAGTTACATTTGTAGGTTTTTGGCTTTTTAAACAAAATGTTTCTAGTTGTTAAGAATTTCTCCATGATTGTGTTTGCTTTGTGCTGATTCCATCCTTATGATTCCACTGGGCCAGGAAAAATGAACTGAAGCAATTTCTAAGTTACACTGTTTCTGTTTCTCTAGTCACCATTTGTAAAGGAGTAATTCACATTATTTCACATATTTTATATGAAGAACAAAGCAACTTGACTTACAGTTAGCCAACTACACTTAAACTAAGTCTCATCCCTTACCTGGCTTAATCAAATGCACCTCCTCTTTTAGGGTCTTTATTTTTCTTTTTCATATATTTTAAGTGTTAAAATTTGTCCTATATATCAATGAGTATATACAGTATTTAATACAAGATGTTTTATAAAACTGTAAAGAGTTCATGAAACATGTTATTAATGATCTAATATTTTATTAATATTCTTATAAATCTACTGTCTATTAAGAATATTTTTTCTAGAGGTGTATGTCCTAAATAACTCTTCAAATTGCATCAATCCTTTTAGTTTCCTAGGGTGAGTGATATATTTTCAAAAGTTTTTAAAGTTGTTATGGGAAAAGGCGCGCTGGAGTTTGACTCCCCATACTGTGTTATGAGCATTGGGACAATACGATCTCTCTTCATCCGGGGACTCTCTTCCCTGGCCAAAGCGGGGGGATCGTTCTTGCTCATGAGAACTAGATATCAATTCACCAGGGACTGTAAGACAAAAATTAGAAATATATGTCAGCCTATGTCTTCCCTTAGTTCTTTTCTGCTCCTATCAAACAATATTGACTCTGGGTTTCTAACACAAGCCTGTCTGGTTGGCCCTGAACTTTACCCAGCTGAAGATTTCTAACCCGGAGACTTCAGATTTATAATTACGAGAAGGGCAGTGTTTCAGTCATGGTGATGTTAGGAAGTGGTCACACTTTGGTGGTGTAGGTTAAAAGGATGGTAAAAAAAGTAATCACCTGTCACCAGAAAGATTTTAAAAGAGCCCATTATTCTTAATGATTTCTAATTTCTAAATTTCAAAGAGTGCCTTTCTCATACTCTGTGCTAAATTGGCAGGTTTTTAATATTTATTCCAGGTAAGCTCAATTACTTAGAGTGCTAAAGAGGAGAATTTTTATACGAAACTACTCCTTGGCTGGCACACGTTCCTTCCCCAAGTGTCTGTGTCTCTACATGTGTATTTTCTTGGCAGCCTCCTCTCCAGGAGTAATGGGCCACCTCCTTCCTCCCAGGAGGTGCCTCCCACATGACCACACAGTGTCTCTGTGGAGCTGCTGAGCACAATTTGTCTTGCTCCTTTTTTGCATCTAGTTCTCCCTTTTCTACAAATGCTGCGACAAACCAACCCTGGAGAAGCCTTCCTCGTGCCACATGAAGGGAATACTCCTGCTGGGACACCTTCGCCTGACACTCCTTGGGTTTCTAGTAGCTGCAATGCCCAGGAAAACATTGTCTTCCCCACTCTCAGCCATGCATGATTACTGGAGGCCCAGAAGCAGCAAGCGATTCAGTCTTAGACAGGCCTTCATGAAGATGTCACCCACTTCTAATTCTGAATTTTTTTTTTTCAAAAAGAACATTAGTCAAAATTTTGGGGGGGTTAGATGATGCTTTGGCATCTCCCTTTAATTTTACTTGACACCACATCCATCTACCACATACAGAGAAATTTTTATTCTTTTTCCTACAATGCAAAATAGTTTCTTACCATGAAAACAAAACACTTAGAATGGAAGTTGTCATGTTGATGGTGAAATGCTCCATATACTGCCAACAAGGTACTGTGGTATGTATTGCATACTTACGATGTAAAAGATCTTCTAAAGATACTATTCTCCCATGACACAGAATTACTGATGACCCCAGTTTAAGACAAGATTCTAGATAGTATTCACCTATCTACCCTAAAGTATTTATAGTTAGAATCCAGGTCTCACGAGCAGATCACAAATAGTTTCTAATTCCTATGGCTTAGTTAACAAATGCAGGAGATACTCTTAGAACCAGGGAAAGTTGAAAAATGATGGCCTGATTTTAGTATTTCTCTAGAAATTGTATTTTTTTTCCTGGTCTATTTTAACCACTAATTTTTTCTTTTAATCCTTTTTTTTCCTTTAATTTACCTTTCACCTTTAACTCCCTATTCTGGGAGGTCAGAAATAGAGGAAAATGTGCAAATTTAGGATATAATAAAGGTAGCCTTTCATAAAGTCATGGAAAAGATGAATTATTCAATAAAGGGTGTTGGGACAACAGGCTAACCATTTAGAAAAAAAAGGTAAGTGGAGCTTTACTTCACTCCTTATTCAAAATTAATTCTAGGTGGTTCCAAAATTTGAGCATAAAAATGAAATCATGAATGTCTAGAATAAGGATGGTAGTCACAAAAACACTTCAAAGTGCTTGCAATCTTGCTAATCAAGATAAAACTGGGATGCTATAGGTAATATATTGATTAAATGAAATAAAAATTACAAACATCATCCTGAATAGGGAACATATTCAATAAAATAAAAAAGAAGCAAAGGATTAGAAAAATATTATAAATTAGAAGGTAAAGAAAATAATTTCTATAAATTATTTAGCAAAGGAGCAGCAACCCATTAGAGAGTGGGCATTAATAGGTAATTAAAAAAATTCAAATGGGTAATAAAAGTAAAAAGCACAATTGTAATTAATAAAAAAGTCATAATTAAAATATCAAATTAGTATAGTATACAATGTCATTTTTAATAGATTTTTATTATAATTTATCCAAAATTACAAAAACGTATAGGCCATTACACAAGCTTACAGACCACAATACTTTATGCCTTTTGCTTATGACAGTGAGCAATGTAAACAAACACATAGATGCAGCATTAAGTCACAACTACATAAAGTTACCGTAGTACCTAGTGTACACATTTTTTTAACTGTAAGTCTGGCAAATTTTTTTTTTTTTTTTTAGTTCGATTACACCTGGTACCAAGGAAGGTTTGAGGAAATAGGCTTGAACTACAAGTCAGTGGGAATAAAAAGTTGTTCAGCTTTCTGGGAAGACAACTGAAAAAAATCTTATTCCAAGACTCCATTATAAATGCACCAAGATATTGTTGTGTTTTCACATCTATTTCTACATATATTTATTTATGATATAAATAGAGATTTATATCTCTATATCTCTCTTTATAGATAGAGATATGGATAGATGTTATTTAAAGTCTTCTGTAGTGCTATACAAAATAGACACATTCTCTGTGTTCTTCAGTGGGAAATTATTTGAAATTATAGAACCCCCCCAAAGTAGGAAACTTTAAGACTTATTTTTGTGGCACTCAAAAAATGAAGATTATGAATGAAAACTGAGTTGCCTTGAAATCATTTTTAATTGCTCTTTTGTGGCTATAAATTATAGGCTGCCTCATCTAGTGATGTGTTTATCAGATTTACATGAAATCCAAATTTGCTGGAAGGACGTGAAAAAGATTTAGAGATAGGTCGTCGTTGTAAATAGGAGAGATTTCAATGTGCTGAAATGATTTGATCCAAGCTAAGAACAGAAGGAGAGTGGAGACTAAACCCTGGGTCCCTGGATTACCACCATCATCATCTTCCTAACAGTCCTGTGGGAACGTGCTTTTTGATTTAACACGGGTACATTTGCTTTAATACACGAAAGTAAAAATTTAAACCATTAGCCTTTCCTATCAATCTAAACACAACAGGCAATTGTCTCCAATGTAATAATATAGAAGATTGGGTATATTAGAATTATTCACTAGAGGAACATGACTTGCCTAGGGAACCGAACATAAAGATTAGAATTTAAAAAGGAAAATATATATTCCATTCACTCCCCCATATACATTTTAAAATGTACTTTCACTATGGATCTTGAACTTTTGGTCATGTATCTCTTTGGGCCTCTTAGAAGTTTTGAGGATTTAAAGAGCTTTTGTGGTAGATTTAATCTATCAGTGCTTACTATTAGAAATAAAAAAAAAATTGTTTGTTTGTTTGGTTGATGGATTGATTTTTGAGACAGGGACTCACTATGTAGTTTAGGCTGGCCTTGAACTCACTATGTAGACCAGGCTGGTCTCAAACCCATGGCGATTCTCCTGCCTCAGACTTCAAAGTGCTGGGAATATGGATGTGCACCACTATGCTCAACTAGGAGTAGAAATATCTTAAATGTTTGTTACTATTTCTCTTAAAAATAATAATTCTATTTTATATACATGAAATGAACATTTTTAAATGAAAACAAAATATCTATTTTCCAAAAGAAAATAGAAAGATGTCATTTCACAATTTTAGAATGTTTTTAAGTAGCACATCAAAGTTGTCCATACTTATGTACATGACACATGATATCTTAATATGTGTACACGTTGTATGACGTTTAAATCAGGGTATACATATCGAGCTCCTCAAATAGTTATCGTTTTTGTGGTGAAAACATTCTAAATCTTTTCTTTTAGCTGTTTTGAAATATACGATGTATTATGGTTTTCTGTAATCACCCTACTCTGCCATAGAACATCAGAACATATTTCTTCTAACTATAACCAAATCTTTGTCACTTGACTCTCCTTACCCTCTGATCATCACTATTTCATGTTTTTTGCAAATCTCTTTCATGTCTAGCATAATGGAAGTCATTCTTGTGTCTTCTGCATTCAATCTCTTGTAATCAGTTGTATTGTTTGATTCATGTGAATAAAAGCCAATTATGTACAGATATATACTTGAAATATATTGTTAACCCATTCACAAAATAGTGAATATTCTTTAATACTCTTCTGAAACTTGACATATGAATATTTCTTACAAATTAGTTGCAATGAATAGTCTGAAAACATATCAATGAGATTTGATTTTCTGTCACGTTGAAATCCATTGATTAGCCTATCTTATAATTTAAATGGATCTTTTTTCCATGTGTAGTTTCGTAATAGCATATGTTGATCATTTGGAAGACATCGATTCATTGAGTTATGAAGAGTTTCCAAATACTGACAGATTTCATCATGCTCTCCTTATTTAAAACATTACATGTGCTAATATTATCAACAGTCTTTTCAGAAGAAAAAAAAAAAAGAAAAGACAAACCTTAACTATTGGGAAGTTGTGAAACTACTTATAGTGAATTCGAATCTTCCAAACTTCTAATTTTCACTTGAAAGCTCGAACTTTTACCTTGGCAACAAATATTGTCAGCTGTTTTCTTGATTTGGGGGACTCATTTGGGGGTATTTTTTGAGACAATTTCTGCCAAATATCCACATCTCAGTAACTGTAATAAGTTGGGCAGCTTTGTTTTTAAGTGAAAACGATGTCCCCGGAGAAGGGAGCTAGTTTAGCCCTCTGCAACAGCACGAGTGCTTTTCCATGAGGTCACACTTCTTACCTCAGTACTGAGCCAAAGGGCTTTATGCGTATTTCCCATGTCATCAGAGGAAATACAATAAGCCCTGTAAAATTAACAATGGTTACTACTGTGTCGAGGGCATTCTTAACTGATTTTTTTGTTTGATTTACTAGGAGTGCTTGATGGTTAAAAACAAAAATACATATATATATATGTATGTATGATGACTCTTGCTACATTTAGGTGCCCCTACTCTGATTTTTAAGATACCAGCAGTATTATTCTTCCCAGGACTTCTGCACTATCGGTGCATTATCAGTGCAAATGTTAACACAATGTAATGGTATTGCTATTGCTATTATTATTGAAAAGCAGTTTTGCTATCTCGAAACCCCAAAATATTCTCAAGGAGGGACCTAGGACTGTACTTTGGAATTATCAGTTTATGGCAACAGTTACCAAAAGTGAGAGGGGGTAAGAAGTCATCTCTTAATAAAATGCTGTTTTGAAAATAAAAGTCATTACTCAGATACGAAAGCTAGAAAGAATCAAAATCTGCATCCTCTCAATGGCATGTAGCTTAGAGCGATGTAAGTGTTCTATTCATAATCAAAATGTATCTAGTTCTCTAACTACTTTTTCTTTCTGGAAATCATTTCTGTATAATTTAATATTTGATGTCAAGACTTCTTCAGTGTATACTTATCACTATTGCAAGCTTGCTTGTGCTTGTGTACGCACACACACACGCACACATGCACCAATGACAGCTGGCATTTATGTATGTTTTCTCCATCTCCTTCCTCCTTGTGGCAGTGAATCAAGTAGTTTCCCTATTATTAATAAGGCAGAATCCTATCATTTCCTACATTCTCAGTTATTTCCACTTCTTTTGGTGTTCCCACTTTCCTGTAGTGCCAAGCTTCAGACACTGGATCATTCCAGTCAGAGCACAGAAACACTCTCTACTATCTCCTATCTGAAGAAGGAGAGAGAGAGAAGAAGAATGAGAAAAAGAAGGAAGAACAGAAGGAGGAGGAGGAGGAGGAGGGAAAGATGCTACCAGAACCAGGAGAGAGTTCTTGCCTTGTTGCCTAATGGGGCTCAGACATACAGTAGTTACCTCATATGCAGGAAACTCTATATTTTATACCCAGCACCGGAAAAAAAAATCTAAAGAAAACTTTCTATCTTTTCATCATTTTTTATGCAATTACAATTTCTCATCCCAGAAATTATTCAGTTCACTGTAATATGGTATCCAGCCTGGAATGCTACTGAAATCATCCTTGTCAAGGATGCCAAAGATTTACCTGTTGTCCAAGTCCTTATACTTTCTCAGCTCTAAGAATCACTGAATGGAGTCCACAATACCTTTTCTCAGTGTTTCTTCTTTTAAAGTTAGAAATGTCATTCTTCAGCGGATTTGTTTCTCACTCACCAGTAGTACCTTTCCACTTGCCTTAGCTCTTGTGCTTCCCTTCTAATCTCTAAGTTTGGGGATCTTCAAGGCCTTTTCTGAGTCTTTTCTTTTTTTTTTTATTTTTTTATTATTTTTACCAAGAACATGTATTGGTACATTGTATACATAATGTTCATAATCTCTGAGTCTTTTCTTTTCTCTAGATGATCTATGTCACCACCATTTTGATGAACCCAATATTCACATTTCTAACCCCCAAATTTTCCATTTTTATGTTTTCAACAGTCTTTATAACATGGCCATGGATATTTAAATGACTTTTAGAGTTTCAACATAGTATTTCCCAGATGCTAGTGAGACTGTGGGGAAAAACAACCCTTTCTACATTATCGGTGGGAAAGTAAAGTAGTACAACCAGTATGGACCTCAGTATGGAGATTCCTCAAAAATTAAAACTAGAAATTCCATTGACCCAGCTATTCCTTTTCTGGTTATCTTCCCCAAAGCATTAAAGACATCAAACTACAATGACACATGCATACCCATGTTTATAGCAG
Organism: Hystrix cristata; assembly: GCA_004026905.1. Lineage (NCBI taxonomy): Eukaryota > Metazoa > Chordata > Mammalia > Rodentia > Hystricidae > Hystrix > Hystrix cristata. The sequence continues at coordinate 43,846 of PVJO010000057.1, read as the reverse complement.
CACAACTAATAATAGCTAAGTCTTGGAGGAGGCCTGTATATCCCTCAACAGATGACGAGGTAGAGAAAATGTGATATTTATACACAATGAAGGACTGTGCTGACATAATGAAGGGTAAATTCGAGTCATTTGAAGGAAAATGAATGCACCTTGAGACCATAATGTTAAGTGAAATAGATCAGACACAAAAGTTTAAATATCTCAAAATTTAAGTAAAGAGCACAATAAAAGATAGATAACAGGAAATAGGATGTAGATATTTTGCAAATGGGAGGGGTACCATGAGATGGAAGGGGAAGGGGCCGTGAAAGAATTAAGATGTGTTACATACATGCACCAACTCCCCATGAGAAATGTGATCATTATGTACTACAAACATGCACTAATAAAAAATAAAAATTGAAAAAAGACTAATGTTTCCAGAAGTAGGATTAATTTGACGGATCCGCTTCAGTCATACATTTATTCATTCCTTCATCCTGCAGGTGTCGATCTGAATAACTGATCACAGTGTCCACCACGTTGGGCACTGGCCCTGTGTCGCGAGGCCCAGGAAGCCTCCCTGGAGACCGACTCCTGTGCTTAGTCCTCACAAGCACGATGGAGTGAGCCAGTCACAAAGCAGGTGGCAGTGGGCGTGCTGCCGCCCTTCTGTAATCCCAGCGCTCTCAGGAGCTAAACAAAAATTTTCTTAGATGTAAATTTTTATTTTTCTTTCCAAAATCTCTTCACCACAGCAAATAAAATCTTTTCCAGATTTGCTCCGATCGAGACGTAGGCATCATCCTTTTCTTCAGGCCCAGAGCCTCGATCATTTTAGTTTTGCATACTGAAGTACTATCCATGCTGGGGTTTTGTACTAGTTATGTCCCGCCATCTAAATCATATGAATACGTTCCTTATTTAGTTATCTATTAGTACCTCGGCAATTTCCATGTGAATTAAAAGATGCAGCCTTGGTCCAGGAACTGGACGAATTCGTGTAAATCTTATTTTACCAAGGGGCCTTGTTCCAGATTTCTGTTCTCTCACATCAACTTATTATGACATTATATCTTTCCCTAAATAAGAAAAAAAAACAATAAAGAGATGCTATTTAAAGAGATGCTATTATTCCTGTGGGTGTTTTTTATTTCTTACACATACAAGTGAGAACTTTGCAAAATAATCTTCACAGCAGTTGCCTCAGTACGCCCGCCTATCCCAGACAGACCACTTCTAGAACAAGTGGCTTCACCCTCTGTGAAGCGTGGTGACAGCGGAGCAGTGAAATGCCACGTAATCTTCTAGAACTAGTAAATGACGCCACTTGTGTCTCTTCTCTCTCTCTCCCACTGTGCTGACCTTGGTCTTTCAACAAGTGACACTATTCTTTTTGCAATATATAATGTTTCCCCTCTAAAGTTTCTTTTCAACATTGATATCTGCACATTTTGTCTTAGAGGCACAAAAGTGTGGATGATATAAATAACCTCACATAGATTTTTTGGGATCAATTTTATAAAAAAGAAATCTTTTCAAACTGTTAAACTGCTGCCTTCTTTACTTCGGTCTTTGGGTGCTAACAGATGAATGATAAATCTATTTTTAAATACTTTTTTTAGCCTTCACATATTCCCATTGATATCAATAGGTGCTGAGTTTTATGCGCAGTGAGCAGAGAAAACAAGTCAGGGCGAAACATCTGGTGACATTGTCTCTTCCTTGCTGTTTAATATGTCAGCGGTAAATACTTCCTTTTCACAATGGCTTTTGCTCTCTCGAGTCTGAATCCCTTGTTCAGCCTTTCATTACAAAGCCAAAGAGACTTTTATTACTGCTACTTCTGAAAGAACAAACATTTTGAGTTTTGGTGAGGTCAGGAGAATACTGATAAAATTTTTCTTCTCTCTGTGAATCTGAAGAACTGGATTTTAAAAATTCAGCTCTCATTAGAATAATATCCTATCGTTTCAGAGATGTGTGACTTTTATGAGTTCTGAATCAAATAAAATATGTTTATTTTTCCGAATGTGATTTTTCAAGGATCTACAGCCTACCACACAATAATAAATATAACAGTGCTACTGTAACCAGCGCTTCCCAGAAATTATTTATTTGTGCTTCATGAAAACTTTGATTTGCAATCATTAATGAAACAATCCCCCCTAATATCTGTTGTATGCCAGAAGAGTCAAAATCTTTAGCTATCCTAAAACTATTTGAAAGCAGAGCAGCTTTCAGCTAAAAACAAGGAGTTGAATCAGCTCAGAAGGTTTGCTTTCATCATTAGAGGATTTCACAGTAATAGGAAAATCAAAAGCCTGCAAAGGCAGAGATTTTTAATTGCATCATACATTCTGAACCTATAAGCAGAAAACGCAGAACGTTTCAAGATGCCTATCCTGTGGGTCACTAGCAAGGTAATCAAACTAAGACTGAATTGCCATACACCAAGTTATGCACCATTTACCCTTAAGTAAGCTCCTATTAGGGGGCTTTAGTAAAGCTTCAATATGTTTATTTATATGTTAAGGACAAATTGGGCAGGTGGTCAGCTACTTATTAAGAGAAAATTACTATCTGATGTGCCTGGCCTCTGGAGAAAAAGTGCATGGAGATTATGGTTTTTAACTCTGGTGGAATCTACCCTCAAGTTCTGCTGGACTCATTTCAACACTTAGGCCCCTAAAGCGAAGCTTCATCAAATAGTATATACTGTATTTATTTGGAAATATGGAGATCTCTAACCGCACTGTGAGGGAAACTCCTGGTGTGGTGATGAAAAGTCAGTGAGGCTCAGCATGGCCAACGTGCCAAGGCTGAGATGCCTCTGAAAGCAATAAAAAGTAGAATCCCTTCCTGGTTCTTTTTATCTCCCCTTTGTGTTAAGTCTATTTGGTTTTGCTATCAGTGTGGCTTATAATTTTCTGAGTGCAATGAAAAATAATTCTGCGACTCTATACTCAATATCTAAAGGAGTTTTCAAACCAACAAGGATAAAGGATATTTCATCTTCTCTTTCCTTTTTTAATTGTATGAAAGATATGCATAGACTGTTTAGAATGAGTGTAAGGAGTGCTGTGTGCAAAGCAAAATCCCTGTCAAGTGCTCTGTACTTTGCTTTTGCCCATGGCAATGGCCAGTCCAGAGATAAAGGGGGGAAAAAAGCCTAAAATCCATCAATCGCAGAAATCTCTTGCTAAGCAATAACCGAGGGCAAAATAACATGCAGCTGACTGATAGAAAGTGAAGCTAACTTGCAAATTTAGGGTTCAATTCTCCTTGTCCCCCTCTAGTTAAAAACTAAACATTATTTTTCCCATAGATTCCAATTGCAGAGCTGTTGAAAACTCATTATCTTCAAATAGGATTACACTCCGTTAATATGAGAACATGCATATTACAATATCTGGTAAAAATCAAAAGTTCCAATTTGCTCACTACATGTAAATCCAATTCAGAATATTTCCATAACATATATCTGCTGGATGTTACACAATTTGTGTGTCACTCTGGAATGGATTAACTCCATGACAGGCTAGGCTCAGTTTTTCTGCATTTGGTGTTTTTAAACAGTTTATATTTGTTATCATATCAAAGACAGGCTTGCAGTTTTCAAAAGGAAGAAGAGAACACAGCGCCCAAGGCTCCTCCAGCATTACATTTCTTATTCCATTTTATCTTTCTTGGTTTTGACTAATGTCAGTAACAGCTACTGGTAATAAACTGCTTGTTACAGCCTGCTGTTGCCTTGAAGCCTGGCTTTGATACATTGTCAACCAATAGGAAGCATTTCTTGATTACATTTCCAAATTGCTTGTTTATTGATCGAGAGTTAATAAAGCAAAAGACAACTTTACAGCTTAAATTAAATGAAAGTTTCCTTTGATGTTCAAATTATCCAATCAACCAACAGGCAGTGAAATGTAAGGATTTGAAAGTTTTATCTGGAAAGAAAAAAAAAATGTATGAGATAAATGGATCTTAGTATAGACACGGTAGCTAAGTGCTAATGAAAAATATGTGCAACTTAGCATACTGAGATTTCATTTAATTCTCAGGCAAAGAAGATGATGTTGTTATTCAGTCCACCCCACTCCTCAAATAAGAACAAGAAAAAGTACTTCCAGGATGTCTGTCATTTGGCTGACAATAATTTTCCAAAATCAGATGTATTTTAATAAGTAAAAATGAAGCATAGATAAGTTTATGGATTTATCAAATTTCTCATATTTGGAAATTCAAACAACTTAGATGCTATCTCTGAACTACCACAGGGTAGCTATTTGGAAGATACAAATTTTCAACTGTGCAAAATAAATTGACCTCTACAAAAATTTTACTGACTTTTGACAGTTTCTTCCCAAAGAGATAGACATCTTTGATGAATACAAAGGGAAATTGGACACTTCTGTCAAGGATGAAAATAAATAAGTATCCTAAAGCTTTGCCAGTCCTAGGACTCAAAGGAGACGGGCAGACTATTGTGTGTGACCCGTACACTGAATGTTTGATTGGAGAGGAAGGATGGGGTTATTCAAGATGGACAAAGTCATGAGGAAATATTTTATTTCTCATGATTGTGTCATAATGTTAGGCGGAAAGAAGTTAAGCCAAATCTTATGAATGGCCTGACCACAGAACTGTAACAGAAGATGATAACAATGAGAAGAAAGTTTTGTAAGGTATACCAAGAAGTATAAAGAAATATTGACAGAGGTTATTTTTCCAGTGATACTTTTCTTTTTTACCTGCTTTCTGCATTTTCTAAGTTTTAAAACAATGAGCATGTCTTACATTTAAAATGGAAAAAGCCATTATTTTACCATTAAAATTAACAAAAAATAATGCTGTTTTCTTAATGGTTTCATTGGTAGTAAAATTGCAAAAAGGTTACCCTGGGAGCAAGTGTCATGAGAAGTTTGACTGTGTTACCTAGAAGTTCTTGCTTATATTGGTTCTTTTTCCTCCTCCCGAGCCACCGCACTGTGGCTGCCCACCTTCTTCAAGGGAGCCATTCACTGGCTGTCAGCAGCTAGGATGGTTCTTCAAGGGGAATCCGATCATGTCTCTTCTGGGTTCAGTCTGCAGAGCCTGCTTCCTGCCTACCTGTCGGCTGCGTGTCAGTACAGGCTGCAGGACCCCTCTGCTCCAGCACTCGGGCTTCCTTGGTCTTCTGGTTCCCTGAACTTCCTCTTACTGAGTCCATGCTTTCGCGCTCCACTCAAGAATCTTTCTCTCTGAGAGGCCCTCCCTGACTTTTAGTCCACGTCAGCTTCCTTTGCCATTGCTATAATCAGACAGTTTTTCTTCCCTAGCCATGGCACCGCCTAACTCATACGTCTTCTAGCACAATGCCTGGCACAAATGAACGATAGATCGATACATGTTACAAGAGTTAAATGATGAATGAGAGAACAGAGAAATGGTTGTCTGGCAATCAAAGTTATTCTATATTTCTCCAGATAGTTTCCTGACATATGTAGAACACTTCACAGACAATGTGTTGATTTATTTGTTCACAATTATTTTCTTGAGCGTTTCCTGTGCATATGCACATTTAAGAATCCCGGGTGATGAAAGGTGAATTTACTGTGGACTTGGTTCTAAGGGTTTAGAGTATTCATCAGTGTTTCCCTTCGTCACATTTATTTGCTCTTTGATCAAAGCATGAACGGAAATTTGAAAGTGGGACTATGGTTACATTTCAGTAATTCTATTTATATATTTATACTGCCACACATTCAATTTTAGGCCAAATCTAAACCTCAAATGTCTATTACTCCTCATCTCCTATTTCTCAGAAAACCTTTAACAGCCAGACACAGTGGCACATGCCTATAATCCTAGTACTCAGGAGGCTGAGGCAGGAAGATCACTATAAGTTTGAGACCAGCCTGGGCTACATAGTGAGTTCAAATCCATACTGAACTACACAGCAAGACCCTGTCTCAAAAAACCAAAACCCAAAATCAAAAACAAAAAAAAATCCCAAAAAACCTTTAACAAATTTTGCCAGCTTACCTTGAAAACGTATTTTGAACACATCAAATTATATCCATTTCTCCCTGTTGCCATTTGGTCCAAGAAACTTTTATCTTCTGTGTCCTTCTAGCCTCCCCGATTCTTTTTTGCTCCCATATATTTTGTTTTCCATAAGACAGCAAAGTTGTCATTTTAAAACTTGATTCAGGCTATCTCATTTGCCTCTCTGTTGTCCAAATCACTTTCCTCTGCTGTCACAGTCAAGTGCGGATCTTCCCCGAGTGGCACCGCTCTCCATTGGCCTTGCCTGATTCTGCGATGTCATTGCCCCTCTTGACCACAGCTAGCAGTCAGAGGCCAAGCTTGCTCCTGCCCTGGAACCTTGGCCTTAAATGTTTCCTAAGTATTCCAAGGTGCGTGCTGCTTCTTATCAAGTGAGAGCTCACACTTCGGCTCTCTTGAAACCCTGACTTAAATACTCCTTCCTATTTCTGACACAGTTCCCTTTCAAATTTCCCACAGAGTCCTTATCATTATCTGAAAGTATCCAGTTTATATTTGTTTAGGGAAATTTTACCCCTACCTTCCACTGTCACACAAGTTTTATGAGGACTGCATTTTTCTAATTTTTTCACCAGTGTGACCTGATGACTAAACAGTCATCAACCAACAAAGGTTCAGGCCACAGAGCTGAGCCTGATCCCACCTGAAAGAAACTTGGTATTCTTGGAGGAAGGTAGGCGACCAACAGAGTCTGCCTTACACGAGTTCCTGTGACCAATGCACCTGGAATACAGAGCAGACATCATTTTATAAATGACCTGAAGGAGGGTTGCAAGTTGCTCAAATTTGCATAGAGAGGCTCAGGACTGGTTTTCAGTTTCTGATTCTTTGGCTCCACCAGGGGTCTTCAAACTGAGTACCTCAGAATTTGAAAAGCTGCAAAACTTCTATGAGAATATTTAAACACGTTTCAGAAAACATAACCCAAAATACTCTACACGTGTAATTTTCTCCTGTATCGGAAAGTTGACAGGATGTAATAACTCGTATGAAACGATGTCAGTCTCTGCTGCCACTTACTTGTTTTTCGTTGTGTTTTTCAAACATAGTGTTAGTGTCTCCTGCTTTCTCTATTTAATCATGGAGTCTCCTAAGATTGGAGGTAGACTAGTGAGAACTATTTGTATCCATTCTTCCCTATTAATCCACTTTTTCCCAGTATCAGACAACAAATATGAAATAAGCAATTGGACGTTGACAGTGATACTGGACCACAGCAGCTCCAAGAAAATTTGAACTAATCTGTAATTTGAAAAATGTCTGTGCTGTTTCCAGACAACATTAGTACAGTGTATCATGCCTGTCCACTACATGTTAGGCGGGATTGTGTCAACATTGAAATTCTGCTGCTAAGAGTTTTAATCCTTTTGTCACCACATATACTATATATACATATAAATATATACATGCATATATGCTTATATAGTCTAGTGATATATATCTAATCGCTGTATGTGTATTTTCAAGATGAGAACGAGGTATTTTTAAGTGACACTGGAGAAATACACTGAATTTATTTGTGGTGTCATGGATGTTCAAAATAAACATAGTTTATGTTTGTAGATTTTAAAATTTATTTTCTTGGAACACTGTACTTGTGGGCTATTAGAACCATATGGGGTGATATGTGTTTAAAATTATTTTCTTTTAATTTTTTGCTTGCTTACAAAAAGTACAGACAGAAATAAATGTAAGACCTACACTCTGTCCCCAGTGAGCCGTAACTCATCTACAATCAGAGTTAACATGTCTAGGTACCATTATCAAAAACGAAAGGGACTTCTGTCAGACCAGAGTAAATGGATTTGTCAATTTCCAAATTAAATGTTCAACTTTAGAAACAAGTACTGCTAAAAGATCAGGAGGAAAACATTCCTGAGATACCTACAGTTGTTGCCTAGACTCTCTTCCCACATCCTTAAACTGAGAAAAACCCAAATCTCTCACCCTGACTGTGCAATTCCTCTGCTTGTCCCTTTGACGGTGTACTGTAATTTGAATAAATTCCTCTTTTCTTATTTTGACCTTGGTAAAATATTCGCACTGCTTGTCACTCTGGTCATTTCACAGCCCAGGATCTATGTTTTGTTATACATATAAACATACAATTTGAAATATTATACTGCTCTAACAGTTATAGTTGCCCAATATTTTAATAAAATCCACACGTACATGAAGGGATTTTTTTTCTCAACAGAATCTAGAAATTATGCATGAGTATTTATTTAGTAGCATATCCTTTGCACGTGCTCATTATTGTTTTGGTTTTCTTCTTTTATTTCGGTAAAGCAGTCTTATTTAATTAGCTTGCTCTACAAAAGATCATTTGATGTGTGTGTTGGGGAAACTGTCATATAATTTTCATGTGATCTTTTTCATTACATCCTATACTATTTTCAAACGATGACTCTGTAAGCATGACAGTTTTCTACTGAGGCAGGAGATTAGGCTGAGGCAAACCAGGTGGGCAAGTAGTTGTGAAGTGCCCTCACAGAGACTGGGGACATATGCACACAACAGTTTCCAAACCCTGCACCTGGGACCAATCAGAGAAAGCTATTGTCAGTTCTGCCATGAAATCGAGCAGGCTTCTGACAGGACCGCCTAGACCTGACGTCAGAATGGGGGATATAAGAGATGGCAGCCATTAACTCAGGGGCTACCGTGAGGCTTTTCGCCAGCCTGCTTTGCATTCTACACAGCTTTCTCCTTTCCCTACCTCTAATACACGTAAAAAATGTGAAGTTTTGCTATCTTTTGCACGTTTCCTGTTCAATTTTCTGTTCAGGACAACAAGAGCCTGGAAAGGACCCCCTAGAAAGAGCACAGCGTCCCAGATCCCCGATAACACTATGAGTAATTTGGCCTGTATTTTAGGCTTCATAAAATTTTGTCCTTAACCAGCTTAATCACTGCTTGTTACTCCTATCTCATACCACACCATTCTCAAATTACTGAGTTTTTTGAAAATTGGAAAACTGGAAAATTTTGGTAAATCAATGTGTAAGTATTAAGTAATATACCTGAAACATATAGTGCTTGGTGATCCCTGAACATTTTAATTATATCTGGTGCCCCTCAATATGTACTCATTCGTCTCTTATATGCATCTAAATAAAATAAAGTGGAGATGTTAATTATTCCTATGAAGTTGTGACATATGTTAAAATGTAATTTATTAGTAAGAAAGATTAGGAAAACATTTATACTTGGAATAAACTTCAAGATTAAAAGGGAAAATTTAAAGGTAATTTTTGTTTCTATAATTAAAAGTTGTAAAAACTAAAATTTGAAAGATTATTTAAAAAAAAAGTCGTGTGTATCTGCACAACTGTATAATTTTCCCCAACTTCTTGTCTTCTGGCCTCTGCTTCCTCCTCCAGCCACTCTCTGCTGGCCGTTTTTCCCCAGGGCCCCTCTGTCTCGATGATGGATACATTTTATTGTTTGAGGAATTTTCATAGGTGGTAGGTTTTTTGCCTACCAAATATTCCTCATCTAGTTACATTCAGCTCACTTTGGGTGTTCCATTTAAAGGTACTTCCTTCCCTGATCTCCCAGATTAGGCTGGAGCCCTGGGTTTCACACTCCCTTCGCGTACTTGTCCCTTCACAATTATTCCATTCTTTGCTTCCTTCTAGGGTGAGAACTGTCTGAGGGGAATCACCATCGAGGTCCCTGCTTGCTGCTAAACCCTCAGCTTCTAGTAAATTAGTAAGTGCAGAGTAGAAGGAAGTAATCAATTATTTTTGAAGGAATGAAGGTGATATGAAAAAAATTTAAATTTAAATGTAATATTATAAAATTTATGATTATTACAGAAAAGCTTATTAAGGGAGAGCATACAAACAATGCACACAAATGTGCTAATTGTAAGTGCCCAACTCACTGCACATTTCCTTGTGTATCCATTTCATTAACCACCCTCCAAATGCATACAGAATATTTTCAGCACTACATCATCTGTCCTTAGGGGCATCGCCACTCTTCCCCACTTCCTTCTTTCCCAAAGCCAGATGAGGAGGCACTAGTTTGGCTTCTATCACCATCCATTATTTTTGTCAGTTCTTAAATTTCATACAGAAAACAATTATTCAACACGTTCACTTTCATCCATGGTGTCTTTCGTTTAACATATCTGTGAGATTGAGCCATGTTGTGTGTACCGTAGTTTTTATGTTACTCTCTTGTTTGAATACACCACGATGTAGTTATCCCCTCATTCATTGGTAGAGCTATACTGAAAAAAACTGCAATAAACATTCTTGAACAGATCTCTTTAGTTCTTTGGATGTTGAAAGAACTCCATTTTGTTACCATTATTAAAAAAAATCAATGAACACGTGCTCTTATAATGTTCAGAAATAATTTTTAATTCCTAAAAACAAAAAAAATAAGAATATTATTAACTATTCTTGGAGAAATAGAAGAGAATTCTAATTAATGACTGGGCAGAGAGCACTCTGTCAAAAATAGAAAAATTTGAAAATCTAATGAAATGGAAAACTTGTTAAATATGGTAAAGTACCTCATACAAATGTATCCACTGAAAGACATGTACAAAAGTGTGTAGAGGAGATTTAGTATTGCCCCAAATTAGCAAAACCAAGTCAAACTAATAATTCTTAAAATTCTGCACTTTTACCCACCATTCTTAAATTTTAATAATGTACCACAATTACACAGAATCCAAATGGCAGATTTCACACATATCACATAGCTAATAAGAGACAGAACATGGAACTCAAATGTACGACAAGTGACATTAACATTTGTGTGTTTTCCCATCATACCCTGATTACAGCGCACCAGGAAAAGCTACACTTAACATGATTACTTATGACCAAGTGTGTTTAATTTTTAATGTCTTTAAAGCTGTGGCTTATACTTTGGAAGGTTTTTCTAATTAGAAGTAATTAGTTGCATGTGCATTCTGATCTACCCTTATCAGTGGGTCTCAAGCTTTCCTATCATACGTATCACTCACCCGGCCAGAAGGCTTGTAACTTTCATGAGAGGAATAAGGTACATTTTACAAACAATGAAATTTCTTGTGTTTGTTGATAGATACGCTGTTATCATAGTTTTCACTCATGATGAATCCAGGAAAGCAAAAAGGAAAAAAACCAAAGGTTTTGCTCTTGCTTTGTTTTTGCTGGAAAATTTCTCAGAACTTTTAAAATCACAGTGTGCGTCTGATAACTTCATAACAATTTAGCTAAACTCTACTTCCTAATGAAATCCCATTAACTGCTTTTAAAAATTTCTAGAGAAAATAAATTTGTGGCAAGTTCTCATTACGCTTTTGTTTTCTTCATTACTTTTAGAAAGTTTAAATTTCAATGATGTCTTTCTCTCAAAGTTTTGTTAAGTGACTGCATGAAAATCCCACCATTGAATGATATCAATAGATGGTAATGACCCCTTTTCAGATAGATTTGATTTTTGATGGGAATTAGTAGCATTAAATTCAAAGTGACTAATTGTAAACTCAGGCACTTGCTCATAAAAGAGAAATATGCTGTATTTGTGGAGGGGTGAGACAAGATGCCCAAGTCAGAGCTTGAGCTGCCTGAAAGTTGTGTGGTTTGGGTATTTTCTAAATCCAAATGAGTATTCAGTGAGAAGAGTGCTGAGGAGCAATAACTCGACTCACTAAACCCATCAGTGCTGCGATGCCATCCTGGGGGGCAGCCGCACTTACCTTTAAATCCACCCTCACTAGACCCCTGACTTTGTCAAGATCTGTATCTGGGTGGGCATACCCAGCAGGGAAAATTGCTTTCTACACAATATGTCTGTGTAAAAATCTTTTTTCTCCCTTAGGTTTTAGTCAGGGTTGCTGGGCTGACAGAATTCATCTGCAAATAGTTGTGTTTATTTTTGCCAGCCATGAAAAATCACACTCAATTCTGCCTGAAATTGGAACCTTGGAGCCATGTCCATTTCGGCAGAAATATATTACTCTTGTTTTTTACTGATCTTTCCTCTTCTCAAGTGTGCAATTATTCATCCTATTAATATCAGGAGAGCCGAACTGTTTCTGTTTTCCTTCAGTGTGGTTGAATTATATATGTCAATCCCATATCAATATACATTTTAAATGGACACAATATTGTCTCTTTAATTTATTTTTTAAATGATTTTTTGGTTCTAAACAGTGAAAAAGGAAGGAAAACCTTCAATGATAATAATAATAATATGATAATAATAATGATAATAATAAAATAATCATTTTATTTTAAAACATACAACAAGAAACATACAATATACAATGAATTTTATACTTCTTAAATACATTTTTGTGTACCTTGATTTCTACAAATAGAATACAGTACTTTCATGAACATAAAATACATTCATATTTGTAATTATTTTTATGTCCATTTTACTTGTATGTGTTTTGGTTTCATAAGACATGTAGATAGACTGAGAGTATTTAATCAGTGCATGTAAATCCAATAAGGTTGGGTTAGTTTTGCCCGTCTGTTTCACCAGATTATTTCAAAAGTGTGACTGGCAATTTCACAATAAGTTTAACAATCTGGAACCAGAGTTTTTATGATTGAGATATGGTTTTACTCCTGAATGACTCCCTAACTTTTGATCGGTTATTCATTCTCTTTGGATCTCAGTTTCCTGGTCTGTAAAAGTAATTGTAGAACCAGTATCGCATGTCTTCTGTGAGGATTCATTTAGGTTAATCTCTCTCTCTCTCTCTAAATATATATATATATATATATATTTATATGTATGTTATCCACTATGTAGAGTTCTATGTAGTAAAAATATAATTCCAGCATCACCTTTGTCGTATTACCATCATCATCATCTGCAATTTTCAATAGAAAAACTAGTTCAGTTATCCATGAGTATGGGTAATTTATAGACTGGAGAACTCAAGAGAAGGTACTTAAAATGATGTTCATTGTCATCACTAAAATTCAGCTACATAGGTACATAACAATACCATTTTTCAGGCATCCAATCTGTGATAGTTTAAAAGTCTGACAAAGTGGATTAGCTTTCCATTCCTGTGACAAAATTTCTAAGACAAATCAACTTACAAGGAGGAAAGATTTATTTTAGCTCTGATTTCAGCCCATACTCAATTGGCTCCATGGTTTGGGGGCCTGTGGCAAAGCAGAGCGCCATGGCAGGGAGTAGAGTGAGAGCAGAGCTACTCACTCACCTGGTGGTATCCAGGAAAGAAAGGGGAAGAGGTAAGGGGCTTGGGTCCAGATGTCCCCTTCAGGGACAGGACCCAGGGACCTAACTCCCTTCCACTAGTTCCACCTCCTAGAAGGTTCACCGCCTCCCAGTAGCATAACAGGCTCTTGATCAAGCCTTCAACACATGAGAGTTTGGGGACAATTAAGATAAGATTGTAACACAGAAGATTCCACAGTACATGAAGTTTTGTGTAATGATTGTGGGAGTGTAAATTCATACAATAACTTTGTAGTGTCAAAGGAAAGTGAAAATGCTTATAGTAGTTTACAGTACAGCAATTCCAGTCCAAAATATATAGTCACTAGAGAATATTCATATGCACACACAAGGAGTTATATTTAAAGATACTTATTGAAGCAGTTTTTAAAAGAAAAAAGAAAATGACCTATATGTCCACTAATATGGATACAGAAAACTAAACATGTCATACCTACATCATGGACTATTCTACAGTAGTTAAAAGAAATAAACTAACAACAAAAGTCTGTCTCAAAAACAATGCTAAGTGAAAAATTCAGGTTGCAAAATTCTGTCTACATAATATTTATATAAATTACAACACTTTAAAAACTAAACTATATCATTAATCACTAATCACTTTTAAAATTTTATTTTTTCATGACCTGGAAGTATAGAAACCAAATTCCTAACAGTGGTTGTTTAAGGAAAAGGAGAATGAAAAGACAAGAGAAAATAGTTTATGTGTTCCCAAGAAAAATTATGTATGTACATATGACCAAGATGAAAAGAAATTTGGTGTAAAACTTGCCTTTCTTCAATACTTAAAATGGACTTATATAGTGCTTTGGAAAAGAAAAACAGAAAAGGAATGCTACCTGTTTTGGAGAAAAATTCAAAGCATCTATTTCATATCTACTATCCTGAAATCCAGTCATGAAAAGAAAAAAGCACTTAGTTCATAATGTAGCATTTAATGCAGAAGGTAAAATGGTAGAATAGCTCCTGGTCATTATATTTATCTTGAGAAAATACCCTAACAAATCTTACAAAACTGTGTACGGCTCCTCTCAAATTAGATTAAGCCTTCAATTTATGAAACATGGAAATGTTGAGTTGAAGTTTTAGTTGTTATTTATGCTTTTGACCAAAATATTTGGTTACATTTTTAGAAATCGATAGCTCATATTCCATCGAATTTTACAGAATAAAAGTTTTTCTCACAAGGAACTCCTCAAACGAGATACCAAAAATTTGGGATGCAGTGGGAAATAGGACCAGATAAAACACAGAAGTTTTACGCATGTGCATATCCGTGTGTATGTGTGTGTGTGTGCGTGTGTGTGTGTGTGAAGGAAACACGCGTGATTCTTTTAAACATGAATATGGCAAATGTGAAAGCAATATTAAATTTATATGGAAAATGCCTTCCTTGGTGTATCATTTAAGATTATTTGAAAAAGAATTATGGTATCCAGTATTAACCAAAGCAGAGAACCAAGAGAGAAAAGGCTTTATACTTGAAATCTGAGACTGAGAGAGCCCAGCTGAGATTTTCAGAGGACGTCAGTCCTGGATGCCGCGTCTCATTTACACATTACCTGGGAGAGCACCGTGCGGCTGCATATTCTCAGCTGTTGAATGTGTTCTGCTCATTTTCCAGCAGGGAGAACAGGTTTAATGCTTTCTTGGCAGTGTGTACCTTTTTCGCTTCTGCTGTTTCTATTTACCTGTCTGCTTACTTATTTATTGTTTGCATTTAACTTGCCCTGCAAGTAGTTCTGAAAATTGTAGGGTGACAATACCTACAAATAAATCTTTGTCTCTTCAGGTTTTTATACTAGGTTTGTTTGGAGAATCGTTCCTTCTTATCCCTTTTCCTCAACTTGACATTTTCTAAAGGACCTTGCATTTTTAAACAAAACGTGAAGGATAGAGGTTTCTTTTTCAAATTTATGTAGGCTGCCCTCTGACCCTAAAATTCTTCCCAAAGAACTTAAATTCTAATGAATCATCGTCATTCACGTTGTGCAACAACATTTTACCCTTGTGTGAAAGAATGTTAGATCCAAGGTCTTAGGCGGAGCACTAAAACTTGTTTCAGAGTCCTCAGTAAGATAAGGGAACTGGATAACATGAACACCGTGATTCAGTTAAAGTTTCACGATTTCTAAATATATTTTACTTCAAGAGCCTTCCAGAGAATAGCTGTACATTTATATTAAACGCTGGAAGATGGTGATTGGTGAATAACTACTTAGCAAATAATTGGAAGACAGACATGGGAAACAATCACGGCCCTGGCTGTATCAATAGCTACAGACTGTATTAATAATTTTGGAAGGAAGCTGAGCAAAATGCTAATTTGTTTGATAAATATTTAATAGTGTATTATTTCAATAAATAAATTAGTCTTTACACAGTAAAGAATACAAATGTTTGTGCATACATTCTTGACCTACTTCTGTAGTCTTTCTTGGATATTTCCCAAAGAATTATTAAAAAAATGATGAGCATCAAAATATTTCTGTTTATACCAGCTTACGATTGGTGGTTAAATCTATAAAATAATCCAACAGTTTATCCTTCTTATCTAGAGAACGTTTAATCAACTTTGATATTTGCTTTACATTAGCACTGTCAAATGTACATTTGTATAAAATCTCCCAAATCATGAAAGATTTATAATTTGCAATGTATTTGGATTATTCTCCAGTTAATCAGCTGGATAAAAATTAGGAGTACTGTAACTAGCACAATTAATTCAGATGAGCAGAATATTAAAAAAAATTCATTTTGTGCTTTGGTTACATAAACGAAACTAAAAGCCTGTTCACTACCACAGAACTGGTATGATGAGAGACACACATGTCCTTTGCAGGAGCTGAGGTTAATAATAGAAGCATAGATCAGAAGAAGTGGAGTCAGGAGGGGACATTCTTGATATTAAGTGTATTGCCGGTCCTTTATGGGCTCGTGTAGGTTAATTAACTCTGGAAAGACTCAGTTGCCACTCCTGAGAAGTGTGATGAAAAACAGTCACTTGTCATTCAATGTAGCAACTAGATGTGCATGTTGATTACAGTGATATGTAGTAGAGGTAGGCAAGGACCTACCTGCTAGGGAGTGGTGACAGGCTGCGATGAAAGCAGGATGCGAAACTCACATAGAGTGTCACTCTGTATTCTTTATATTCTAGGTATAAGTCTTTTATTGAATATTGGTATCATATGTAACTTCTGCCACTTCGTGACTTGCATTTGTCCTTTTCAGGTAGTTTCCTTGATTAGTAGAAACTGCTACTTTTAATATTGTCTTCTTTACCAATTTTCTCCTTCATCATTAGTACTTTTTTGGATGGAGTTTATATGCAAAGAATCTCTGCCTTTCAAAGTTCAGAAAGACATGAACCTTTGTGGTCTTCTCTGTAGTGTAATTTTTCAACTTTTCATATATAGAGCTTAAATCTTCACTTTTGTTTTATTTTGGGACATGAGGTGAGCCAGGGAAAGAATTGAGATCAGCTTTTTCTCCACATGGAAACTTGTTTATTGTAAAAGCTATTTTTCCTCTGACTGCAGTATCATAAATGAATTGGTGACCATATCTGAACAAGTCCATGAGTGGGGTGTACACTCCGCTCCATGGTTATCTTGACTAACTCTGTGCTTTTATTGTCCTGTTTTATTATTGTAACTTCATGGGTTTTGATTTTTGGTATTATAAAGTTTTCAACTTTGCTATCTTTTTGTTGTTATTCATAATTGTGTTCATTATTTTTGTACCTCTCGGTTTCCATCGAACTATAAAAATAGCCCTTTTAACACACACATATAATTTCTGGGGTTTTTATTGAGATGGAGTGAAACCTGTGCACCAGATTGGTAAAAATCGTACTGTTTTTAGCCTTCCAACAGGAAAATTCAGATAATTTCTTTAATTTTGTCTTTTTAAAAAATGTTTTTGCTCAGTACGTCCTCTTAGTTTTTTCTGTAGATGTTCTGATATTTTTTTCTTAGATTTATTCTTAGAAATTAAGTGCTTTTATTACTATTATAAATGACATTATTTCTAAACTTTCTGGTTTGTTTTATGGCATAGAGAAATAGAACTGATTTTTGTAAAAGAACGTTTAAATAATAAATTATGATGCTTGCAATACATTTATTTTTGTAGTTGTACCTTATCAATTGAACATAGTTTCTTCTTCTCATTACATTTAAGATTGTTACAAGAAAAGTAAGGAATAAAAGGAAAAAATGGAAACAAAGGTTTTCTAAATAGAAGGGAGGACGGGAAAAAAGAAGCAACAACATACATTATGTATAGGTACAAATCCCCTGTGATGAATGTTATCACTATGTCCATCTAAAATGTACTATTAAAATAAAATTTTTTTAAAAGTTGGTTAATATTAGTTTTAATCATGAATACATGAATAGTTATTTGATTCTGTTAAGAAGTTACATTTTAGTAATTGATTTTTCTAGTTATATATTTTTAGCGTAACTCCTCTATGACCAGAAAAGATATTCCTAATAATGTCAATCCTTTTAGTTAATGTTTTTTACTACTCAATGTATTATCGGGTTTGGCACATGGTAGGCACATTTATACTTGGAAGAGATGTGAGTTCTGTCATTGTTGAGTATGGTGCTCTGTACATGTGGAATCAACATGCTGATTAGTGTATTCATTCTTCTGTCCACTTACTCTTTTTTTTTTTTTTCTATTTGTATTATTACTTGGCAAGTAGTAAAAATCTGCTGAAAGTATTCTGGCAAAATGTAGCTTAGGTGTAGAACAACTAACTAAGAAACTTCATTTAGATTTCCAAACTGAATTCTAGGTCACAGATTGTCAGTGCCTTGCATCGGGGCCTTATTTGTAAAATGGAAGTTGGTTTGCCTTGTGGCTGGTTTGTCCTATACAGAAACACCTTTGCATAAAACCGTGAAAGGACAGAGATATTGGGTGAAGATTCAGTATTCTAACCCCCTTTGCCACTGTGAAACCGAAACATTGTATTTATAAAAGCGTGTCTCAGTTATTCAAAGTGTTATTCTTGATTGTAATATATCTCCATAGATTTTTATTTTAAAAAATCTTAAAAATGCTAACATTTTTGCAAAGTATTGACAGCTGTTTTTAAACGTGTAGATGGTTAATACCTTGCCTATAAATGTTTTTGTTAAAGTATTAACTACATTTTTAGAGATACATAAGTCTTCCAAGTTTTTAATGTGGTTAACAAAAAGAATTTTTGAAAATCCTGGGCGCTAACACAAGTTTGTGTAAAGATCAACAGGGTAACAGAATGTCCAGTCCAGTCCACACTCGCCAAAATATTTGTATCGTTTTCAGGGATTTTAATGGATAAACATTTGCATCAAACATCAGCATCAAATAGAACCACTTCAAAGCAGTGGCATTTCTAACTATTTCAATTTGCGTATCACTTCTTTCTTAAAGGGTTAAAGGGAACTTGGGCTAGTTCTCAGCACCTCTGTTGAATCTGGTGCTGGTGATGGTAAGCTGCACATAAATCTCTGTGAAGCAGTGTGATGACAACCTGCAATATTCCAGATGGCCATTCCTCGTGATGTCTTTGGGGATTTTATCCACACGAGAAGTTTCCAGAAGAAAGCACACCAAGAGGCGGTGGCACAGCCTGGGTGAGTGTCACAACTGATGATCTGTGGTGTATGGGGAAGCGAGTGTGCATCACGTGTGAAACCTGTCAGCATTTCTCAAAAGGTAGTGTCAGCGCAATCAGGGGCTAGATGCTGAACACCAGAAAAACGAATGGCAGGACGCAAATTCATTAAACTTGGACACATGGATTTAAAAAGTACAGAAAACTGGATAAAAATCCAAAGAAAGAAGAGCTAGAGTGACTGTTACTGAGAAAACACAGCGAGACGAACTACTTCCCAAAGTTCATATACAGATGAGATACCTCAGTTATATAATTATTATAGGATAGCAAGTGAGCTGACTTTATTTTATTTCTTTTCTTGGTAAACAACATTTTGAGGACTTTCTGTCTTTGCTTAAGGTAGGTTAGTTTGATTGTAGAAAATCTGGAAAATGGAGCAAAATACAATGAAAATAAATTTAATGACATTTCCAGAGGAAAGCACAGTTAACAGCATGGAATACATACTATCACTCTTTTCTACATAAGTACATATCAACTGAAGAAGCCAATTGAATCACATTATATACAGATTACCAAATACAAAGGATTTTATTTCTCCTAACTTCCTTAATCTCTGTTTTGCACCCTCCTCACTACCTTGTTCCTTCCTTTCGCAGTAAGAAATGAAAAAATTTACATGTAACTAAACTGAACGGTCTCTCAGATTTCTGTTGCCTTGCCCTCTTTTCTTATCCTTATCTTATTTAAAATTATGCATTTCTCCACTCCTTCCCATCATTTTATTTTTACCTTTCTCTACAATTTTTAATATATACCCAATATATTTTGTTTATTATTTTTTTCTATTCCAATCTTTTCTTCCTCAACCAGAGTGTAATCTCTACAGAAGAATGAATATTTAATTATTTTAAATTATTTTTGTTATCATATCCCAATACAAGGTAAGTGCCTGTTACAGAGCAGGTCCGTGATTTGTATTTGTTGACTACAAAAACGAATGAAATGCTTCATAATAGAAGAGAGGGTTTGACCCTCTTTTCTGGCTCCTAAGTGGTCTTTTCTGCCAGAGCGGGACGCTGCCCTGAGCCTATGAACGTAGCCCTTTGTCCCGAGATTGAAGTCATAAACTCAGTTCCTGGTTCAGACTCTGCCTTCGCTCTTTAAATCTCAGCATGTCCTTATTAGGACACAGGGGCAAAGAAACACCTACATCCTCTCCCAGCCACCAGGAAGCCCCTGCAGGGACGGCAGGAAGGCACACAGCATGGCCTGCACCCTTGCTTTCTTCCTTACTTTAGCCACCTTTAAGCTCTCAATGCTGCACTGTTTCGGTCGTAACACCATACTGAGGATTGGCAGATCTGGCACTTTTCCTATGTCTTCTGTGGTTCTTAGGGCCTGCATTGTGTAATGTAACCATTGCCCATCTGTGCCTATTGAGTATTCGAAAGATAGCTCCTCTGAATTGCAGTGTGCTGCAAGTGTAGATTGCAAAGAAAATATCGAAAGTATAAAATGTTTATATTTTATTTTTTGTAATATAAAAGTATTTATTTTTTATAAACTATAAAGAAAATATTGAAAATATAAAATATCTCATTAGTAATTTTATACTAGAATAATATTTTTGGTCATCTTGGATTAAATAAAATTCGTAAATTAAGACAATTAACGGAAGTTAATTTTATCAGACCTCTTTCACTTTTCCGTGCGGCTAATAGAAAATGTAAGCTCACATACATAGATCAAATCTGTGGCTCCCGTTACATTTCCACCAGCCAACAGCTTTCTAAGGCTTCCTCTACCTGCTGCCGGGGGGAAGTCTCCCCACCCTGGACCTAACACCCGGTTCCTTCTCTCTGTCTTGTGATGCTGTGCTCCTGCCAGGGCCACTTTGGGCTTTCTACCCTGCTATCCTTTCCCTGCTCTTAGATTCCCCATGTGGCCCAGTCTTTTTCTGGTGAAAGAAATACCTTCTCTAAATTGATTGGGGGTGTGATTTATGTTTTTTTCCCCCTCACCCACACGGGGATTCTGATTTTTCACTACACACCTTCAGCTTCCCCATCTACTAGTAGCGCTGATTCTTATTGCTCCAAACAAAACTTTTTATTCCTCTGTGCTTGGTGTGTGTCGAAAGCATCTAACACTGCCCTTTGTACTCATGAACATTCTTTCTCAGAACACACATACAAGGAAGACTGCTGTGCTCCAGCAAGGGGTCACGAGCTCACGTGGCAGGCGCCCTTCACGAGCAGCCGCGTTGTGTCCCCTTATCGTCCATCTGCAGGTGCAGATCCTTGAGCGGCAGTGCGAGGGCGGAGTGGGATATGCCGCCTCAAGCGCAGCAATCCTGGCCTAGGAAACCCGCGTGGGAGCAAGACATGCTTGTCCTGGCCAGAGACACACACAGATCAGCTTTATGTTTTTTCTCCAGCTGTATGGAGACCAAATTGACAAATGAAAATTATATACATCTAAGATGTACAGTATAGAGCTTTAGAATGTGTAGACTTTGTAAAGTGGTTACCACAGTCTTAATTAATATACCCATTATTTCATATAGTCAATCTTTGTGTGTAATCTCCTCTTTCAGCAAATTTAAAGTATAGAATACTGTATTATTCTTTAGTAGTAGTAATTTCAAGAATAGAATAATGGATTATTATTAACTACCATGCAGAATATCTGGTCTCCAGAATTTATTCTGTAGCTTGTACTCTTTAATCAAAATCCTTCTATTTCTACTTCTTGGCCCCTAGTAAATACCTTTCTACTCTGTGTTTTTGTATATTTGACATCTTGAGAGTCCAGGTTAGTGATACCACATAGTATCTGTTTTACTGTATCTGGCTTATTTCAGTTTTCATAATGAACTTTGGAGTCATACGTGTTGTAAATGGCAAGATTTCCCTCCCTTTAAATATTCCATTATATGAATAATATTCCATTATGTGTGGATATGTGTATACCATATTTTTTATTCACATCAGTGAACACTAAGGTTAATTTCATATTTTGACTATGGCAAATAATGTTACAGTGACTATTTGGGAATGCAGATATCTCTTTGAGATGCTGCATCCAATTCCTTGGGATACACACCCAGAAATGTGGTTCCTGGATCATATGGTAGCTCTGTTTTTAGTTTTTTGAATAGTATTTTCCATAATGGTTGTATTAATTTACAATCCCATCAGCAGTACAAGGATTTCTCCACTGTCTTGCTAGCAATGGTCATTTAACCTTTTGATAGTAGCCATCCTAGAAGGTGGGAGATGATATTTCAGTAAGGTTTTGATTTGTGTTTCCTTTATAATTAGTGACACTGAACACTTGTGCACATACTTGTTGGTCATTTGTATACATTCTTTTGAGAAATGTCTATTCATGTCTTTTGATTGTTTTTAATCAGGTTCTTGTTATTATTATTACTGTTGTTGTAGCCATTGAGTTGTATGAAGCAATTATTTATTTTGGATATTGCCCCCCTATTGGCTGTATTGTTTGTACATATTTTCCTCCCTTTCCATAGGTTACATTTTCATTTTGCTGATTTTCTTTTGCAGCTTTCTAGGCAGAGAAGCATGGAGAGTGGAGTGTGAAGAAGATAGGTCTATGCATAGTGACCTCATGTCATGTACTTTCCCAGCCTTGGTCCTGGCTGCTAACTCAGGCATAAATGAGGCTCATGCCCCTTTCTTTATATCAAATAAATGCACAAAAAGTGCTCTGAACAGAAAGGAGGGTAGATGTTTCCGGGGGCTACAGTGAAAAGGAAGAGTGAGCCATGTTTTGATAGATAGGGATTTTCTGTTTGGAATAATGAAAAATTCTGGAAATGAATAGTGATGATGGTTGTACAGCATTGTTGATGTACTTATCACTAGATTCTACACCTAAAATGAAATGTTATATATATATTATATATGTGTATATATATATATGTATATATACATGTGTGTATATATACGTATATACGTATACATATACAGTCTGTGAAAATACGGGTTGAAAACAAAAAGAATTGAGACTTGTCGATGGCAGGTACTAGGTGGTCAGAAATTTGGCAGTTGCTGATATAGAGGGAATGGAGATTGCGTAAAGGAAATGTCTCAGGAAGAAACGTTGAAGCAAATGTGTAGAAAAAGTAAATACAGAGGAACTAACAGACAGCAGGTGACCCCTGTTTGTATCATGACCAAACTCAAAGGTAAAATGAACAAAGGAATATCCTCTCATCTGAAAGACTTAAGGAAGTAATTTAGAACTCATTAAACATGGTCTGAAAAAGAAATATGCGTTTTGCCAATAGGTGGTACCTGTACGACTCTGGTGTAGCATTTTTATTTTTGAAAGAACACATTTCAGTTATACGAAAACTGCAATCCCAATTGTGTCTGCATTGAAAGCAGTTCTTTAACACAGCTTGGTGGAGTTCAAGCATAGGAGGGAAAAAATTCATTTGTTTTCTCCGATTTGGGCCCAGATCTCAAGCTCCAAGTAATACAAGCACTTCTAGCTCTGGTTGCATGTTTGATGACAATGTAGCAGGCAGCGCTCTTCCATCTCTGAAGTACAGTTAGCAATGTATTTGTCCTCTATAGTTCAACTGATGAAAGGTAATGTGAGTGCAGTGTGAACTCCCAGCGTTAGAAAAAATTACTAAGATTATCTGGCACCAATGCAAAGAAATGATGTTCTTCTCCTCAGAGATATTTGCATTCTGATGGTCCCTACCATAGAAACTGCTACCAGCTATAGAAGACACGTATTGGGGAAAACGAGGAGTGTTATATCTGTGGCTTTATCACGCAGTCAGTCCTGCTGTCAGCCGGAGGCTCGCCTGGCCTAATAAACAGTGAATACTTGCAGAGACAACATCTTCCTAAGGAGTCTTAGAAGTTTGTCAAGGACAGCAGTGCTAGACAGGAAAATCCCAACTACAAGGGCCAACTTCTCATGTAATTTAAGGACCCCAGGTTTCAAATATATTGTAGGCAATGCTGGCAAAGTGCTCGGGGCAATAAGACATGCCACTGGAGGACAAGGAGCACTAGAAGGCTAACATAATATATGTGATTGGCTTAAATTGAGAGTGTGGGCCATCGCACACTTTAAATGGCACAGCCCTGAATGTGCCAAAAGGGAATCCTCACCACTATCAGTTGCAAAAGAGTAGTCCTCAAATTATTGGATGGGGCCTGGGAAAGCCTAATTTTTATACCTCTCAGTGATTATTATTAATATCTTCCCTCCTCCACTAATGTCATGTTCATAGGTAATTTAAGCATCTGTAAACCACATATAAACCAGGTATCTGTAACACAACAAATTTAAGGCATAGGTGTTAGGAATTCATTGTCTCCTTTCTCACAGTGAAGAATGGTTTGGAAAAGTCCTCTTTATAGTATCTCCTCTTTGTTTAGTTGAGTAACTATTTCTGCCTTTATCAACAATCCCCAAAATCATGACCTGCTCTGTCAGGAAAGAGCAAGAATCCAGCGTTCACTTGTCTGTCCTTCTTGGATAGCTTTCAACCATTTCCTTCTTGGTTACAATCCAAAATGTTGAACTCGTAAAACATAGGCCTTCTGATTCACAGCTGGATGTGCTTAACCCATCCTCGAAGCCTGTGCTTTGTGTTTTTAAATTATTTAGACCTGCCAGAGCAGTGTGAATGTGTTTCATCTTCACCTTGTCTTTTATAATTTTTTTTTTTTATCTTACAGTGTTTCCGTTAGTCCTCATGGGCATGCTTATGGGCTAATACAGCCCTCCAAATCACCTTCTGGCATCGAAAATTCTGCCTTGGGGCTTCTAAAGCACTGGAAAGTCTGTAGGGACCCCTCTCCTCCAGGCCAGCGGAGTCGATTCCCTGGATCTTTAGAGGAATAAGAAACGCACCCTGACAGTAATTCCCTCCATTGGGTACACCGGTGTTCCACTGTGGCAATTGAATGTTACACGTGGGTTTTAGTTTATATTATTTAAAACATACACATCCATACTATCAGAAGGCTCTCCGTTTCCCTGTCAGTGCAAAGGTGACATGTGTGAAGTTAAAAGTGGCCTATGTTGTGAGACTGAAATACGAATACAGTTCAGTAGGATGCTCTAGGGACAGAGACGTTGTTGTGTAGCGCCCACACAATGCCATGGGCGCTGGGAGCCCTGCCCCACCCTGCCCCCATGTATGACCTGATGCCTCACTAGAGGATACAAAATTTTGGTCTAAATATAAAATTTTTCCTACTCTTAACATAGTCTCTGAAGAGAGTTTGGAATAAGGAAGCAAAGAAAAATATCTTCCGATTTTGCCTGAGATGAAGTTTCATCAAACTTTGAAGGATGCTTCCTCCCCAGGTATAAAACCTGACCAGAACCCTTCCTGCCTCCCCGCTCTGGAGTCGCACAGGCGCCTCTGACTCGCCGTCTGTGCAGGCAAAGCCCACACCCTGCTTCACACTCGCGTGTCTGTGCAGAAGCAGGGGCAGATGAACAGGGTGACGTGAAGGCAGAGAGCCTGGCCGTGCTGCAGGCGCGAGGGCTCTGCGCGGCTCCCGGCCCGGCACGCTGTGTGCTGCAGGTTAAAATGGGTGGTAGGTATTTAAGAAGTTGCCTTCATGTGCTGTCAAGTGGACATTAGAATTTACAAAACAGTAAATGCCGTACGATACCATTTTTATTTACAAATATACACAGAATAAAAGACTACAGTAGATAGGACAACACGCTGAACATAGGTTTGTCTGGTGTTGTTAGCGGGTTGTTCATTGTTTTATTTTGTTGTAGGCCATTACTGTTCTAAATTTTATGAAGACATTTAATTTTGTGACATGGCGATACATTCACATGGGTGAAAAGTGAAAAGAATTTAAAAAGAAATTCAGATAGAGACAAACTTTGCTTCTTCCCTATCTTTGTCCATCCTGGACTTCTGGCCTCCTATTAGGTGTAAAAATTGTCACTAGTTTCTTTTATTTCCTTCCAGGATTTCTTTAGGAATATGAATGCAAATATGCTCTTGAGATTCCCTTCCTGATACAACAGCCTGATACACTCATCAACTTCTGTGAAAATACAAACCACTCCTGGATGTCAGAGGCTCACAGAACCGTTTTCTTTCTCACTTCGCATAGGAGCTCCTCTGCCCCAGGCAGGTTCCGCGCCTGGCAGTAGGAAGTTTTCTAGGTCTTCTTTTCTAGGGTTCAGGCCAAAAGATTGGCTTGCATTGAGACAGGCTCCTCCCATGTTAGCAGTAGGAGCTACACTGCTGGTAGAAACCCTGGTGGCACAGAAGTGCAGAAATGTCTTGTGCCGTGTCACTCCTGTGACCAAGGGACACAGTTACCTAACTGCAGCAGAGGTTACAGATGCAGTCTGGAACGAGGCAGCTTAAATCTTGTCATCCAGGTAGACGGCAAGGCGGGCACGTGGCTCAGACACATCCCTTCAATCACAATGGTCGGGCAAATGGTAAATGCAGTTAACATTTTGAAAGATAATACTACATTTTTCTCCACTAGAGTTGAACCGTTTTGTACTTCCACCAGCCATGTGAGAATATGTGTCATTTTCCCAGCTATAACAAGAGAGTATATTGTCAAACTTGGAGATTTTTTTTGTCTTTGTTTTGTTTTGCTTCATTTTGTTTTTTTGTGTAGGGATCAAATTTAGGGCCTTGTACTTACCTGGCAAGTTGAGCATCATTTTATTTTGTTGTAGGCCATTACTGTTCTAAATTTTATGAAGACATTTAATTTTGTGACATGGCAATACATGGAGATATTTGATGGTCATTTCTATTTCTTTTTCTAGGAATGGTCTGTTCTGGTAGAGCAGTTTTTCTATTCTTCTGTGATATGACTTGTAAGTTTTTTCCCAGCTTCTCACTTGTCCTTGGACTTTACATACGATGCATATGTATTTATGTGTGTTTTCTTCTTATCATAATTGGAAATCTTCTTTGCCTCTCTGTTCTAGCTTCTAAAACACTTCCAATGTCCCAGCAGGGTATAGATCACTGGTATCTAGTGAGCAGAAGACAGGGATGCCACTAAACATTCTGCAGTGCGACACAAAAGCCTCTTAGAACAAGGAATTATGGAGCCCAAAATGTCAAGAGTACTAAAATGGAGAAATTTAAGTTACAAAGATCCATATCATGCTTTTCCAATAATTTAGAATATTTCATGTTTTACATTTAAATCTTTGTTCTCATTAGAATGTATCCTGGTCAATGGTACACAGTACGTATCCACATTTTTATTTTTCTACATGAGTACCCAGTTGAATTAACATCAATTATTGCCCCATGTATTACGGTCTATTTCTGTATGACAAGATTGCTCCAAATCTTAGCAGCTTAAAGCTCAAACAAGTATGAGTTCACACGGTTTCCAATGGTCAGAAATCTGACAGCGCCTTCTTTGAGTGGCTCTGGCTCTGCGTTGTCCACAAAGTTACAGTTGAGCTACTGGCCAAGAATGCAGTCACGTGGAGGCTCAAAGATTTGCCGCCAAGTTCGCTGCCGAGATCGTTGGCAAGCTTAGCTTCTCGCTGGTGTAGCTGGAGGCCTCTCCATGGGTGTCTGTGCCTGCCC
Organism: Hystrix cristata; assembly: GCA_004026905.1. Lineage (NCBI taxonomy): Eukaryota > Metazoa > Chordata > Mammalia > Rodentia > Hystricidae > Hystrix > Hystrix cristata. Next base: position 16,358 of record PVJO010000057.1, on the reverse strand, counting down.
AGAATGGAACATCTGGCTCTCCCCAGAGCAAGGGTTCCGAGCTGGGAGAGCTTACAAGACAAGAATGGAAAGATTTTTCAAATAGCATCGTCTCAGAAGCCACATGCCATCATGCCTGCTATATTCTATTTGCTAGAATGGAGTTAAAGTCCAGGTTTCACTGAAGAAGTAGGCTTTGTCTCTTGAAAAGAGAAATACCAAAGAAGCTGTGGACATATTTTTAGGACTTTCTCGCCCTGTGCCAGGTGCAGGCATGGTTTGAATATATCCCCCAAAAAGGCATGTGCTGGAAGCTGGTTCCCCAATGTGGAAATGAAACATGTTAGAAGGGTCACAGGGACAATGTCCTTGGAAAGTACTGATGTAGATCTCTTACACCTGGATTAGCTCCCAGGAGAATGGGCTGTTACGGGAACTGGGGCCTCCCGTCTACCCCTATTTTGTATCTGCTGCTCGTCTCACCCACAAGTGCTCCTACCATGCCGCCCTCGCTACAGCTGAACAGATGCTGGTAACGTGCTCTCAAATCTCCAGCACTGTGAGCTAAATAAACCTCTTTTCATGATAATATACACAAGCTCAGGTATTTTGTTACAGCAACACATAACAGATTAAGGTGCTTTGCTTTCTTGAAATCCCTCCTTTACCATAAATTTAATGCTATATAGATTAAGATGATTATTATAATTAATGTGCTTTCTTCTCACAAATTTTACAAAATACTTTTTAAATATTATGGTTTTACCTGTGATTTATATTAGAGAATTGTTTATACTTATGAATTCTTTGTGCGTGTTAATTAGCTTGGATGATCAAATGAAACCATGGATATGAAAATATTCACAAACTCTAAAGAAATACATTATAGAAGTTTGTATTTTTATTCCTTTTGAACGAAGTTACAGCCCTCAAATACTGTATTTTAATTCCAGGTTCATTTGCTGAAATTGGTTCTTGGAGCCAAGTTGGAATGTAAGTTGAGGGCCAGTAGTGGAATTTTCCATCATAACATTGCCCGTGGATTCAAACTGAACAGGAACCCAACCCAGGAAACAAACACAAAATGTGCCAAGTAGTTTGTATTCACTGAGCCTTATCTGCCATTCCCGGGGGTCCCTGTTTATCCTTTGTGTTGTTATTTAGGCAATCACGGTTATCACAGGTGTCCCAAAAAAATGTGCTTATGTGTTTGGATAGGAAATAAGAAATGTGTGTCCCTACACAATAAAGCACCAGTGGGGGTTGCTCAAGATATGCTGTGTGATGTGAGGGGCCTGAATTGAGCCACATTCCCTACCTCTCGCCTCAGCAATTCTGCCTGTGGAGTTCTTCACTGGTTCTTGCATTTTTTAATTGCAAAAGTATCTTTGATATAAAGAATTCTGGAATAAAGAATTCAATACTACTGATGAATATAGGCTAGTTGAGAGGGAGAAAAAGATGGTATCTTTAAAAAGGAAACAGAAGAGAAAGAAACGAAGATTTTCATATAAAGATAAACTTTGTCGAATTTGTCACAATTATCAGTACACTTGGATCTTAAAAATATGAAATTTTCAATTGGCACTCTATGTGTGGGTCTCAGCACACAAACATGTTTTGTCCGACCAGAAGTATGTTAAAAAATTTGGAGACTTCAAAAAAATGTTGGATTTTCTCAAAAGAACCAGAATATTCCGTGATAGTGGGCCTGAATTGCATCAACACTCAGAGCTGGGAGGCAGCTGCAGGTTTTAGATGGGTACGAACCGTTCACCAACCTTTTACACTATCACAATGTGTCATCGTACTTGCACTGCGGTTATTAATTTAATGGAAAAATATTTTCGTACCTAAGACTCAAATAAAAATGGGGCAGAAAAAACAGGTTAAAGGGACAAGACATTTCAAGGACATCATTAGCTGGCTTGCGGGTGGACATCTACCCTGTGGGCCCTTGATTGTGACATCCCTGATTAACCGGCACAAAAGTTTGAAGCATCTCTAGACCCTCCATCAGGCCGCACATCTGAACGTCTACGTTGATGTCACTCCTGTCAGCTCCTGCAGTAACCTCTTCAGCCCCCTTCCGGGCGGCCTTTCCTTAGAATGCCCAATGTGCTGTACCTGCATCTGCCGAGAAGACACGCACACGAGACGCTGTTTAAATCACGGTGCATTCACACTCGGTGAGCCACATTCTCCATCACATCCCCTGAGGTCTCTCACAGCCGACCTGTCAGAGGACACCGCTTTGGACTACTGCTGGAGGTTTTTCGTGTGCTGTTCTTCGCGGCAGAAAGCCTCAGGATGCCACCAATTTCAGAGACCATTACTGAAGCCCTTACAGGACAATTCAAGCTTTTCCCAAGGCTACTTTGGGTAACGAGAGTCAGGGAACTGCTTTCTTGACGACTTCTGTGACGCTGTCCACAAGGGCACTTGCGGCACCCCCCCAGGGTGCTCGGGGAGAGCTCAGCTCCGGGCGAGTGTGCCATCATGTGCACGTTAGAGTGTTTCCTCCCGGGAGCTCCAGGCGTTTATGCATATGCCTTCCTGAGCCTTCTTTCCCATCCATCCAGAATTTGACCCTCTACTCCAGGGGGTTGGCCGGCTAAGACCTCTACTTTGGCTCAATTTTTTCAAACAGGGTATATTGTGCCATTTATTGTGGCTTGTATTCTCAGAGTTGAAGGTAAAGATCAGAAAGAAACAAAAACAAAAAAATCTTCAGTGATCACAGTTAAAATATTCTTAGAAGTTTTTCGAACCTCACGTGACAGATGCTGGAGGTAGTTTTGTTGTTGGCCACAAAGATCCATTTTGTTTTTCTGATACTTTTTGGTTTTACTCCATACATTGCCTAGGTTTCAATGGCATGTAATAGAAACTAATCATATTGGTTTAATCAGATATAGATTGTTTTTCCCCCTCAGCAAGTGTTATGGTCTAGAACAAGAATGTACCCCAAAGTTTCTTGCGCTCAGCAGCAGGTCTTTTAGAAGGGGCTGGGTCACGGTGGGGTTTGTTTGTCAGCGGGTTTCCCACCGTGGGGTTCGCCATCTGAGTGTACTGGTGGGAGCTGGGGCCTGGTTGGGAGAAGTGGGGCACTGGGGGAGGGTGTGCCCCCCACGGCTTCCCCCTTCATTCTTTGCTTCCTGGTCACCACAACATAAGCAGCTTTCCTCTAAGGCCTAGCGCCACTCCCTTTCCGGGTTGGAGCTGGCTGACTATGGCCTGAAACCTTAACTGTGAGCCAAAATAAGAATTAAAATGTTTTATGTATGCGTACCAACTTCCCATGATAAATGTTATCATTATGCACTGCAAACATACCAATAAAAATGAAAATTTAAAACATCTAAAAATAGCTGTCTTCCTTTGAGTCATGGGATGTCAGGTATTGTGTCCCAGTGATGACACAGTGATGAAGACAGCAAGAAATCAGATGTCTGCAGAATTTAATTCTCTGTCTTTCTGCTTTTGTGTCTTGAACTTTAGCACACATCTTTCATTCTTGTGTTCGTTCTTATGTTCAGAAGAAGGCTGGCACATCTTGAACCTCAACCCTGCACTCGAGGCAGGAAGCCAATGCAAGAAGGAAGAAGAAAAAGAGAAGTACTTTCTTACTTCGGTACAGCAGAAATACACAACCAATGTTTGCTTACATGTTTATCAGCCACAACTATGTACTGCAGCCCTGCCCAGGCGCACAGGCATCTGACAGAGAGTTTTCATGAGTGCACTTCTGCCCTCCGTTCCCCACCACCCACCCGTGTTCTGTGATTTAGAAAGGAATAAAGGGAAACTGATAATGAGCAGGCCTCTAGCAACCACTGTGAATCCTTATTAATAAACATATTTGGAAAATTATTTTTTCCATTTTCTTCTGTCCTAATTTTCTACATTTGAAGAAAAAGTCTGAGTGTTATAAGGAGGTATTTGAAAAGAGAGACAGATTGTGGATGTCAATTGCAATGTGGGAGGTCTAAAAGCTAAACCTGAAAATATCTGGGGATCTGAGAATCCTTAGAACCAAATAGCGCTGTCTTTGCAGATGGAAGAAGAGGGAGGCCGTGCGTATGTAGTTGTCTATCAGGCACATTTCATGGCCTAGAAGTAATTTTTTTTTTTTTATTTCTGGTGTGCTAATTTGCCATCCCTGGTTCTCCCAGACATTTCTCTCACCTAATCTGCTGATCAGTCAAAGGCTCAGTCGTATTTTATTTTTTTATTATTGGTATTGGACTTTGAGACTATAGCCTTCTGCAATGTGCAAACACAAGGAAAGCAAATACATGACAACATGAATAAATTCATTTAAAGTAAACTATAATCTTAATAATTACTTTCTTGGTTATTCAGCATAATTTCTTCTTTTTAGGCAGCATGAGCAGTTATAACTATTTGTCATTTTCCCTCATATCATTAATATTAACAATAACAGCATTTTTTGAAGATCTTCATATGTCACAGTGCTGTATGGCTGGGGCACTGATGATGGGCTTCTACTCTGAAATAAATGGACAGAAGTAACTTCAAAATCCCAAGAGGGAAATAATAATTCCTTTGCAGAAACCTCAATTACTGGCTGTAATGTGTGCAACCAATGGAATTGCACTCTTCTGGAGTTTTCTGTGTGGGCTCTTGGACATTTCCCAAAGGGTCAGACATTTTCATTAAGTCAAATATTTAGTCAAACTCATTGAGTGTCCCTAAGTGATTATTAAGCTATTAATATAACCGGAATGACAGATATTTTGGCAAAGCCAGATAGCAAATGAAAAGATAAAGTACATAGGAAGGCAGATATTTGAGAAATGAGAGGAGGGGGGAACTGAGGTTGATTATCCAGGTTCCATCTTACCCTCTGTATGTCAGCCTCTTCATTGACTGCTAAGTTTTGGAAACTGCGATTCCTTACCCTGGAGGGGTCGACTCTGAGACCTCCTGTACGGTGGGACTTCTTTGGACTCTGAGTTGTAGTACCCTAGCCAAAGCAGAAAATGCCCGCTTAAAGTTTGCTGGATAAATGAAAAGGGAACTAAACTTTCAAATTGTATTTGACTTGATGAATGACAACATAAATACAATTAACATCTCTGTGGAACTGTAGGAGGAATGAAATATGTTGGATTAGGTATTTTTTCAATAAAGAAGAAAAAGTAATTGCCAGAGATGAAGGAAAAACAATACAAAAGTCAGTCACCCTGCCTTATTTTAGGTGAGTAACTTAACCTTTCTGAATATTAGTAGAACATGCCTCATAACACTACTGTGAAAATAAAACAAAAACTCTAGCACAATGCTAAACATATTATAATCTGCCACTAAACCTTAGACAAGACTAGTTTAATTTTTAATTCATCCGGCAACTAGGAAGGAGATTCTAGATTGGGACCAAGGCGGGGAATACTGTGATACTGAAAAGTCTGGTGATTTGTGGTGACTGTTGTTTCTCAAGTATGGTTCCAAGCTCTGGACAGAGACCTTTCACAAAAAAAGCAATAAAGGATGTGTGTTCCTCCTTTGGAAGGAGAGTGTGCCAAGTCCAGGATTGTGAGGGTGGCTCTAGAAAGTGGTCATAGCAACAGGATGCCGGTGTGCATGGGAACTGGGATAACCACAGAGTTGGGCAACAGCAACACTCCTTCTTGGTGCACTAGTGTAAGCCTGGGGTCGTCTGGGATTCTGAGAATGCTAAAAAAGCAGCAAACAGCTGCCTGGCCATTCGGCTCACTTCTTAGCAACTCAGTTCCTCTGGCCCTCAGTGCCAAGCTCCAGGGGTTCTGGGGTACAACCGTTCCATGCCTACCAGGACTATTTTGCTCCACATAGTCATCTACACAACAATCAGTTCTTTTTTTTTTTTTTTTAATACCAAAGACCTTACTTGCTTGTTAAAGTGCTGATCTTTGGCCTTCCAATGTTTTCAACAAAGAGTTTAGAGCCATTGAAAACATCCCAGCCCAACCACTGATGTTTGCATCTTCTTTTTCTCCTCTCCACCTTTCCCAAATACACACATCAGCTGTTTTCTCCTGCCTTCCCTGACCTGGTTAATTTTACTCATCTTCAATAATCCCACCACATGTTTGTGTAAACCTCACTTCCTTATCCATGGAAGAGTTAGAGGTCTCTCTTCTGCTTACTGTTTACCCCTCCTTATCCCTCTGTTAGTACCCACTTGTTCTTTTGTCTGTTTCTGTTATCTTATCACCCATGAATGTGTGTACGTGTGTTTATGTGTGTTTGTGTGTGTGTGTGCCTAGAATATCTTGATTCTTTTACATAGACAATATCTGGTACTTTGTACATGATAGAAATATTTTTTTCTAGAAGACAGAGATAAATGAATGGCTATCTTCTGACTTTAACCAGAACACATGGAACAATCATCCTTCTGTTTAGGATCATTTTCTCTGATATTGAAGAAGTTTCTTGGCGCTTACCTTCAAAACTTTACCTAATAAGTCTCTTTTTCTAATTATTTATATCAGCAAGCCTTTTCAGTCATTCTTGATTTGATTTCCTTAATTTATCCTTCCATCTACCCTTAGGATATTTATTGGATAGCCAAAAGGCCAAAGGGAGATTGTTACTTAGGTCATATGTATACTTGAATAAGAAGCCTTGATGGCAGTGAAATTAGTCTCTTTCTGAAGAGATTAAAAGCCTTACCTCTGGAGAGTTATTTAATAAGGTGTGAACATTCATATGTTGTCATGCTGACTTTTAAAGGTAATTAAAGCTCTAAGTGAGCTAATGGTGAAGGTTCTTCAGTGACAGGAGTGGCTTTGTCCACAGAATGCTCAGAAACATGCTGGAAGCTGACTAGTTAGAGAAGAAACTGTCCCGGCATTTCCCAAGCATCTCTGACATAACCTGGCAGGGAGCTCATAAATCAAACTTATCCCACATAGTCACCAAGCTTAGTGAAATTCTGAAAGTTAAACATCGTAGTTCTTAATCTGATTTTATTATTATTTTAAATCAGATTATGTGTGGGCTTTGGGCTAAAGATTAGCTATATGGCTAAATGAATATGGCATTTCCAGCAATGGGATAAAAATTTTAAAAATTCAGTATAAAAATGGTGAGAGGCGATGTTCACTTTTAAGTACTACTAATGATAAACTAACACAAAGAACAAGATTTTAAAATCTGCTGATCCTAAGAGGTAGCAATAAAAAAACTTACTGTTTCCTGCTATTTTCTGTAGAATAATCTATGTTATACCATAGTCAGCATTCCTAAGTCGAGTATTAAAACATAATTTGTAAACTCCTTCTAAATTATACTGTACAGTGCCACGTTTGAAAAGTAATGTTGATTTCCTCCCTTATTCCTGCCTGTCAATTCCCCCAAAACCTCTCTTCTTTTACTCTCCGTTATGGTTTACATCTAGAACGTCTTATAAGAGGCTTATGTGCAGAGAGGTTAGGTTTCTGGAAGGTGATTTTATCACAAGGGCTCTGTATTCACCAGTGGATTTATCCACTAATGACCTCAGCAGCTTAGCCGTTTGGAGGCCAGTCCTGGTTGGAGGGGGGACGTTGGAGGCATGGCTTGAAAGGATGTATCCCTCCTCCATTTCCTCCCGTTGCTCTCCGTTTCCTGGCTGCCATGACATGAGCAGGTTTTCTCCGCCAGACTCTTCTACCACCTTCCTGACTTGGAGCCAGAAGCCTATGAATTGAATTCCCTGACAACTATGAACCAAAATAAAGCTCTCCTCCTTTAAATTGTGGGTGTTGGGTATTATGAGTCAGTAGCAAGACAGTGGCAAGAGAGTATCTGTATGGAACTGTACCCCAATATGAAGACATGAGCAAATGTTCTCGAAGCTTTCTTTTCTTATTAGTAATGCAAATTTATTCTTCCTAGAATTTTCTTGATATTTACCTTCAATTTTGTTCTTCTCACTGCTTAGATTAACAGAAACAGAATACTGAAAGGGGCTTAGCACATCTGGCTGCCACTTTCCAGCAATGTAAAAATTCTGCCTTGCCTTTCAAGTATACAGCATTGGGTATTATCCATTTACTTTTTAATTATTAGCAATTATGTCTTTTTTCTATCTTTGCATATTACTTAAATGTTCAAAGGAAATATTCCCTCACTGCCATTCCGAAGAGCCTCTTTTCCAAGACAGGAGTAGCACGGGGAGTCCCAGCATATGCCAAACTGAGCCAATCTAAATAGTTGGCAGTTGGCTGCTGTCAGAAGCAATTTTGAATCATACTATATTTGCTTTTGAGAAAGAAGTGAAACAAGTGTCAGTAGCTCTTCTCCAAACAATGCTTATTAGGGTCTGTTAACTTATCACTGTGTCAAAATTTTTCATTCATCTTTAAATATATCCCAGAGTCTTCTGTGATGTGACATAATTGGAGACTGAGTGGTACTTCCCCAAATAAGAAGTACATAGACTTGGTGCCAAACGCTCTAGGGAATTCTCATGAATCCATCATCTCGGGTCAAACTAATTCTGAATGAACCTGTGTCTTAAAAATCCCAATTTTTCTATTTATTAAGTTGGAAAGTGCTCATGGCTTTCTTCTTAATTTTGAGTTTGTTAAATTATCATAGTTTCCCAAACTTTTTCCTCTTTTAAAATTATATTAAAAAAATTCATGTGTATACAGACACATATGTACCGCAAAGTAGTACAGTGTTGTATGAAACGCCAAACTGTTTATTAATACAGTAGCTTTATTAATCAGTAATTTTTCTTTAGTTTCAGAATTTAGCTTCCAACAATTGTGTTGTGACTTTCCTTTTATTTCTAATTGAGTGTTGAAGAATGATATTAAGCATTCTATTGGGTAGAAATACAAGTGGCTCTCTCCAAGTCAATCTTGCTTTACATTACGTACAGTGTCTCAGAAAATTGATTATGGAGTTTCATTGCCATTAGAGTTTGATCTTTTTTAGAGTGACCAAAAGTTGTAACCTTCTAAGTATCTAGCTAGAGGTCATATTAAAAGAATAGCTCACACTCAATTTTTTTCCTGAGAGACAACTCAGTCACAAAAAGGCCAGTGTTTTGATTTATACCTAAGTGAATTAGGATTAAACATAATTTTTACTCATATGAAAGATATAAAGTCTACAGTTCTAAGGTAAGATGTGTTTACTTGAAAAATACAATGTGTGTAAAAATAGGCCCAGCAGATTTAATAACTACCGGGTAATTCCTTTCCTGATGATATGTGACAATCACTAGTATTTCTCCTGAAATCTTTATGTGTTGATGAATTAGCCAATTTGCACTGGTAAGCCATGTCTGATCCAGTTATTTCAGTCACCTTGATAATCAATGCAGATCACTGCATGATCGATTCAGCAGCAGAGACGGGAATTAATCATAAAGACAGTTCTCTGCACTATGGTCCAATGTGGTACTCACAAATAGATTTGGTTTTATGCTAAGGATTCTTTTTACAAGACTGTTTCACAAGTTTCTTCTTTTGGTCTTTTGTCAGTATAGCTACGATTTCATTCCAAGTCTTCATATCATTAACAGCATTGTGTTTATGATAGTAAACATGGATGACTTGATTTGATCTTTAAAATGCATATATGTATGTGTGTATGTGTGTGTAAATGAAAATAATAACTAAAAATTAAATCTTTGAAATCACAGATTTTATTTTCTCTTCTGGTTGTATTAAACTGCTTGAAAATATAAACACCAAAGCATGTATGCACACTTGTGCAAACATAATCGGTTTGTTTAATCATTTCTAAGTTCCACGTAGTTTTAAAAAGTCACATGTTTAAAATATGGGGCTGATGATCTTCTGGATATATTTTGCCCACGTTTTTAGACTTGCGGATATTAATATTTTTTATAGCTCATCCTGTGATGTCTGTTCAATTCTGCTCACGGTGAAATGAAAAACATCTATTTTCATCTATGAGAAGTTATCCAGTGTCTTCCCTCACCTGACGATAGTTCTTGCCTGAATCCTCATGTGACAACGTATAGTCTGCCATGTGATCTTCATACCCGCTGACACAATAATCATTAAAAACAACTGGATTGTGCTCCCTGTAAGATTTGAGCTGCAGGTGTAAAGACATCTGTGATGACAATGACCTCTGAAACTTAAAAATATTCCTTTATTAATCAACTTGAAATAAATGACTATATTCAGGGAAAATGAGAAAATGGAAAACTTTCCTAATCTGAGTAAAACATTGTGAGAAGAAAATACTCGAAGAGCAAGCATGAAATCACAGATGGTCTTTCAGAATTTAAAGTCTCCCAGAAGCCAAAGGAGAAAATCCCTGGGAGATGGTGCAAACCCATTCTCAGATCCAGTCTACTCTGAAATTGAGTTTTCTCTTGGTTCTTCCCCCAAAACTGAGTTTAACAACAGGGTGTGCATTGACTTTTCAGCATGATGTCAAGTCAGCTGCATTCTTTGGAATAAATACTTTACTATATTCTAGAAAATTTCCTGTAAAAGTGACAGAGCTTTATCGACTCTCCACTTCATGCAGGACAGAACAGAATCCACTTTGGAACATGGTTCCTGTGAGGCTGTCAGGTGTTTTACATGATCTGGCTTTGCAGAACAACTTCCCTTTATGGGTCCTTATGTTAATGGGCTGGATTTTTCTTTAGGTTTTGAGAAATAGAAGTTGATAACAAATTAATATAATAAATAATTACCTTCTATGTGCAAAGCACTAAGCTTAGGTATTATCAGTTTTCCTCTGCTTACACTTTCACGAGAATAATAAAATTTTGTAAGATGTCTTTGTGTTGCTATAACAAGACACCTTAGATTGAATTTTTTTTTTTCTTTTTTTTGGTGCTGGGAATCGAACTCAGGGCCCTGTGCTTGCTCTACCACTGAGCTAAATCCTCAGTCCCAGAATGAATGTTTTACAAGCAACAGGAATTTATTGCTCGTGGTTCTGGAGGTTGAGCAGCTCAAGTGCCAGCTGATTTGGTGTCTGCGGAGGGTGGGTGCTCCGTTTCAAAGATGTGACCTTCTTATTAGGTCTTTCCTTGGCAGAACGACTACAGGAGATCACTCAGCCCTCTTTTACCAGGGCACTAATCCTACTCATAAAAATGAAGAGCTCATGGTTTAATCAGTTCTGAAAGGTCTCACCTCTTACTTATGTCACATTGGATAGTTGGTCCTAAGATAAAATCTTTTAATTTTCATATTCTTCAACATATAGATCACAGAAAAGGATCAGAAGAACATATCTGGTGATCTTAAGCTCTGGCCTGAGGAGGCTGTGTAGCTGAGGACAAAAATTTATGCATTTGATCCCCAGCACCAAAAAAAAAAAAAAATTGATGATAGGTAAGCTTGAGAACTACCTCCTCAGAGGGGAACAGTTTCCTGGCTCTCAATTTCCTTAACAAAGAATTTTCCTATCTTTCTTTGGCCTCATGATTCAACTAAACACTAACTCAATGAATAGCAAACCTAACCAGTAAGGAAAATGTCTGAGGCACATGTTTAAAACATAGCCAGAACAAAATTAGTTTCAAACATTTTTTTTAAAAATTTACCTGCGAAATCACCAGCCGTTTCACTAATACGAACATTTTCATTGATTGAGAGAACTACAGTAATGCCATTTTTAGACATACAGATAGGTTAGAAGTGTTCTCGCTGATTTGGTGAGTTCTTTTTAAAATGCAAGGTTTTCCACAAGTTCTACAAAAATGAAGACATCTTTACCATTTGTTCTCTTCTATGCTACTCTCCCCGCCGGTCTGACCAGGACCACATGGCCTTCCTACGCTGGGAATACATCTATGTTTTTCTTTCTCCTGGAGCATCCCATTATCTTTCCCACTAAATATATCCATGGGTAAATTTTCACTATATCCAAGAAGTTTTATTTACTTACACATTTTACATCTTTCATAGTAAGTCAAATTCTGCAGAATTTCACCTTACACAGCCATTTAAGGACATGGATTACAGGTAAATATATCATAAGAAGGTTGTTATTGTTTTGGCTGGGTGTTTGCAGGCACTTAACCTGGGAACAATTTGTTCTGTTTCTTTCCCTGAGAATCCCCAAACTAATCAGGAAGTTTAAAATTGGTTTACAGAACCCAAAGTTATAACATTCTCTGGGTAAGCTTTTCCCAAAACCCAGGCTTAGAGTGAGATGAGATTTTTCACCTTCAATTGCTGGGGTGGGAGGACTTTTTTTTCTTGTCCTTAATTCCAGTGAGTATCTAGGCCTTTCAGGGTCTCTCCTGTGCTTGGAGATCTCTGTCCCAACTCCCTGCTCTCTGCGAAGACCTAAGTCATTGGCAGAGTCTACTGGTGATCAGAATAGCCCATCTCAGGGCCACCCTTTGAATAACTTTGTTTACTACTTGGTTTGAAATTCTCTTGTGTCATTGGATACCAGGAATTTCCTTTAATTTACTACAAGCTCAGCTCTGCATGTAAAAGAATATCGTGAGGGATATAGTTGGAGCTATCGTGAGGGATATAGTTGGAGCTATTATTTATTCTTCTAGGTTGTTTGATATGTGTGTGTGTGTGTGTGTGTGTGTGTGTATACTGATGAAATCTCCAATTTAAATGATAGTAGTTTCAAGTTTGTGAACTGCATTTTCTATCTTCTTTTTCTTCCTTGAGTCTCATTGTGCCTAGCACAATGACAAAACACAATAATTTTTAATGAACACTGATTGACTGATTTAGACAGTACCAAGCTGCATTTGCTCTTCTATCTCTTGGATATTTTCCTTCTAGTGGAAGGTATTGAATAATTATGATTTAAAAGTCATCCATCCTACTCTCTTTCAAGCAATTAATATGGATACTGAAGACCCAACTTAATCTTTCTACTTCTTTCTCATTATTGTTCTCATTATTGTTCTAAATTTTGGTTGTGCTTCATCTAGAATAGTAATTTTAATAGCTGTGATTTGACATTTTTTTAAAAAGGGTATTTGAAGGGAAAGTTAAGATATTTAAGAGAAAGATAGCCATTTGTGGAGAGTAGAAAAATGTTCTTTGAAAGAACCAGTGCGAGGGCCTTATTTTATGTGCTAGTTAACCTACATGGGCTTGGAAATTCTGAAACACAGGTGATGCGCACCATCAAATAGGGGATTTCTGAAATTATAGTTGTATGCTAATTATTCATTTTAGGTTGTGGTTTTTTTTGAAGCAGTAAATGATCCTAAACCCTCCGTTTCAGTGAGGGGGAAAGAAAAACCTTTGAAGTCGGGGACTGTTAGTCACCAATATAGGAATTGCCACTTTTCTAAACCCGAATAGAAATGAATTCAATAAAAAGAGACATAATGATGGATTTATAAAAGTAACGTTCCTTCACATAATGGGTTTCTTATTCTAATGTTTCTTTACTATAATCCTTTAAAATTATGCAAAAAAGTTATTATTTAAGTGATAGTAAAGAATTCATTAAAAGATTAATAGTTCTGGTTTACCAATTCGCTTACTAGGTCACTTAATTATTTAGTTCATTAATTCTCTAAATGTCAGACTTACCATGAACTCTAGCGATTTGCATAAATAAGGTTATAGTTCTACTGGTAATCACAGCCTAACAACTTCAAATAGGAATTTGGCATCATTTATACATTTCAAATGAAATAAAGTCATTTTTTTCCTTCCAAACCAACTAGGGATATCCTACAGCTGATAAATTCTAGCAATATAATCTAGCTATTCATACTCAAATTTGTCCATTAAAAGGACCATCATGGGCAGCTATGATAAAGAAAAAAATTCTCCAAAGAGCAGGACAGAAATAACTTCCAGAATAAAAAATATGAAGGACTCTACTTTTGAGATACAGGCTTTACTTAAAAAAATCCCATCAATGAAAGAACTGTCAAGTCTTCCAGGGATCCAAATATTATTTTATTTACTTAAAATGATTACTGGCTGAGAAAACTTCAAGAAGAGCAACATCTTATTATCATAAGAGTCCTAGAGCAGAGTTGGCAGCTCATATATAATAGTATTTCTTACACCATGCAGATGCTTTCTCGTCACTCATCGGCAATGTTTACATCTGATACAAGCAAATCTATACAATATAAAATCGGCACATTATCAGATTTAACAAAGGAATTAGCAAAAATAGTAAAAATAGCCATCGGGTGTTGTTCAAGCTTCACCAGGTGTCATTTGGACAATGCATACAATAAAACATTCTAAGTATGACATTTAACATTATGATAGCAAGTCAAAACAAAGACAGTCTGCGGTTTACTAAATAAAATGAAATATTTGGAACCTTTGGATTCTGTAAGGGATCGACATTATAGAAGCCCTTTCTGGGACTGATGTTCTTTTCCTAAACCCCTTCACCCTTCAGAGACGTGCAAGCAATCGCCTTATACACTCATCTCAGCTATCCATACCTAGATGGCTCCTCCATGCCTGCTGTGTTCATAGTTCTAGATTTGCTACTATTTCTAGGAGACTGTTGATTAAAACAGTTTGGAATGAATAATGAAAAAAGTGTTCCTGGGAAAAAATTTTATATCACAGGTTGAGAGAGAAAAAGAGTCTTCACCATTTACAAAGAAGGTTATAAAATTCTGCTAAGTTTCTGTACAGCATGAGAATGAATCAGAGACTAGGAATCTTCTATCTATCTATCTATCTATCTATCTATCTCTCATCTATCTACCTACCTATCATATATTTCCATTTCATTTGTTGATAAAAACAATACATTTGACTTATTAGAAGAGCAATTAATACTGTTAGTTCTAGTAATAGTTTATTGGAAAGAATCTGCATTTAGGTCACTCAATTTGTCAAAAGTTGGGGAATTAATATACAAAACTAAAGGTTCATGCTGATGGAATCAATAGAAAGGTATCATCTGCAAAACACCTGAAAACTCAATTTCTCAAACTATCCTAAACAAAAAAGAAATGTTATTCAGCCCAGCCATAAATTAAGAGTTAGAAAGGTTTGAAGATTTGCCAAGCAGAAGTTACAAAATATCAAGTTTTCATGCTTTGTTTTCCACCTATCCTCACTTCTGACATCTTTTTGCAGTAGCTCCACATTTATGGATAGATCATTGAAGACCTGGCAACATACCTAGATGTGATACCTCTTGCAGAAGAAAGAGGGTACACTATTTTATCTACTCTTTAACACAAGAAATTCCTGTCCGTAAATGCCATATGTGCGTCTAGAACTTGGTCATGCCCTGTACTCGCTCCTGCACCCCAGTTGAAGTAGAGGTAACGGAAAGGAGACCGCTTTAGTCGCTTTAGAACAATCCGAATCTGGGTACCTTGATCAAATCTGGTTCTCTGTATTAACTCCTGCTTTGTTAGCAAGAAGATGGAGGAACAGAAACCTCCTTTTCTATTCTCGGTATTTCAGAAGATACTGGGGGGATTTGTGGACTCAGAGACCATGAATCTTGCTCACTTTCCATGTGATCATCTGGGAAAAAGTTATACTTGATATACTGTGATTAAGAGAACATGATTCCAAGATCTTTGGCCATTCCACATCCAGAAGGACAAGAGCAAGGGAGCTTTCATACGTGGCGGCACAGGATCGTGGAAGCCACACAGAACTTGACAAAAACAGCGCCTCCACTGGAATCATGAGCACTTACCCAAGGGTTCATTGGTCAAAGCCAGCTGTCTCTCAGGTGTCCATCCCACATCTGCAAAGAGTGAATAACAATACCTGCCTTGCTAGTGATGAGGACCTGGATAATGTCTATAGGAGAATTTTGTAAACTGTAAAGCTCAATACTGTGTAATTGAAAGCTATGATTATCTAATGAACCAGTCAATTTTACTTCTGCACGTCACACTCTCCGGCCGTTTAGTCTTGTTTTCCTGCTGGCTCACCAAAGTAGCTTCCTGCTGTCTCATTACCACTTCATGTTTAACATGGCAAAGATCAAGATTTTAATTTTTTACTGGAACGTACTCTTCTCTTTTCAACTCTGCAATCTCTGTGGGGAATATTACTCCAGTGCCAATCAAACAGGTTAAGTCTGAGTCCATTTTAGAACCTGCTCTTTCAATTTCTCCTTTCACAACCATGAGTTCATTAAGTCTTGCCACTTCCTACACAGAATCACTAATTTCTAGCAAATTTTTCCTCTCGAAAGAAGAAATACACACACACACATATCTGGTTCACATTCCTTTTTTTTTTTTTTTTTTTTTTTTTTTTTTTTTTTTTTTTTTTTTTTTGGTGGTACCGGGGATCGAACTCAGGGCCTTGTGCTTGCAAGGCAAGCACTCTAATCACTGAGCTAAATCCTCAGCCCCTCCTCTTTTTTTTTTAATGAATAAACTGTCTGCAACCTTTTCTCCATCCTTACTCCTCCTTTATGTAAAATCTCCCCAAAAA
>PVJO010000056.1:174776-367242 GCA_004026905.1 Hystrix cristata | reverse complement strand
CAGTTTCTTCTTTTCAAAAACTATCTGATTACACTGTGTCAGATGAGTACCAGGTTAATGTCTAAGCCATTCTGTCCTGTTGCCTGCAGTGCTCACAGAATTACTCATTGACAAAGGTGACTTACTGAACAAATAACATGACTTCTTTGAGTTTCTCAATATATCTGGAGTAAGTTGTTCATTAGCAACTATGTGAAAGGTCAAATGTTATACCCTAATTGGAGTTAACTCAGGATATATCAGGAGGAACACATAGTCAGAGAAGACAGCGGGGATAACAGGCCATTTCCAAATGACTCGTGTCAAAATAAGCTTATTTTTTTCTCTCTAGACTCAATTTAATTTTGAATTTATATATGCACCAAAATTTCTTAGACTTTGGTATGGACATCTCACATTAACTTACCAGTAACAAATCCATAAAATTATCCTAAAGGTTAATATGATCAACCTGCAATGGCAAAATTCTCAACTATTTTACATGGACTGTGACACTGAGGAAGGTGAGACTTGCAGGGACACTTATTTACAGATGGAGCTTGGTCTGAGATTTCTCACAGATGACTAATATGAATTAATCATGTGATGGTCTCAAAGTAGTCCGAACAAAATTACATTCAGGTGAAGTCATTATGCAGGCTTAATAGCCTTCTGAGGACTTAGCCCTGAGGCTAAGAAAATAAAAGTGGAACTTATTTGTATTTAACCAACAAATGAATTAATTAGTTCCTTAAAAACTTCAAAATTATCATGTTTAACTAGTTAGACGTGCAGAGGCTATTTTATGAGTGAACCACAGTCAGTGTCCTGTGAACATGGAAATCCCTAATTATGTACTTATAGATTTCTTTGTTTCTTCCTAGGTACCTGTCTGAGTACCTGCTGCCCTAGATTCTTCTGTAAAGGATACAAATGTGCTTCTTATTGGTTGATCTGTTGCCCCTTTGCCAAAGGGCAGAAGGGAGAGAAAAAGAGAGACTGCACAATGACAATGATCTCAGGACGTTGGATGAAAACATGCAGTCTCACAGCAGGGGGTCTCCAAAAGTAGAAACTTGTCATTGTTATGGGCACAATATCATTAACATGTCAATAAGAGTATTGCTCACGATATAAGATTCATTTTGTTTGGACTGTCAATTTTTCTATATGAGCAGATAATGATACTCAATGTAATGAAATTTAAACTATGAAGATTTTGTTCTTATATTAAATTAAAATTTACATTAAGTATAAATGTACTTAGTAAAATTTATAAACATTATTGTAATACTTTACATAGAAGTATAGATTGAATACTATGTCCATTTCACCATGGAATCATAGAGCTGGCTGGGTTAAGACAACCCTGGTTTTCTTGGTGGCCTAGACTTTCTTGAAACTCCAGCTTTCTTGGTATATGTGCTGCCGAAGTGAGCATAACTCAAGCTTTCTTGAAGGTAAATTTTTGGTGGAGAACACATAGCTGGTAAAAAGTTTGTACTTTCTCTCCTCCTGAGTTTGGGAATAAGTGTTAAATTGGAATATAAGATCTCTCTCCTTTTTGGTTGGGAAATTTAATGAAGTAATTTCTACACTTAAAAGCCAATAATAAAGTTATTAAGGTCTCAGTTTTGTTTACATTGCATAGCTTTCTTTCCATGTTAGAAAGTTTCCTGAATAACCTGTTCTTGTTCATTCTTGTTTCTATCATTACTACTGATACTGGGTAGTTACATTCCAAATAAATATTACCAGGTTCTGGACTTAACATTACTGCATCTCCTTCAGGAGTTGGATTCCAGGTTATTCACGCCTCGAGCAAAGAATTGAATGAAATGAGCAAAAAGCAGTGACAAAATTTATTTAAAAGGCAAAAGGGAGATTGGGAGAGAAACTGGCTCTGTAGAGCGAGTTTGGGCCGAACAAAGAAAAAAGTAGAAAAAAATAATATAAAATAAAAATATATACTGTGTCTGAGAGATGTGGTACAGCCTAGCATGGAAAGATATGATACCACTGGCTCCTCATGCCTTCCTTTACTTTATATTGCCCAGATCTTGAGGAAACCTGTGAGAACTTCTACATCTGGGTCCTAAGAGGTGGTGCTGGGATCCTGCACCTCAGGCTGAGGTCAGGTCTAGCCCATTCTCACAAGAAGTCTACGTGCAGGACTATGGGAACTGTTCTGCTCATCTATTTCCCAAGCCAGCTATTCTCCTACCTCACTACCACAGAGGTGTAATAGCAGATATCAACATTTAAAGAATTAAATAATGATTTCTCAATAAGATAATCATCTTGGTAGCAAACTTTTATTTCAGTCTTATATAACTCAAGCTTTATAAAAAGCTAACACAACTGAAAATTGAGTTCTCCCTCTAAAGCCTTAAGTATCCAAAGCTTGAACGGTTAATTTAAAAATAAGAAAAACCAAACAATCTTGCTGAAACACTTTAAAAAAATCTAGATGAACGCAATCTTTACAAAAGTTATTTTAGCTCAAAATCTATAAAATCAAAGTTATTTTAATTCCACAAAGAAAGGAGAGGGTCTTTAACGCCATGCCACCATTTTAGAACCTAATCTTTTTCATCAAATTTGGCTACAAATCAAATTTCTTTGTGCCCCTGTTCTCAGGAGATCTTCTCGCAGGAGAGGCCAAGTACAAACATGGAAGAGTAACTGCCTAAGCAAGTAGGAAAGTGTCCCATAGTAGTGTGCAAAGAACAGAGATTTCTGGAATAATCTCCGGAACTCGATCTGGACCTTGACATCGAGTGAGACCTCTGAGGGTGGTACAGGTACAGATGAATGGGAACGAGACTGGCTCCTTGATCTGGATTTTGACTTTATGTCACCTTTTCCGTTTTCTTGGGGGACTGAGCTCGAGACCGAGACCTGCTTCAGGATTTCTCATACTCATCTTTAGAACTGCTTCGAGAGTGTGAATGGGAGCCTGGATCAGACTTGGGCTTAGATTTGCTCTTTGATCTAGATTTCCTGACTTTTGATCGAGATCGTGATAGACCTTTGCTTCGTGACATGGATCAGGAGGGACTTTTTGAGATACTTCGAGATCTGGAGTTGCTACTGCAGTTGCTCCTGTGACTCCTACTCCATGACCTTCTAGAGCGTGACCTAGATCTGCTTCCGGAGTATGACCATCTATGGCTTGCTCGTGGTTTATCTTCAATAAGCTTAATATTTCTGCCATTTATTTCAGTACCATCCAGTTTATCCAAAGCACGCTTCATGTCAGATTAGGAGCGAAATCAATCACATCCTCATTCGTGCGTTCTTTGCGAGCATCTATATAGGTGACTTCAGCTGCTTGCTGCATGAAATCCTTTAAATCTTGCCAGGGTTTGCAACAACTAGAAAGACTTTCTACAACAAGTCCGTATTCTGTCCGAATAAGTGGTCCGTATTGTCCCTGCCAGAGGTTCTCCGACCTCGGTAGCCACCTTCACCACTGCGGCTTCCGTAGCTGTTGCCGTCGCGCTCGCGACGCAGGCCCCGGCGTGCGCCAGGATCGCGCGCCCAGGCGTCCTACGTAGACGCGCTGCACGTCGTCCTGGTGAACCGGATCCCGGAAGGCTTGTTCTCCGACGGCGGGCCGCGAGGCAGGTGCTGCGGGGCGGGGGCGGGGACGGCGAGTCCAGCCACACAAAGGTGGGTATACTCATTTTTTTGGTAAAAATTTATGTTACTCTTTCACAGTAGAGGCTGCTTTAACCTCAAGCACCTTGTTAAAATTTACGGTGTCGACTTGTCTGCCGCTATTTGGAAAACCTCCTCCAGAGAGCCTTTGTCTACCAGAGAAGCTTTTGAGTGTATCTTAGACTGTTTTCTTCTTCCGCCACTTTAATCTTCAGATTTCCCGGATGTGTGAGGTAAAGAAAAAGCTGCGTGGAGCGGTCTAAAGGTGAAGGTGGGGGTCTCAACACAGTCCCTGGTCGGGGGAGAAGGAAGACCCCGTGAGGTGGAGCCCCAGCAGGCTGGAGTCAGTGTGAGAAAGCAAACTGGAGAACCTGGGGAGAGGAAGTAGGAGGCAGAAGTTCAGGTTTGTTCCGTGAAAGGATTTAGGGAGACTCACTTTACGATAGTTTCTTTGGTTCTCTAGAAGTACAAGGTGGGATGGACAAACACGGTGAGTGTTTAATTTTTTTGTATTGTAATGGAAGACACATTACCATTAATTTCCCCCCAAATACTACTCCTCCCTTCAAACACACTTATCCCATCACTCTTGTCACTTTCTGAAGCAGTTCTGGAAGTCCTCTTTCATGTCCTTAGCTGTGCTGTTGTGGCTGACTCAGTGTCTTGAATTGATTTTATTATTTTTTTTTTTTTTTGGTGCTGGGGATCGAACTCAGGTCCTTGTGCTTGCTAGGCAGGCACTCTAAGCACTGAGCTAAATCCCTAGCCTGGATTGATTTAAAGTGTTTATTTTCATGGTCTTTTTGACTTTGGGGAGGAGCTGGAAGTCACACGGTGCCACATCCAGTGAATAAGGTGGAGAAAAACACACCATGATGCTTTTATGAGCCTGATTTTTCGTTGAATGGCATTCAGCAGAAGAATTCACCGTACTTTTGATCACATGTTCGTTGTAAAGACACAAAAGAGGACTTCCAGAAATGCTTCAGAAAGTGCCAAGAATGGTATGATAAGTATGTTAGCAGTAAGAGGGAATATTTTGAGGCAATTAATGGCAATGTGCCTTTTACTATACTACATTTTAAAAATTTAAATACTTTGATCATTCATTACATGTATCTTTTGTATTTTGGAGTCAGAAAAAGAATACCTTATTTCTCAGCAGACTTTTTTTTTGTTTTTTTTTGCTTTTTTTTTTTCCCCCCCTCTCTCTAAATATCAAAATCCCTTCAAAAGAAGACAAAGCTTTTCATTTGGCAGAGTTAAATGTTCACACACCAGAAAGCTCACCCTTGGTACAAAGGGCCCTGGGCTGGAAGATAAAGGTGGGTGTCAGATCATCCCTGGCTTTGAGAGGGGTACAGCTCCCTGAGGACAAAAAGCACAAGTCTTCTAATGGGAGGGCAGGAGGTGCCTTTGTGGCAAGACTGCAGCAGAAAGGGTAAGACTGGGCCTCAAAGACAGCCTGCCTTGTTTCTTTTTGTCTGTTGGTTTTTGTTTTGGTGCTGGGGATAGAACTCAGGGCCTTGTGCTTGCTAGGCAAGTGCTGTACCACTTGAACTAAATCCCCAAACCTCCTTCCCCCATTGTTTTGTGATTTGTTTGGGACTGTCCTAATTATCCTCATCTAAAATTCAGAGAAAGTTGTACTCAAAGGGTTTACAGCTCTTGTCTTTACCAAATATCCACACCTAGGGGAGGATCATGAAGCATTTTGTAACAGCTATAGCATTTTGCAGTCTTTCAAAATGCAGCGTTATGGTTTTTAACTTTCTTTTCTAAATACAATCTTCTCCAGTTCTCAAGGCATGTTTAAATCAGGATGGGACAGGTGACTATAAAGATCATTCACCTTTGCTAAGGTTTCACTTAGAAGATTCTCCTTGATGCTTTATTTTTCTAAGATTGACTATTAGCCAGCTCAGTCTGTCACAAGATAGAAATCTGCAACATTGGTTGTGTCAGAGTAGCACAGTTATGGACCCACAGTTCAAGAGGTACTTCTTTTTTTTTTTCAATTTCTATTTTTTATTAGTACCTGTTTGCAGTACATAATGATTGCATTCCTTGTGGGGAGTTGGCTCATGCATTTCTTCCTCTAGTTAACAGGTTGCCTCTTATTGTTCTTTATAAGATTCATCATTAGCAAAGAGCTGCTCACTGATATTAGTATCTCACAGTGATCTGTCAGTCAGATTTAGACCCAGTGAGTGTAATGTCAACTGCGCAGGAGCTATGAGCCAGCACTTCTCCTTTGAAAACACGGCTCGGGGGAAGACAGACTCAAGGATTTCTCTCATGCCACACCATTCACTTACTTTCCTTCAGAGTATGAAAAAATACACATGAAAACATTATGGGACAAGAGGGTGTTCAAAAATTCTAACTTTTGATTGTAGGTGTATAGAATTTAATTGACAGAATGGCATGATAGGGGCTGGGGATTTAGCTCAGTGGTTAGAGTGCTTGCCTTGCAAGCATAAGGCCCCGAGTTTGATCCCCAGCTCAAAAAAAAAGAATGGCATGATATTTGAGAGTTTGACAGTGTTTCTAAAGCCAAGAGAAGATGAACATCCTGGGTTTTGGTATGAATTTTCTAGCCAGGAATGACAGGACGAAATGCTGTGACACTTAATGATAGAAATAGAACAATATACTAATATTTTTTGATAGGACTCTGCTTATTTGGTTTCTTACTAAAAATGGCATTTTGAAATTTCTCAGGAGTTTTCACACTGCTGTGGTATTTTATTTGCAGATGTGTAGAGTGTGCAAACTTTAGAGTGGCCAGCCCTTCTATTTGCTCATGTTTAGGGACTCATAGATGGTAGCTTCCCCACCTGAGTAGGTTTGTCTTCCCTTTCCTGGGATTGGAAATTAACGCATATACTTCAGACTCAGTCGTGAGAAGTGGTAAATAAAGGGAAAATACTAATTGTGAATTAATTTAGCTGTGATTAGCCTAGCTGAGGTGAGCCATTCTGGGGAGAGTTGTCCAAGTTTTGCAGTATCTTAAGTGTGATAACTAAAAAGATATCCCTGGCTTTGTCTGTGATTTATTTAAAAACCAGTTTTTGAACTTTTTGTTTTGAAATAATTTTAGACCTGCAAGAACAATGTAAAAAATGATACAAAAAATGTCCTTCGCCCAGCTTTTCCAAATGTTAACATCTTACTTAGGGTACAACTGTCAGAATCAGTATTGACTGAGTTTCATTTACTCATCTTTTGATCTTATTTAAATCTGCTCTAGGTCTCACTAGTATCTTTTTTTCACATCTAGAATGGAGTCCAGCATGATGCTTTACACGTAGTTGTTGGATAATGGCTTTTGAAAATAACCACCTATCTTTTTAAAGCAAATTAGGAACTTGATGTATAATGATGTCATAGTTACAATACCAATTCAATAAAAATGTTCAGTCTTTTGAGGTACTTATTCTAGGTAGAATAGAAAGTAAAAAGGTTGTAATTTTCCCAGGCCCATTTACTTTCCCCCATTTTAATGGGAAGTGTTGTTAAAGCCTCGGAAGCATTTTGTGAGGTTGGCACTTCTGTTGGTCAGCTGGGTCAGAGGCCAAGTTAGAATAGCTTTCTATTTTTAAACCATCCTCAAATGAGTTCCAAAATCATTGCTGACTCCAAATTGTATTCAAAATTAATCTTTCATTTAGCTCTTTAAAAAGTTTTCAAATTTCTTTCGCTTTGACCTGTCAACTATGAACATTCTCATTCTAAGTCAGTGTGATTGGAATCTTTTCAGTGCCAGTTGTGTAAATAGTACTGGGCTAATTGATACCGTAGAAGTGTGAGAATGGGTTCATTCACAAAGAACTTATACTCTTATTGGAGAAGTGTTTATTTTCCCCAGATTAATTAAAGTACATGCATTCATTGGGGTTCTGCAGAGAAACAGCCAACGGAACACACACACCTTGACTTACAACAGTTTGACTCACAAAACTGAGAATACAGTGAAATATTTAGCCCCCTTTTTCAGAGTTCCAGCAATCCAGTGGGTGAGACAAAAGCCTGATACACCTTAGCCGGTATGAAGGATGGAGAAAGGCACTCTAGAAAAAAATGATGTCTACACTGAGTTTTGAAAGATATGTGACTTTTAAAAGAAATGAACCAGGGGTCTGCATTGTTAGCAAAGAAGCAGAATCATAGAATTACGGGCTAAAGTTGTGTATGTTACAAATAAATCCAGTGGAGGTCTGGGGTGTTTGGCAAGGGTTGTTGTGATGATTAATTCAAGCTAAAGTTTTAACTCTTCCTGTGGTACATAGTAAGCTATAAATACATGGTTGTAATTAGGATGTGGGGCTCCTACCTTTTGTTTATTTCCTTTATTGCATCAGACACCTAGAAGCAATGATTTTTTTGTATATGACCTAGGTGGAATAGTGAACTTGACTTCAGACTGAAAAAGTGAGCCCTATCAGGTTAGGAATGGAGGTGGTTAGAGATGCAAAGTGATTGAGTCAAGATAGAAAAAGATAACAGCAGCAAACGCTAGAGACTAAAGCAAAAGGTTTGCAATAAAAGAGGATAATGGGAGGATGAAAATGGTCAAATATGTTACATGCACATACATATCTGCCGAAACAAAACCCATTCATTTGTATAACCAGTAATGGGGGGGTAGGTTGAGACGAGGAGTGTTGGCAAACAGAAACGGGGCAGGATTGCCTGTGAGAGAGAACAGTTTTAGAAATTTGAGCTGAAATACGACATCGTGCTGTGATAGGCAATTTAATTTATTTTAGTAATTTTTTCAATGACCTGAAAAGCGTGATGCTTTTGAAGACTAATCTGGTCATAATATTAATATGAATTTGAATGAATTCAAGAATGGAAACTGGTGTGCTGGGATTTAGCTCAGTGGTTAGAGTGCTTACCTCGCAAGCACAAGGCCCTGAGTTCGAGTCCCAGCAGCAAAAAAAAAAAAAAAAAAAAAAAAAGGAAACTGGTTAGGGTATAATATAATGGTAATTCAAGAAAAATCCCTGCCACTAGGTGGCTGATGAATAAAGGAGCTCAAAAAATCCTAACCACACTCGTTTCTTTATTGTTTACTGTGTACCTGAGGAGGTTCTAAAACTTTAGCTTGTATTAGTCATCACAATAACCCTTATCAAACACCCCAAATCTCTGTAGAGTGAAATCTGAACTCTTGTTGCATGGCACACAGCTGCTTGTGTGCAGACTGTTAAACTGGTTAAGTTCATGTTTGTCCAGTAAATCAGCCAACATAAGCCTCCAGCCTTTGTGTTTATTTGCAGTTGCATGCACAGTCTGACTGCTCCCATAATTGTGTCTCTTTGCTAGCATGCAAACTTCTAGTTTGTTTCCTTGAAAAGTTATTTACCTTTCAAAATTCAGAGCAGACAGCTCTTTTTCTGGGACAGCTTTCTTACATCCTTTAAGCCGAGTAGGATGTGCTGGGCTCTTGCCTCTTGCTGAATTATTGATTGGATCATCGAAAAAGTGGGCTGAGCTTTTCACATACTCAGATCCTAACAATGTTGGATAAAGTGAAGTTGGTCTAGATTAGTATTATTTTGAACGAATCAAAAATGTTTCGGTCAGTATTGCCTACTTTTCAGATAAATGATTTAGTAAGTTCATTGTTTAAGCCATTTTGTCCCGATTGTCTTTTTCTAGTGTGTAGAAATCATCTTTCTTTTTGCTAAATCTTCTCTTGTGTCCAAGTGTTATCTGAAATAACCGTATCACTGAAAAATAGCTCCCATGTCACCATCTCACTGTCAACCTGGACACATTCTTCTGTCCTACTTCCACCTCTTGGTGAGTATTGAGAATGAGAGTTTATTACTATTTCAATTCATTTTGCTAGGGAAGAGATTATTTTAAAAACTCTAAATTATTCCTAATTAGGAGATGATAATTTTGCAAACATGACATCAAAACAAAATTTTACAATCCTTTCCATAACAATAATTGTCATTTATTGAGTTCTTAGTGTAGACCAGGTGACTTCCTTTTTATTTCTTTCACAAACATCTATTAAGCAGCACACCATAGCTGCTAAGCAGTATTTTAAGTACTAGGGACTTCAAGGGTCACATATTAAGTCATGCAGTTAGTCTCATATAATTTTTACAATAATTCTTTAAGACAGATTTTATTTTTATTATAAAGAGGACACAGAAACACAGAAATGAAGTCTCTTGTTTATGGTCTTATGGCTGATAAGTTTCAAACAGAGAAGACTGTCCAAAGCTGTCTTACTCCATAGTTGATGCTCCTTAGTATGACATTGAGGAGAAGCTCATGATCACATCAGAACTCATGATCGGAAAACCTTGGGGGAAAGTCCTTGCTCACTAACTTGCTGCAGGCATGACTTTTGATGTATTACTGTGCCGCACCAGACCTTGGCTGCCTCTTCTGGATAATAACAAGAGTGACTCATAATGTTACTGGGAAGATAGAATATTCTAAATGAAAAATCTTAGCACAGTTCCTGGTAAAAAAATAAGTATCCAGTACCTACTGACTTCATCTGAATGACAAGTGAAGAAAACTACAATTGTTCTGTTGCATGTTTAAAATTCCTTTTAAGACTGTAATAAATATAATAATTTCTAGTATCTGTATGAAGAATTAGATTTCTTTGATGACCTGTCCTCTGATATTTATTTCCTGAGTAACACCGGGTGTGTTCTCATAGGAAGAATGAGTAAGAGAGTTCAGTAGAAGAGGGAGAAGATGGCAAAAATATTAGTAGAGACCAGCGCAGTGTCCTGGGCAATAGGGCAGCTGTCTTCTAAGTATAGAGTGTGTATCCTTAAAATGGTCCATGGACGGCCCAGATTTGCTGGCAGCCAGGTGGCTGCCCATCCTGCTTCCCTGCTGAGGCACCTCCATCCACCGAGGGTGGCACGTTCTGGTACTCTGAGGAGGCTGTCTCCTTTGCCACAGTGTCTGTGGATTGGACCACCCACTGCAGATGTGCATGTGCTCCTTTGATAAAACTACTGCTGCACTCATTGTTGTTGCCAACCCCAGAAGTCTTGCAGAGGAGTGAAAGGCATTGTTCTGGGAGTCAGAGTAATAATGTGACTAAGGGAAAGTTAGTATATGGATCCATTTCTGAAAAAAATGAAGGGATTAGAGGAAGGGAACTCACAGATGTCTTCTAGTTCTTTGATGCTGGGAACCTTCTTTCATCTCATCTCCCTGCCTCTTTCGCATCCCAGTCTCCAAAAGCATTGGTAGTTTGACTTTCCACTGAAAGAATTAATTTCCTGTGAACTGATACTGAGTGCTGGGGACAGCTCATCCTGTTTCCCTTGGGTCAAGGGTCAGTTTATCAGAGACGGATGCCCAATACTTCCTGGTCACATAGGGTATTTTTGAAAATTTTATCTACTTTTGAATTTAATTTTTCAGTACTGGGGATTAACCCCAGAACTTTGCATATGCCAAGCACGTGCTCTACCATTGAGCTACAACCCCAGCACTTTTAATTTTTTTTTTTGATGTAGAATCTTGCTAATTTGCCCAGGGTAACCTTGAGTTTGTTAGCTCCTGCCTCAGCCTTCTGTGTAGCTCATGATAGGTTATTTTTTTTTTTAAATGTCTATATATTTGTGGGTTTTCAGGGTTTGATTAGCCAAAAAGAGTTCTTTTTTGGAGGGAGCTCTAAAATTTTATTAAACGTTGGGAATTCTATAAGACTAAGCTCTAAAAAGATAAAGTATTATCTTAGTGTAATGACAGTAACAAACTATTTTTTCATAGCGTATTTCATGCCATTTTAAAAAATTAAAAATTTTTTGGAAAAAAGGATGAACATGATAGGTTTTATATAAAACTATAAATAGCATTTCTCTCAAGCTTCCCTAGAGGAATTTTAAAGCTGGCAGTGTGATCTTACTTCCTGAAGTTGTTAATTCAACGCACAAACTGGACTCAATTGAATTAATAAAAATTTTAAACAATTTACCACATATAACATTTTAAAGTATGATCTGATTTGTAGGTTACTATTGATTTTCACTATTAGTGCACTATTAATTTTTCTTTAAAAATCAGTTCATTAAATACATAAAAAAGAGAAATAGGCTTAACTAATAAGAGCCAGAGTGTCTGTCTTTTGTAGTAGGCACATAGGAGTTGACAAAAGGATCTCGACTGTCAAGGGTCATTTAAAAGCAGTGAATTAAAAATCAGGAGGTCAGGGGAAAGCTATACAGAGATGATAAGGCTCTCCGTATTTGTCTTAACAAAGGAAATATTAAACTAGAGTGATTTTCTCCTCCATTCCTTTCCCCCCACCAGGGAGAAATGTGAAACTCAATTTTACCCTTGGTTGAGAAGGTGCTAATTTGCTTGACAAGTTGTTGGAAACCGAGGATACTCAAGGTATCCTTGATGTCTCAAACCTTCATGCTGAGTGAAGCATGCCTCTAATGTGTCAGTGTTTAGGGGCTATTCTATATCTCATTAGGTAAGAAGAGTGTAAACTACGTGAATGCAAATGGGATGAGAACTTGGGCCCTGACAAAGACGAAACCTTCAATGTGTTACAAGAAAGATAATTTAGGAATCACCCTTATTCTACTTATTATTTTAATAGAAATTAACAATATTCTTTTATATCCTGGAGAACTTAAAATGAACTTTCTCCCCCATTTGCTGCCTATTTTGTGGGAGGTATGATCTTCAAATCCTTCCCTTTATTGATTGTGGTATCAGTGAGTATTTATCAAGAAGGCTCTTAAGAGAGATGGCAATGTAAATATGAAAATTCTAATTCCTTTTCTTTTTAATTGCATATTTATTGATTTTTTTCATATACTTGCTAAAGCCAAGAATTAACCATATGAATGACCTTTGCTTGTTAACTAAACCCCTGTTGGTAAACTTATACATCATTGAGAGAAAAAGACTTTTCACAGCATACAACTCTCCCCAAGTTGCATGGTTCATAATGGTTACTAATATGTGTAACTCTTACTATATGAGAGGTACTGTTCTAAGTGCTTTTATTCATACTAGCTCAGGAAATCCTCTTAATAACTGTGAAGAGGATTTTACTATGCTAGCTTAAAAGAAGCAGAAAAATAACTTGATAAAAATTACACATCTATAAACTGATACACTCCATTCAAACTCAAGAGCATTTGGCTTCAGAGCATTGATCCAAACTCCAATGCTATCTGTTTTCTCTCATGTGTAGAAGACCCTCATCTAGCAGTCATGAAGCTGCTAGGGAGCTCTGCCCTGTGCAGTGCAGAATAGATGCTGCTGCAGCCAATAACATCTTCTGGGGGATCTGCTTGCAGCTGAGTTTTCTATAAGAAAAAAATTATGCAATAAATTGAAATATTTACAATAACATTTTCTTGTTATTTTTGGACAGCCACTACATACACATATTTATGTGTAAAATGTTTCTTTCTTGTCAACTTTAAATCTTAAAGTGTAGACTAGTCATGTAAAAAACTTGGTTCCAGTGACACCAGCTTGAAGTGGGATGGTGGCATGGTTTGTGTAATAATTTCAGTTCATTCAATGATTTAGATGGGTAATGAATGGTAACTAAATATTGGCTTCCTTATATAGCCAGTTTTCTTGGGTTTTGAAAAGGAGTAGTGTCATCTTGAGTTAACAGGAACAATAAGATCATATTGTAAAGTCTGATAAAAGGAAGATCACATGTTCAGTCATCAGTATAGAATAAACCATTTGCTCTGTCTTGATTGCCCATTAGACTGCAGAGTAATGTCTAGAACTTCTCTAGCCCAGGCTAGAACTCAGAGAAGACAGAACATAATCTCTGGCGGTAGGCTCCAGGTATTAGTACTTTTCAAAGCTTTCCAGTTGGTTTCGATGTTCAACCAAGTTTATAAGCCACAGACCTAAATGGAATTTTTTATGTAAAACTTTATACCTATTTCAAAAGCCCTTCAAACATTAAAAGAAATGATCTTTCTTACAGTTTTTTTTTTTTTTGCCTGAATTAGGGGTTATACCTGATTATTTGAATATCCTAGTACCTGGCGTTTGTATTTACTTCGCAAGTATAAGAAATCATTTACTAAGGGATCTACTAAATTCAAATGATCCTATGTAACACTCTAAAACTTTCAATATAAACCAGGGTCCTATTTTGATAATTATTTGAACTCTTTATTCCTTAAAAACTGTCAGTGTTTATGTACACATGATGCACATTTTTTCGCATATGCACTATGTACCTTTTTTGCTTCTAGGAGCTCCATCGCTCTTCTATGCTTGGTGACTCACATGGACACAAGTGTGGTATTCATGCCCTCTGGCTTCTAGTTAGCTGAGACCCATGGGAAGTGCAGCCCCTATACCTAGACCTAAAGGGGAGGAGATCAGTAAGTTTTTCTCTTATTCCCCTGGCTCTTTCAATGTTTCCTCAAAGTGGATGTTTCCTTCCACTGAAGATCACTGCAGCCTTCAAAAGTCACCTTCTTTCATGACTTACTCACATTTTAGGGTCCCTGTCTATCCCTCTTCTGTCTTTATGCCAAGGAGGGAGGAGAGACTTCATTACTTCTAGTGCCAGGTTCCTGCACCACCCCTGCAGGGTTTCCCACATACAACCTACAACTTTATAATAGTTTTATGAAAACAAACTCTCCTCAAATCATCTCACTTTGTATGATTTGTTTCCTGACTGATACACCGTATGATAAAAACTGAGGTGAGAAATATCTGTCTCATATCACAGTAGTAATACAGACAGTGACTGGAAGATGCTGGCTTTCCATGTATCCTAGTCTTCTCTAATTTTTCTCAGCTAAAGAGGCACGTGTTCCTCTATAAAATCCAGCTTGTTATCTGCATTTCTTGTAAAACTCTGCACTTTAGTTTGTATCCCAGATGTATCCCTTCATAGCTGTCTTGTTTTTGATCGAGCTATTATAACTTCCTGTGTTTTGCTTTTATTATTTAAAACTAGGGATAATAATGGTATCTACATTGGTGAGTTGTGAGGTTTATATTAGATAAGGTGAAGTGTTTAATAGAGTTTGACCCATAATGAACTGTAAGTGCTAGCTATTTTGTTATAGTTATATTCTTATAATAAAACTGTTTAGGCACATGTTATTATTCTGTGATTTATTTAAGGATTAAGACGATGAGAGACTCACTTTTGTATTCTTAGTGCCAACCAAACACAGGCATAGAGTTGGTGGATGGTTAGTTGTTAGTTTGCTCATTTGTTCATTTTTAATGAAAAAGAAACATTCAGGTACAGTGATTGAATAATGCCCAGAGACATTATTTCCTGGGTTCCCACCTAGTTTCTATCACCTCAGTTTACATGACTGATAGCAAATCATTGAAGCCCAGTTTTACTCAACCTTCTTATCTATGAAGTAGTGACAGTAAATTAGTCCGTCTCAGTATTGTGGAGGTTTAAATGAAATTACTATGTAAATCATTTATCACAGTGCCTAAAAGTGTTCAATATATGATAGTATTACTCAAGAAACCACAAGATTAAGAAGAAAGTAGACCAGGGGAGGAAAAAAGTACATAATGCAAAATTATCAGGTTTAATGATTATTGTATTAAAACCTTAAAAATTACAGTGAAAAGATATATTCCTGGTAGATAAGGAAAGCATTTGGGGCTGAGAATTATGTCAGGACAGGGTATCCTTGTATAAAATTGTTCTAGTGATGTGAAAAAGATTCATAAAGTCTATCTCTCACCAAAGGGTATGTCAAATACTAGATTTACACTTCCTAAGAGTTGTGGATTGTGATACATGCCATTTATTTGTGTGTCAGTGACTCTCTAATCATTCCTATGGAGGGCCCATTCACTTCCCGCTGACCTCCCCTTTCCACTCTGTTCATTCCTCATTATATACCAGATGTGTGCTCTGATGAATGGCCAAAAATCTAGGTGAATCAAGAGTGGCAGTCTAGAATAGACAGGAGCCGCGTCTTGCAGTGATTCATTCTAATTACACCAAAATCTAACTAATGGAGAAATCAGTCTAGTCGGGAGAGGGAGAAGAATGTGACTTCATTTTCTGCCTTTTCTTTTTCCAGAGACTGACCCCAGTGAACTGTTGGAACATGATAGCCATAATCAATAGCTTGGAAAACAATAAGGTCAGCATTGGAAAGATTCAGATTTTCTGCCTCCAAATGTAATGGAAACAAGACTGGTGTGCTGAGCCATTGAGGTGAGTCTGACCTTAGCTGACTGACTGATAAAAGACCTGGAGCAGAGGAAGAGATAAAAGAAGAGAACAGCACAGATGGAGTTGTAAATATACGATCAACGTGATCCTTGTTTCCACTCTGGGAACATGCTGAATTGTTACTTTGCTTTTGTATTAAAAGTAGAAAAATCCTAGCTCTTCTAAAATAGTGGTTTAATTAAGAAGGCTCGGAAACAGTCCCTTACATAATACATGAGTGCTTTCCATGTAAGTGGTCTCCTTAAGATGTTCAGGGGTATTTATGTGTTTGGGTTAAAACCATCAGTCCACTCGTATTTCCTACTACTAAGTTCACCTGAAATTATTTTTTAAAGATTAGGGATTAGTATTGTTTACTTTAAAATTCCACCTAGAGCTGGTGGTTCAAAAGTCAGATTTTTCTACATTTGAAATGCATACCAAAGGAATATTGTAGGTCTGCTGAATTGGGCTGACTTGAGCTGCTCTCAGAATAGTAGATTTTTCCACTGTCTCTCTGCAAAATATTTTAGGATTTCATTAGAAAATATGGAGGAAAAGTAGTAAACTTGTGGGTTAAAGAGATTTTATTTAACCTCTCCATGGTTAGAGATTATTTCAATCATAGGATTGATGTGTATGAGCTGAGACTTGAAATTCCATGTTAGCTGCAGTATGAAAGAAAGAAGCAATTTCTCATACCTTCAGAAGTTTTCTAAAATGTGTAAGTGACTTAAAAAGCTTTCCTGAAACAAAAAAACAAAAACAAAAAGGCTTTCCTGATGAGTAAATACCACCATTTTTTTCTCTTTGGTGATTTAAGGCTAAACATTGGGCACATAGTAAATTTCTCCTTCAAACAAAGGTGGATTTAGATATTATATGGAAAAGATCTCAGCACACGTTATGTATTTGTTGAAGACACAGAGTTGAAGAGGTTTAACGAGACTACAGTGGTCAGAAGTGGCCAGTTTAAGATATAAGATCACTGAGGATCTGATATCCTAGGGACCAGAGGCTCTGATTTAGGTGAAAATCAAACCAACATGGAAAATGAAACAAAATTTAATCTTGCATTGAATACGATTAGGATTGAATTTTAATAAGGTACATTGTAGGTATTATACGATTAAGAGTTTATTTTCTAAACACAGTCCTAATCTATCTCTACAAAGCCAAACTTATTCTTCTTTTGCCTGGACAATGCCTGGGTTTCACTTTTAAGTAAATATTCAAGGAGACCTGACAGCATGGGATGTAACCTGCCATGACAAACAGTTAACAAGTATTGCCTTCTGTAGCACTCTGTGGTCTCCTGAATTGTTACACATGCTGAAAACAGTGATGCAGTTTCCCTGAGTTGCTGTAGACTTGAGTTGTTAAAGGTAATGATCAACTTTGATGTGTTTTTCATCTAAAAAAGTATAGTTGTTCAATATTTGCTCTTCAGGGTCTGCTTTTGTTTTTTCTACCCCAGTAGGTATTCTGGTATCAAGGATGGGATCCTGATTAAAAAGAAAGTTCATGAAAACAGAAAGTATAAATTTCTTAGTATAGTTTTAACCAACAATGAAATAAGACCTCCATATTGGAATCTTTGGTACCTTATGGTTAAAATAATTTGATCTGTGTGTAGCTGAAGCACCTGAAGTATACCCTGTTTCCTAGGTTCATAGGCAGATTTCCTTTCTATGCAACTGAGATAAAGTCATTAAAGAGAAGAGAAGTATTTCATGGGCCCTTAAATCTATGGCGTTAGAGCGTGGTGATACAGTTGAAAATGATACATAACACTGGCATTGCCTCTCCTTGCTCATATCTCTGTAATTGCTAATAAGAAAGAATCTTATGAAAAGGCTGCTTATCATGATTTGGATTTTGAATGTTTCCCAAAGACCCATATGTTTAAGGTCAGGTCCCTGGCTGATGGTGCTGTTGGGGGTTGTAGATCTTTTATGAAATGGGACCTTCTAGAAGGAAGTTAGTCCATTGGGTGTGCAACCCGGAAGGGAGTATTGGAGCCTCAAACTCTTTTCTCTTGCTTCCTGGCAGCCATGAGGTGAGCAGCTTTTGCTTCACTATGAATTTTGCCCTGTGATGTTTTGCCTCACCACAAGCCCCAGAACAATGCAGGTAAGTGACCTCACAACTGAGTCAAAATCAACCTTTTCTCCTGTTAGGTTGATTTCTTAGGTATTTTGTCACAAAGATGGAAAACCAACATACTACTACTTATAAGAAATGGATATTTCTAATTTTGATGACTTTTTTTTTTAACCAACACTATTTTGCATGATCATTATAAAGTAGAAATTGGTGCTTCTTAACAATCTCTCTACATGGAATCAAATACAACATCTTAAAGACTAGGGACAGAGTTGACTAGTGACCCTCATTAGTACCTAGGTGAGTAATTATGGAAGTAACTCTTAGTAGAAAAGCGGTCAACTCATACGTACTGTAGTATAATGGGCCAACCTGGTACAGAAAAGTGTGCCTGGGGATGTCTGCGGATCAGCTCAGAGGCCAATTCCTGTGCAGGTTTTATGGAGTTACAAGTACAAAATTTAAGAATTTAAAAATTGAGAGAAAGGTTAAAGCAAATAAGCTAAAGAATGCAAGAATGCAAGAATGATGATCATCTAGAGAGATTGTACACTACAAATTCATTAGCATCATTTTTATTAACTGTGATCGCAGTACACACCATTGGTATTAAATAATCTTGAACATTTCCAGAAAATCAAAGCCTAGGAATTGTGTGATATTATGAAAAGTCAGCTAAAGGTACTCAAGATTACCAAGTATTTGCTGTAATACTGATCCATGTCTAAAGCTCAATGTAGACCGAGTGCCACGTATTAATAATTCCATTATATTGTCTGAAAGGACCTTTCCACATGCATTGAAACTTCTATTCACTTCTCAAAATTCCACTGATGTTGAAAGCTATGCTGTATACACACAGTATGACTTCAGAAGGAAGCTTGCCTTCAGTTCCCTTATGTAATAAGCAAAAGTCCTTTGAGAAAGAGGACAAAGAATCTATACCCAAAACATTATGCCATTAGAATTGTCTGACTTTTGGAAACTCTTGAACTATTTCCCAAGATTTTTATCTATTCTTCTGAGGCATCGATGGTTTCTGGGGAAGAAAATCAATTATCATTCTCTCTGAATTTGGCCATTGTACCAAATTATTTGAAATGAAAATATTCTCCTTATTTTTTAAGAAAAGTGTTGAAAATCAGCAAATCAAACAAGTTTATCTTAGTTACTTTTCTCTCGTTGCTGGAACAAAATACCCAACACCCAAAGTTAGGGGAAGAAAGGTTTATTTAGCTCACAGTTTGTGGAGGTTGCAGCCCCCAGTCAGCTGGGTCTGCGGCAGGGTGGCATGGCAGACGGGAAGTCAGCAAGGTAGGCAAGGAATGCAAGCAAGGGATGCAAGCAAGAGGTGCAAACAAGCAACTAACCAGCTTCTTCCTGTATTTTATATTTTATCCAGGCTACCTGTTTTTAGGGTGGGCAGTACTCCCACCCTTAATCCTAATACCCTTAATCTTAGTGTCACATCCTTGATCCCAGCAGAACCATGCCAAACCGATCAGTGGATTAATTTAGTAATCACACACTCTAGATCCAGCTACCTCTTACCACATGAGGCTTTGGGGGAACATCTAGACACAAACCATAATAAAGCTTTTCTCAAAACTATGATTATGTATCAATATGACAGTTGTGCTGGTGTTGAAATCTTGTGAACATTAAAGTCAAACTAAGTGCAGTTCAAATTTATATTTTAATTTTTTATTTCAAAGTATTATAGTTTAAATTTATATTTTAATTTTTTATTTCAAAGTATTGTAGTTTTATAGAAAGCTTGCCAAAAAAAAATAAGAGTATTTGTATACCTTTACCATAGATTTCTCTAATACTGACATCTTATGTCAGCTTAATACTGTAAGTCCTGGACTTAGGAACAAGTTCCTAGAGGATGTTCATAAATTAGATTTATTCATAAGTCTGACAAAGTGAGCCTTACACATCTTTGACACAATGAACAATGTATATTGCTTTGTGCTTTCTAGCAGTCCCCTCCACCTCACCACTGCTTTTGCTCTTGCTTCCAGACATACTGGGATCTGATTGAGCGCTGTACTACAATACACTGTTGCACCGTACAGTAAGCACATAGCAGCACAACCCTCACAATGTCTGGCAAACATGTGAGCTACTCCCACGTTTGTTTGCATCTATGAATGTTTGTAATGTGAGGTCTGTTCATATCTGTGAAAGTTTGCAACTCATATGTTCGTAAGTTGGTAATTTACTGTAAAAATATAAAAACTAAGAAATTACCAGCACCATAAACTTTCTTCACATTTCACCAGTTTTTCCATTATTGTCCTTTTTTGTCCCAGATCCAGTCCATGATCTTACACTGCAATCACTATAGAACAATAGTTGTTGTTTCCTTAGTCTCCTATAATTTGTGATAGTTTTTCTTTGTGTTTCACAACGTGTTAGCCAGCTTTCCATTCCTGTTATAGATACCTGAGATAATCAACTTACAAAGAGGAAAGGTTTACTTTGGCTCAGAGTCTTAGAGACTTCAGTCCCTGATTAGTTGGCCCATTGGCTTTTTGGGGGGCATGCTGGGGATTGAACTCAGGGCCTTACACTTGCTAGTCAAGCGCTGTACCACTGAGCTAAATCCCTAGCCCCAGGCTCATTGGCTTTTGACTTGTGTCAAGGCAGCATATCGAAGAAGAAATGTGTGACAAAGTTGCTCACCTCCTGGCTGGGATGAAAGGCAGAAGAAAGAGACTAGAGTTCTGCAGTCCATTTGGAGGGAATGCCCCCAGCAGCATAACATTTCCCACCAGGCTTCACCTCTTAAAGTTTCTGATAGCGCCAAGCTGACTAAGCCCCTAGTACCATGGTCCTCTGAGGCCATCGTAGATCCTAAACTGTGCCAATGATCTTGACATTTTTGAAAAGGACCAATGATGTTTGCCCATGATTAAATTGAGCTTATGCATTTTTGGTAAGAATATCACAGATACAATGTGGCTTTCTCTTTGAATCTATCAGAAAGTCCAGGTGATATATCATGTGATGTGAAATTCATTTGTTCTAGTTATTCTGTTTGGATTCAACTCATTTCCAAGTG
Organism: Hystrix cristata; assembly: GCA_004026905.1. Taxonomy (NCBI): domain Eukaryota; kingdom Metazoa; phylum Chordata; class Mammalia; order Rodentia; family Hystricidae; genus Hystrix; species Hystrix cristata. The sequence continues at coordinate 346,216 of PVJO010000056.1, read as the reverse complement.
GATTTTCCTAATTTACATATGGTAAAAAGATCATTATTTGTGGTATATAGTTACATGGCTTCTGTTTTGTGTGTGTGATAATAATTGAAACTATAGCTGCAAGCGTTCTACAGGTGAACTACACCTTCCCTTTGTATTGGGTTTTTTTTCCCTTTTCTTTGTTTTTTTTTTTACATTTTGAGACTAGATCTTGTTAAGTTGTGTAGACTAGGTTTGAACTTGTGGTCCTTTCTGAGAGGAAGAGACTAGAGTGTCCTATAGTTTTTGATAAATTTGTAGAGTTGTGTTTCCATCAAAATAATCATAATTGACAATGTTTCCATCATCTATTACTTTGCAATTAACCGCTCTCTCTATCCCATGCTGCCAACTACTGGATTGCTTTCAATTCCTATATTTTTATCTTAGTAAAATATATTTCTTTTCACCCACCTTTTTTTGTAAATGTAGCTTGTCCCACTTAATTTCTTAATACTATTCTGTTGTACAGATATAACAGCTCATTCATTCACCAGTTGAAGAAAATCTGTTTTTAGAGATTGTGAAGCTGCTGCTATAAGCACTTGGCAGCTAACGTAGGTCAAGACTTTGTTGTCTTAAGGAAGTTTTTCTAAGGTAAATCCTTAAACTTGATAAAGCATGTGTTACACCTATTTCAAATGTTGATGGATTCAGTTTTCCCCACGAAGATTACACCAGTGTCCATTACTACCAGAAGGGTATGGGAGTGGCTATCCCTTCTCCATGTTGTTCCCAAATGAGGTGCCTGGAGCTTATTCTCAGAGCAGTGGAGGGGTTCAGATCTTCCATATTGTTACAGATATGAAAAATGCCATCAGTGTTCTGGACATGTTCATTTGGCATTTATAATCTGGAGCATGAATTGGGATGAATGACTTTTGATGTGTGGAGAGAAATGTAGATAATTTGAGGGTCAATAGTAGTTTAAGTAGAAAAAAGGATCAGTGTTTCAAAGAAAATGAAATAGCACAGGTTAATGCGTCAGTGTGAGAACTGAATCCACAGTTATGAGATTGAGATTTGAGTCTTGGATGTGTCATTGTTAGTGATGTAGTGACCTTTGACAATTTTTCCAATTTTCCTTTTTCTTATCTCTGGTAGTCTTACAGTAAAAATTAAGTGAAGCAATTTATATGACTGTCTTTTGAAGTCTCATGTGTAAGTAAGATAATAAGTGAGATATGAAGAAGAGAATTAAAGATGTCTCAACATTTGAGCAAGGCGGCCTGAGGAATGAGGGGTTATTGGCAGGAAGAAATAATTAAATAAAACAACGAGAGGTTTAAAATTTCAGCTGTTGTGTTTGAGATAACAATGGAATTTCCACATTGAAATACCCAGTAGTTAATGGGTACAACTGAATTAGAATTAGGGGGATAAAGATGTGAAATTAATTTCTTCTAAGAATGTCTAGAGATTGGCTCCCTGACCAGATAGAGTCCCTCCTCCAGTCTTTGGAGTGTGAATAGCTGGCAGCTTGAACATTCTCCACTTTACTGTCATCTCTCATTCTTTCAGAAATGCCTGAGTGGCCCATGGTGACCTCCTGTCAGCTGCAATCTGGTTTAGTAGCAGAATCAAACGTACTGTAGCTGAATCATGGTTGGAAGTTAGACTTGGAGAGATTTCATCATCTTCTTTAGCTTAAATTCTGTATTGATCAGAGAATTATCTAAAAGGCACTGTTTGATGCTGTTAGAATTAAAGTTGTATGTAGCTGAAGTCCTTGTCTCTTAGTGACTAGGCCTTGGTATAATAATGACAGTGTGCCATTCTTACCTTAAGGAGCTTGAAAATCAACATTTAACTTTAAAAAAATATAAGTGGTATTCTCCTGAGACTGTGTGATTGGCACAGTGGGGGAAAAGAGGGACAAAGGAGGGAGTGGTACATTTCTGGAATGAGAGGTTAATGCTACAGAAAGTTCTAGAGGGAGTTCTTGTTGCATCTTGAAAGGTAGAATTTGTGGGTATACAACAGGGCAGAACATGTAAGGGAAAAAAGGAAGATCAACTGTAAGAGTTTGGAAAATATTTTGAAATACCAGTGTGGTGGCATCTGCAAGTAGGTCATTTGGTCCTGAGTTTTGGGGACAAGTGAGCTGGGGCAGGCTGCATGAAAGGCGCCATGTTGCAGTAGTGTGTTTGCTGAGATTGTGGTCTCTTTCCTTAAAGTTTGCCACCCCCAATTTCCCAGTCTTGGTTTTTTTCTTCATTGTGATTATACCTTCTTTCTTTCGTCACTGTGACTCCCCACATGCGCTCAGTCCTAAACCTGAGCTGATTTGAAGCTCAATCATAATTTGAAAGATTATGCCATTGCTTCATATTGAACTTGCTATAATACAATGGTAGTTATATCCAAGGTTTATTTTAATACACTGGATAAAGTGAAGTCTTCTGAGGTTTGGTATTTATACATTTAAAAGAAGCAGAAAAAATAAAACATATTATAAGCCCTGTAAAGGAACAAATATGTGGACACATCTCCTAAGCACAGTGGAAAATGAGTTATGTGACACCATAACCCCACAAGGCCTGAAGCAATTCAGAATATCTGGCATGCTGCATAATAACTCAGACATAGCACTTGTTCATGGTAGGGCCCAAGACCAAGAGGATCCCAGAGGAAAGAAAACTCTTCCAGCCTTTAGGGTCTCTTGGTCAGCCAGCTGCCAGCCTGCTGCCAGTTGGTCCAGTGCCTTAATTTTAGGTTCCTCTCCACCTCGCCACTCTTTAAATGATTCATTTCTTTTTTTTTTTTTTTTTTTTTTTTTTTTTTTTGGTGCTGGGAATCGAACTCAGGGCCTTGTGCTTGCAAGGCAGGCACTCTGACCACTGAGCTAAATCCCTAGCCCCTAAATGATTCATTTTTTTTCTCATTATTTTCTTTCTTTTGGGGCTTACATATGCCTCCCTTTGCTTTGCTTTACCTCACCACGAGAGCAATTTGCTTATTAATTTGTGAGCACTCAAGCATGTTGTGTCTTCTTTCACCCAGTAGAAATGTCACTTGCTGCCCATGTAGATTGTGACATCATAAAAAATATTTGAAGTTAGACTGTAGTCTGATTCCCTGTACATGCAGACAGACCTTCTTTTAATGTATTTTAGAGAAAATGTAATTAATGGAATGCATGAAACAGTCTCAGATACCTATTCACACTGTAAGGCCTTCAAACACCAAAGCTACTTCAGACCTAGATTCTAGGCTACCATTTCTGTTACCAATATGTTAATTGAACCTTGGCATTTTCCCAGGATGCCTCTTTTCTGGGGGTAATTCCAGGAGAGAGTGGCAGTGGTATCTTTCCTCATGTTCTGTGTAGCTCCGGAGTGGGGCATGGAGGTCGCTATAAGCATTCTGCAAGACCCCAGTGGGAGGCTGTGCACACTCAGAAGCCTTCATCCTGCTGTCTGGTGCTCTTGTTATTCCTGGCATCTCAAGTCACTGTTCCACATCCATTCCATCGGTCTTTGTTCTGACAGCACATGATAGACATCTGATGGGTGTTTGATGCCTACTCACCAAAGGCAAGGGATGTGAGTGTTCCATCAGAGGATGTATGTAAATGTACTTCATGTCGTAGGTTGTGAAGTCAGCCATCTTAATTGCTTGAGTTCAAGGTACTTCCAAAGCACCCAGACATCTCTCCTGAAGATGTCCACTACATCATCTGTTGTGGTCTGTATCCGAAATGGCCCCTAAATGCTCACATGTTGATGGCGTGGTCCCTGGCTGCTGGTGCTATTTGGAGTTTGTGAAAACTTTAGAAGGTGGGATCTAGTTGGAGAAAGTAGGTCCCTGGGAGTGTGCCTTTGAAGGGTATATTTTGTCCCCAGCCCCTGGATCATGCTCTCTTTTCTCCCTTCTTTGATTACTGGCTGCTATAAGGTGAGCAACTTTCTCTGTCACATGCTTTGAACACCATAATTCTTTTTTTTATATTTTTTTTAATGGACATTAGATATATATAGTGATAACATTCATCGTAGGGAATTTGTACCTGTACATGAGATATCTTGCTGCTGCTTTTTTTTCCCAATTCCCCTCCCCTCCCTTTAACCCCTCCTAATTTCCAAAAGCTTCATTTCCATTTTTTTCCTTTTCTCTTTTTCTCGTCCCTCTGTTCCTTCCCCCTCCCCATCCCTTGTTCCCCTTCCCATTTGAGCAATTTCTCCCCTTTCCCAATATATTACATTTTATTTTATTTTTATTTATTTATTTATTTATTGGTGCTGGGGATCGAACTCAGGTCCTTGCACTTGCTGGGCAAGCACTCTAACCACTGAGCTAAATCCCCAGGCCCCCAGTGTATTACATTTTTGTCCTTATTTATACTTTCTGTTTCTCACACCAGAGAAACAACATGGTATTTAAACATGTGTGTCCGATTTATTTCTCTTATGAGTGTGGACACCACGATAGTTCTGTTTCATCTCAGGCATGGAACAACAGAGCCAGCTGACCATGGACTGAAATCTCTGAAACCATGAGCCACAATAAATCTGTCCTCCTGGATTTGAAAGCTGACCAACACAACCTTCTTCAGGTCTTTTCTGAAAAATTTCCTTCTCAGTGAAATCTTCCTAACCTCTCCATTTGAAATTGTCCTACATGTTTCTACTGCATTTTTTATTTTCATTTTCAGTGTTTGTGTGATATATATTTGTTTGTTTTTCTACCTATTTTATTTACTGTTAGCCGTGGGCCAAGACTTTTGTTCCTTTGCTCTTGTCTTCCGAGATTCTGAAACTGTTGGACATGCTAGGCACTTAACAACTATCAGTGAGTGAATGAATGAATGAATGAATGAATAAAGGAAAAAGGGAAATCTCATTGTCTGTTTTCCTTTTTCCTTGGATTGGATTTTTCCATGTTTCCAGACCTCACACAGAACCAATTCTGTCCAGTTTCCAAGCATATCCAGAGACTGAGTTGCTAATTCTCACTCTCAATCCCAAATTCCAGAATAACAAAATAAAATCAACACTGTATGGCAACTCAATATGCCATAGCGGAGGGAGGAAGGACACAAAGAAGGTGCTCGACTTACTGTGAGGTGGTATAGTTGTGCATTGAGTAGGCACCAGGTGCCCACAGTAGTTTGAGAAGACTGATGGGTGTTTTCCAGATCCATTTTAAATTTCCCAAGTATCTTAAATTGGTTCACAAAAGGGTGTTTTTATTCATCTTTTATCCTTAGCAGCTAGTAAAATTCTGAAGGGTAGCCCTCATGGTTTGAATTTTCTATGTTCTGTTGGTGGGTTTTGGTCCTTAGTAATGTTTTTGTTTTATTGATGATAATGTAGGAAAATACTAATACTTGGAAACTATTTGACAATGATATGGTGAAAGAGAAAGATAAATCAGGGCATTTAGAGGCTAAACAATTTTAAAGAGGTGATGATAGCAGGGAGATTTAGGGTTACTTCAGGAAGAACAAGCCTTTATTGAAACGTCCAAATACACTTGGTGAGCTCATGTTTTTGATGCAAGGGCTTGACTACAGGATGATAGCTTACAAGTTGTCCCTTGCTGTTTGGTAACATTAATGGACAGGAAGTGAGTAATGATTTATACAGTGATGCTGGAGCTGTAGTTAACAAGTCTGCCGACCGCAGTGCAGTGAGCAGAAGGAAGCAGCTTCATGGAGAAGGGAAGCGGTTTTCCTTCATTGTCTGTTCCTGCCTCACACATTGTTTAATTGCTAAGCATCTTCCCCAATAGTGCAGAGCTTGAGAAGGACCTTTCATGGAGCCTTATGAGAGCTTGCCAAATAAAATACAGGATGTCCAGATAAATTTGAATTTTAGATAGAGAATAATTTTTCTGTAGCATAAATATGTTCCAAGCTTTTACTGAGTTAATATACATTAAGGAATTGTTCAATGTTAGCCTGGCATGGTAGCACATGCCTAGAATCTCAGCATTCTGGGGAGCTAAGGCAAGAGGATGACAAGTTTGAGCCCTGCCAGGGTAACTTAGCAACTCTCCAAGACCTTGTCTTGGGAAAAAAAAAAAAGAGCTGGGGATGTAGCTTAGTGCAAAGGTCTTGGGTCAATCCCTGGGACAGCAAAAAAACCAAAACAAAACAAACCCCCCAAAAAAACCCACCATTGTTTATATGAAATTCAGATTTAACTGGGGGTCTGTATTTTTATTTGCTAACATTGCTCACTCTACTTACAGTCCATGTGGTTTCATAAGAAGTTATCAACTAACCTAGATAGAAAAGTTCATTCCCAGCACCACTGGGTGAAATGACTGATCTGCCAAAGAATATAACTTTAAAACTGAGCTGTGGTGAAAATTCTGTTGCCATTAAGTGTTCAGACTTGATCTTTGATGGGTTACATGAGTGATGCTACTGTATGGCTGTGTTGGGAATGTGTGGACTTTTTTTTTCCATTCTGCTTTTAGAAGAGGAAACCCGGTAAGTCACGGACTGAGTTAGGCAGAGGGAACTGAAGATTCATAGTTCATTTCCCCATTTTACACAAAAGGGAACTGAAAAAACAGAATGGAAATAAAGTCTTTGGGTCAGATCTGAAAAATCCAGGTTTGGATTTGTTCCCTTAGTGATCAGAGGAAATGGATAAAAGACTTCTCTATCTGCACTTTCCTTCTGCTTCTGGCAAGGTAGAGATGGGAAGAGCTCCCCCACAGAATCCTGGTGGGGATTAAATGAGTTAACTATGGTGCTCCAGGGCTGCTGAAGCACGTTGCTGGTTGCTGCCTGCTCTCTTCCCACCAGCTAGTAGGTCCTAAAGCCTGATAGGTTCTGCTCCTACCACCCTGCCATCCTTCAGTGCCAAACCCGATTGTCAGGAGATGTTACTTTGTTTTGTTTTTGTTTGTTTCTCACTATGTAGTTCACACTGGCCTTGAACTCCTTATGTAGCTCAGGCTAGCCTCAAACTCATGGCGATTCTCCTACCTCAGCCTCCCAAGTGCTGGGATTACAGGCATGTGCCATTACACCCACCTGAGATGCTGTTTTTGTGTGGTCACTGATGCTGTTTCTCACCAAAGTGGGGGATAGAGTAATTTCCTTCTTCAGGATAGATTTTCAGCTTTAACATTGGCCCTATGAGCAAACAAACAATTAAACAGGAAAATAAAAAAGAGAAGAAATAAACAACAATGCTCAGCTAAAAAAGAAAATCTAGATACAAAATTAAACACCCAGCAGAAGGCCCCTAAGTGGCTCTTTCCCTGAGCTTGGGAGAATGTATTTTACTTTGGGAGCTGTGCTCTGAGAATCAAGGCATTGTCCCTGAAGCAGGCATCTGCTTTGTTGCTTTCTCCCAAATGCCCAAACTGGTTTTGTTCAACCTGAGATGTTCGTTTACTCTATCATGCCAGTTACTTGCTTCAGCTGTGCATTTTCATGTCTTCTAAAGCTGCAGTTGTTAAACTGTGGTTCTTGACCCAGTAGCAACAGCATTTGGAACTTAACTACAAATGCAAGTTCTTGAAGGCAGCCGCTCCTACCTCGTGGGCTGTTGCCGGTGATGGCCATACTGGCTGGAGTCTGAGCACCGCTCCCTGCAGCTTTACCTCTGCCTGCCCTTTTGCTTGACAGCAACACAATTCGTCCTGCCTTTCTCTTTGTCCCTTATAGCTAATGACAATTTGTGGATACTCAGGAACTGCAAAGTGATGATATGAGGAAGGACATTTGCATGCATTAAATACTAAAATTATACCAGCATTTAATTTATCCACGTGTGCTTGAGTGACAGCATAGAGAGATCAGTGTCACTGAAAGAAAAACGTTCTGTTGTTCAGAGTTCCCTGAGTCTGTGAGGGCTGGCGTGCCACCCTGAGGCGCAGAGGAGGCAGAAGCAGGAGAAGCACCCAGGCAAGGAAGGGCCAGAGCCTTTGGGGTTTCTGTGGAACAGGCAAGTGGGGCTGCAAACGGCCTGGGCTGGCTGAGTTCTTTGAGGGAAAGGGCAGTCTCTTCTTGCTTGGACTTGTCCCTGAGTAACTTCTGGCTGCTTGTGTGAGTTAGATAAGGAGATGAATGAGGCTATACAGTTCAGATGGGTTGGGTGCAGTTAGGGTTGATTAGATCTGAGAGGTACAATCTCCCTGGTCAGCAACCTTTTTAAAATGTTAAAACATCATTAAAAATATGCTGAATACAAGTGTGTGCTACATTCTTTGCTAGCTACTACAGCAGCCCTGTGTGGTTGGTGTTAGCCTCATTATTATCAGTAATGAAGTGGAAGTTCAGAAAGGTCAAGGAATTTGTCTGAGCTCACACAGCAGCACATGGTAGAGCAGAGATTTAAGACTAGTTTGACTTTCAAAGACCTCTTAAAGCTATGTAAAAGAGTCTAGCTTTTCTCCTAGGAACTATCTGACACCAGCAGGATCACGGACTGGCAGTGGTGGTGGAGAACTGAGCAGAGAAGTTTCTCGGCAGCGAGGGAGCTGTGCTTTGGGGGCAGCAGCACAAAGTCACAGCTGCCAGCACTTCCGCCTCACACTCCGGAGGGGGAGGGATGGGATAGACCGCCCTGCACTTCTCACAGCCAAGTTTATAACAATTTAAATGAAGCAAAGTATTCAATTAGGGATGCTTGGGGAAACCAGGCACGTATCATCTGTGTCGGCAGCAAAGGGGAAGAAAATATTCAGCCTTTGCAAGCTGTGACCACTTCAGCACTGCAGGATGATGTTGCCTCACGGAAGAGCAAAAGAATACATCGAATACCTTAGAGAGATTAATTTCCTGAGAAGAAAAAAAAAAAAACAAAGGAAGATCCTCTGATTACATTTAAATATTTCCTTGCCAATGCTTGGGGGAATTCTAGCATTCCTTGTTTGCAGGGGGAAATCTTTTGTGCCTAGGAAAAAGGTGATTAGGGCCGAGTGCCTGGGAGGATGAAGGCGATGGCGGGCGGGAAGGAGGAGGGGTTTTTCAATAGCAGCACAGGTGCAACAGTTTGGAGTGAGTAATGGCCTTACAAATGACCCTGGCACGGAGCAGAGGAAACCCAAGGAGAAGATGAATTGAATCGCAGCGCGGCATGTATGCATTTGATTTCTGCTGTGGAGTCTAATGGATTGTGGGGCTGGGTGACCAGCCGGGGTAAGGTCAGAGTATTGAGGAAACGGGAGGGGATATAGATGAACAATTTTCCGGATAAGGAACAATCCTTAGGTTGTTTGCTTTTGGATAGAGCATTTTGGGGGCTGAAGGGGTTCATCTTACAATCTCTTTTAACAAGGAGCACTCTAATTATTTTCCATGCCAGGATATGTCCAATCCCCTAGGAGTCTACTTTAAGACAATGGAAGGCAAATTGGGATAAAGAGCAAAATACTTACTTTATATTTTACTTTCCAAGAAAATTGACAACAACATTCTTTTACTTTGGGTTTTTTTTTTTTTTTTTTTTTTTTTTTGTGGTGCCGGGGATTGAACTCAGGGCCTTATGCTTGCAAGGCAAGCACTCTAATCACTGAACTAAATCCCCAGCCCCCATTCTTTTACTTTGGATAACTGAACATACAATTTAAGTATTAAGAAAAATTAATATCCATATACCTTTTATATAGTGTATATTTCTGAAATATTTTCCTTGTATTATGTATGAAATGTTTTCTAATGTTATCAATAGGACTTCATATTTCTTTGGAAAATTAGTAAAATTAACTGAGAGGTGATTAAGTTGGTACCCAAATATTTAATCTTTCAGAAGTATGAATTCATTTAGAGATAATTAAAAGTTTCGATTATCCAGTTGGTCGAATATTTAGGGTTTATTTAATCCTTAATTTACTTTCAGTCATGTAGTATCTTGTGTCCCTGTTTGCTTCTGCTTTTTTAATTAAATATTTTAATGTTTTCCCCAAATCCTTTGGGTAACTTAGCAGGAAGTGACCTTATGTATCTCAAGGTCTAACAAGCATGCTTCTAATTCAGAAAATGTGTATTCTCAAAAAAAAAGCAGGAGTGGGCTGAGGATTTAGCTCAGCGGTTAGAGTGCTTGCCTAGTAAGCACAAGGCCCTGAGTTCGATCCCCAGCACCAAAAAAAAAGCAGGAGTGAACAAGCTTCTTGTGTGCCTACGGAATAAACACAGGAAGTAAACATGGATAGAGACATAAATTGTTAAAAAAAAAAAAAAAAAGCATGAACTTGTGAATAAGAAAGATCTGAGTTCAGATCCAGGCTTTCTATCTTCCTGCACCTGGTAACTGGTGGATGAGTTAAGTTCTGAGTCTGTTTCTTCAACTGTAAAGCAGAGACCATCACGGTGTCCACAAGATTGTTATGGGAATTAAATTAGGTAATGTCTTGTCAACGCCTGGAAATTTCCTTGTGTAAACTAGGCCTTCAGCACAGGGAGACCAACGTGTCCCTTTCCCTGCTTTAACAACTCTGTAAAAGAAAATATGGTACATTGGAGGACTGCTAGCCTGGGCCTCTGAAACTGCGATGTAGCCTTACCGTGGGATCTTGGGCATGTCGGTCAGTTCACACTCTAGTGTCCTGACTCACTCCTGGCAGGCCTTCGTCTGCCTTCCAGAAGTCACACTGGTGCAGAAGTTCTGCGGTCATGCTGACCTCATTCCTGGTCACCAGAGCTGTGGTGTGGTGTCGCCTTTTTGTCCAGTTCCAGCATCCTGCTCCTTACTACTAAGCATTTCTGCACATTTGTAAAATCTGTGTCGCATTGTGACTTCGATGACCCTACATTAGAGGATCACAGAAAGACCTGTACCTGCCCTGCCTACTTTATAGGGTTTCATGAGGAGCTGATAAAATAAGCGAAAGCCACTTAAAAATGTAAAGTGCTAGACATAGGTTCATTAAGTCTTTGAGCTTATTCCTATAGATCAGAATACTCTGTTCTTCCTTTCCAAAAGCTTCAGTTACCTTGTGTATTTTGTGTCGTTTAGTCTCACCACATCCCTTTAAAGTAAAGAGCTAATTGCTTAGTTTAATAAACTTCTCCCTTCCATCAGTCTATTAGTTATTTTGTCTAAGTTGTGCAGAGTGACAGCAGGATTGGCTTTGAGGCCCCCAGGATTTTCTACTTGAAGTCTTTCCTTGGGGGCCTGACATCCACAGTACAAAGGAAGGTGGGAATGGTTTTTCATTTCTGATCTCTCTTTTCTGTGTTACGACTGGAAACACACTTTGATAAGGTTTTTGAGTAAGTAAAAATGAAAATAATAATAAAAACAGTGAGCTAGAATCTGTTGTCTGAGTAGTATTTTCCTTGGGTTCTTGCAGGTAGTATCTGAACAAAGAGATTGTCTAACAGTGTCTCAGCCCATGCACCTAAGGTGTATTACTGGGAGACCCTACAGCCTGCTCTACACAGCATTCTGTTTTATTTATACTGGTCACCATACTCTTTGCTGTTTTGTATTGTAACTACTCATTCCTTTCAGTGATTTTTAAAATTTCTCTTTAGAGCTTTATTTGCTTTAATTCACTGTTCAATATTAGACGTCAGATTTTTGGAGAACAGATTGCCTCTGCCTATTCTACAGCTGTACTTCCAGTGCTCAGCCCAGTACATAACATTGAAGATGCTGACAAATATTTTTTGAGCTGAATGAATACAAGACTATTGCACACTCTTTATTAATAGTGTACAAAGAACCTGGATGATGCTCAGATTGAGAGTGCCTGTTGGATCTAAGCATTTAGAATTTCAAGTTACACTTCTTGTTCGTCTCAGCATGAGTGATATACAGACTGTTTACTTCCTTGGTTCTCAGCTGTCGTGTCTAGCTTTGGGGACCCCATCATCAGTGATGTTTAATAATACTGAAAGTGTTTTATGCTGCTGCTAACTTATCGGAAATGGTATAAAGACAAGTCCTTTCTTTTTTTTTTTTTTTTTCTTTTGTGGTGCTGGGGATCGAACTCAGGCCCTTGTGCTTGCAAGGCAAGCACTCTAATCACTGAGCTAAATCCCCAGCCCCCGACAAGTCCTTTCTTGACTGAATTATCTGCAGCAGAATTTAGGCTGGGTTGTATCTCACTAAATCTCCAAACTAGTATTTCTTCAGAGAGGATCCGTGACATGGGAGTGGAGGGGTGAAGAAATGATTTGGGATTGGGAAAGGGGAAATGGCAGTAGAAGATAGCATAAAGAGAACTATGGAAAAGAAATCCTTGACTTACACTGGGTATGAGAAGGAAGAAAAATTATAAACCCTTATTCTGGGAAAGCTAGAGATCTGAGTTATGGTTGAGGAACACAATGTGTATTTACATTTTTCTAACTTTAAAAACAACACATTACAGCTACTCATCATAAAAAGTTTTCATTATTTTGAGATGGAAAAATATGCTGTGTCATACAATCACAAAATGATAAAGCTGGAAAAAAAAATAGAGACCACTTAGTGTGGTTTCTTGATTTTACCTTTGGTGAAACCAGGACTTTCCAGAAGATCTTTACAGGCCTTATTACTATTTCACTTCCCACATTTATTTAGGAATTGTGTGGAATGCTTGATATCATTCATGGTGAGATTGATCTCACTGCAAAGAGTTCAAACACAGGCCATGGTGACAATGAACACACTGAACTAGACATACAGTCTCTGGGCAGAGTCATTTTATTTCCATAAGCACCTTGCATGACACTTTGCTACAGGATCCTTAAGAACTTCCTTACAAATCTCACATTGTAGTTTACTTAAAAGAGTATACCAGGTCTCTAAAAGAACAGTATAAATTCATGAATTTTGATAGCAACAAACCAGGATGTCTTATCTTCTTAAGTCAATTTTTCCGGACTATTCTCAGTAGAATCACCTTTTTTTTTTTTTTTTTTTTTTGAGTATATGTATATTCTTTGAAATTTTCGGTTACGTATGTAAGAGATATTCTTCTTTCTTGGTTCCACAAATTCAGTCTTTTAAAACATTGCTCTCTGAAATAATGACATATTCTCTCTTGAGAACTGATGAGAGTCAACTCAGATGCCCTCACACAATCGTCCTCACTAACTGTGGTACTTGGAAAAAGCCTGTACTGCACTGATGACTGGAGTCCTTGATAAGTAAGACAGTAGTTCTAGTCACAAGGCTTTTGTTCACATTGTGGAAAATTCTTGGCATCTTTGTGGTACGCTATATTCAGACCGAATCAGGGGTAGATTTTCTGAACTTTCTGTTTGTCATCAGGATTAAGAATGTAAACTAATGCTAACTGCTTGACTGACATCTAGTGGATAAATGCCAGTGGTGCCGTTCAGAACTGTTTCCCTTCCTACCCCTCCTCCCTCTTAGGGTAGATCGTTCAGAATACTATATATGTGGAAAAAAAAAATAATAACCTGAGGAAAATCATTATCTTAGTTATATCACTAGCAAGTAAAATGGTAGAAATTATAATGAAGATACTCACTTTTTAGAAATATGAAGGTGTGTACAGTAGTTGGAAATAGAAAATAAAAACTAATTGCCAAATTAAATTTAAGTTTCTTGGAAAGGGTTGTGATGTATTATGATAGTGAAAGATTGTAAAACATACAAATATCCATATAAAATTGGAATGCTTGTTATTTCATGTGATTATTTTCTTTTTTCATTAGCTTACTGCTTTATAGATACACTTAAAAATGTTTGATCTTCTTGTTCTGATACGAAATATTTCTTGTGATTTTAGTGTGTTGAAACTGGGCCACTTTTCTGACTCAAATACTGATAATACAAAATCACAATGAATTTTTATTTGTATATTTCATCTGCCTGCTGGAAAATTTTATTATCAAAATAGATCAAAAATTGATCACACCAGTAAGAAATTTTAAACATAAAATGTTTTAGAAAAAGTGTATTTTGTTATAATTAAGGTATTGGGATGTGGATGATTATGGAAATACAATGTAGATATAGAGTTCAAATCTGAAATTTTAGAAAAAAAAATTTCTGGACACTTTTATTCATGGAGTAATCAGGCACAGAGGAGCCACAGCTTAGACGGTGGGTACTGTAGTTCTCATTGTGGAGATGTCCATTCTTGACTAAAGTAAATTTTAATGGCCAGTAATGAAAGATATTTTGACATTCAATATTATAGATTTTTAAAATGCTTATTTCCTGGTAGAAGCGTTCTTAGAAGACATTTACTTTGGCAAAAGTCAAAAGTATTTTCACAAGCAATTTTACACTGGTGGGAGAGGAAAAGAGTCCAAATTTGCTAATTGTGTCTTTTACACACATTCATGCATTGCTACTGTTTCCTCGTTGATAATGTGACCAACCTGATTGCTATTACACTTAAATTAGAAGGCCCAGCTACTCGTTTTCCTTTTAATATTTTTATTAAGGTATCATCTACACAAATTTGATATTTCAGTATGTTTTAACAAATGTAGAACTTGTGTAATTCATGTCTTATATCAAGATCCATAGTATTTTCATCTTCATAGAAAGTTCACTGGACTCTCCTCCCAGGCAAACTCTGCACCTCTACTCCCTCCCTTACTCCCCACAGGCCGCCACTGTTCTGGCTTCTTTCACCATTTTGCCTGTTTTAGAATTTAATATAAATGGAATTGTAGTGTGTGCACTCTTTTAGGTAAGGTCTGTCTTCTGCATAGTGTTTTTGATGTCAATCCATTCACTGTTTGATGTGTCACAGGCACCAGTCTTTTTACTGCTGATACCCCAGGCTTTCTTCCCCAGTAAGAGTGCCAATCCCTTGAATTACCATATTGTCGATTATTAGTATTCAGTCATTCAATACTATGAGCATACAAAGTAGTTTTAGAACTATCATAATGAAGCCACTACACACACAGACACACACAGACCCACCTACACACCTTATTAAACTTAAGATCTGTTTGCAGGTACATCCCTGCACTTACACTGTGTTCACAATTACTGAAATTAATGTTTTTCCTAAGTGCACTTATGTTATTCAATTGAAATGCAGTTCAGTTAGATTTGATTATTTCTTTTAAAATTTAATTTCAATTTTTTATTTCAACAGTTTTTGAGTATATAGGACCTTAACAGGCTGTATCCAAGATATAATTATCTGTCTGTCTACCTAATCTTGAATACAGTATTGAATTGGATTATGCTTTATGAGCCAATGTGAAGATCTTTTTGTTAAATCAATTAAATAATTTTATATTTGTTACCTCAACTGATATATTTGGTTTCAACTTTTGTTATATAATTACTCTGTATATTATGCTGTATTTAGTGTGTTATCTTCGTTTTGTTGTCTTTATTTAAAATTTTTTCTTTTGTACTTAGGACTTCGTCTTTCTTGTTCTAGCAATAAACTTTGTGTTTCTAGTTTTACCACTTATTATAAGGTTTGTCAGTTTTAAATGATATATTTAGGCTCACATCTAATAAGTATACAAGTCAGAAAGCTAATATATTTTAGTTACATTCTTTCCATTTTGTGAGAACAAATTATGTGTGTCTACTGTATTCTCTCCTGAGCCTTATCATTGTTCTAGTCTTAGCTCTACAAAAAGAAAATATCTGAAGTGCTTATCATTAATCTTTCTGTCATAGATTTCAATTGGATACAACTTATTTTTTAGTAAATCCTTCTGGAGAAGAATATGTGTGCAGTCCTTTCAGAATTCTTCCATTTTCACATTTTTTCTATACTTTCGATACTTGAAGACATCTTGGCTTATATAAAATCTTTAGCTTTCAATTTCCTTGAAGTTCTTAAAAATGTAGACTGCTTTTGTTTGCTTTTCATATTGCTTTTGAAAATTTTATTGCTTTTCTAAATTTTTTGTAAGTTCATTTTCTTTTATTTTCTTTCTTTTTACCCTCAGGCCCTGAGGATTTTTTCTTTACCTTTAAAGTTTTGAAAGTATGTTCCAGAGTGGGACCTGGTGCAACTTTCCAGAGTGGAGATTCAGTCCTTTCATTTCTGAAGTTTTAATTGTAGTTTTAAATATTAGTTTTCATTTTCCATCCATTGTTCCTTCCTTTCTTAATTTCTTCTTCCTTCCTTCTTTGCCTCCTTTTGCCCTTCTTTCCTACTTCTGGGACTCCAATAATATACAGTATAAGTTGGATCTTCTTTACCTGATTTATATTTCAACTACTTTATCTCTGAACATTTTTACTTCTCTTTAAAAAGAAAACGTTATTTTTATTCTCTTGGATCTTTTCCTTCTGTCTTCAGTAATTCTGATTAATGTTTTAACTTGGACCTATTGTTCCCAAGTGTCTTTTTTTTTTTTTTTTGAGTGCTGGGGATCGAACTCGGGCCCTTGTGCTCACTAGTCACGCATTGTAACCACTGAGCTAAATCCCCAGCCCTCCCAAGTGTCTTATAATTTCTTTGTTTCTTCTGGTATTACTTGTTTTATTTTACCCCTTCTTGAATTTGATCTGTGCAATTACATGTTATACTCTCCTCTATCCTTTTTTATTTTAATTTTAGAATATATGATTCAAAGTTATTTTTCACATCCTTAGGTGATTGCTTAAAATATTTAATTCACTATGGATTTTGTGCTGCTATTTCTTTTATATCATGGCTTTTATGGTGGAATTTTTATCAGCTAGTTTGTTTTGCATCATACTTTCTATTTTTGCTTTTAGTAGTTATGAAATTAAAAAAAATTTCCTATTTTTTATGCATTTATGGGCAAGACCTTAGGACAAGGGCACTTGTTCTGCTAGTTTAATGAAATATTATACATTAGTGCATTTAATGTATAATATTGGTGGTAAGAGGAGAGATTTCCTACCCTTCTTTCACTGCCTGGTTTCTGAGGAACACTACCTTTCCACTATTAATTTGATTTCCCTGGAAATAAGAATTCTTTGAGGCTGCCACTTTGAATCTTGATCCCTTCGTAGCTCTTTTCCAAAGTCAGTGTCATGAATGACCAAGTCTGAGACCTGTATTCAGTTTTTAGTATTTCAGTGTTAGATTTTTGTCTTTCTGACAGAGTTTTTGTTTCAACTTACTTTTCCTTTTTCTCACTCTTCACACCCAGAATATTACAATTGTAATGAGATCTTTTTTTTATTTTTTATTTTTTTTTAACAAAGAGCATATATTGGTACATTGTATATATAATGATCATATTCATCATGGTTATTTTGTACCTTTACACGGTATATTTTAGTTCCCCCCCTCTTCCCCACCCCTCCCTTCCATTCTCCCGCCCTTCGCTATTTACAGCAGGTTTACCTTTTTCCATTTTTTCCCTTTCTCCTTTCTTTTCTTTTTCCCTTCCTTCTTTTCCCCCTTCTACCTTTCTAGTTCTAATGAATGGGTAAAGAAGATGTGGTTTTTCTACACAATGGAGTACTACTCTGCCATAAAAAGGGTGAACTGTAGACGTTGTAGGTAAATGAATGCACCTTGAGAACATACTCTTAAGTGAAATAAATCAGACACTCATGAGTACACATCAAATTGTTTCTCTGATATGAGAAACCCTAAGTGTAAATAAGGACAAAGAGGTATAATAGCTATTATGTAATGAGATCTTTTATGTTAATATTTGTCTGCTAGCCTTCTGTGATTTTATTTGCACTACTTTGTGATTTGAGTTTTGTGGGGGATAGATAATGAATGTGGAGAACTGAAATCAAGTGATGGGCACTATCCTGAAGACTCGAAAACTCCCAGATAGCTTTTTGTGTGTAATTCAATTCCCTTTTAGCCAGGAAATATAGACTGTATAATTAGAATCTTTTCAAAGTTTTGGAACTTTCTGTGAAACCAGGATGATTTTGTGTGTGGTGCTAGGGACTGAGCACACAGGTGAGCCAGATGCCACCTGTGTGCTCAGGTGAGCACTCTACCACTGATCTACACTCCCAGCCCATTAGTATAATTTATGCAGGTAAATATTCCACGTATTCTTGAAAACAGTATAAATTCTGCCACTGTTGGTTGTAGTATTGTATTGATATTTGTCAGTTAGGTTCTGTTATTTAAACTGATACTTTTTATATTAGTATTGATTTTCCCTAGTTTTTCTGTTACAGAGAAATGAGAGATACTGTAACATCTCCAAGTGTATCTGTAGATTTCTATTTTTTCCTTTATTCTTTCACTTTTGACTTTATGTATTTTGAAGTTTTATTAGGTCCATGATGTCATTAGGTCCACTCACATGCTTGAGCAACTGATCTTCTGTTATAAAGAAATATTCTTTTTTTAATCAATGGCAATGCTTATTGTCTTGAAATCTACTTTGATATTAATATAACTAACTGAGCTTTCTTTTTACTAGTGGGTTTTATGGTATAGTGTCATCCTTTTTACTTTTAGTTTTTTTGTATTTAACCATTTTGTGTTTTGTACTTCAATCAGTTGTATATTTTGTCAATTTAATAGTTTTTATATTTAAAGGTCAGTCTTGCAACAAATGTATGGTTGGGTTTTGTTATTTTTTCTGGTTTGATAATACTTGTCTTTTAACTGCAATGTTTAATTAAGCACACTTACCTTTGTTTAATTACTAATGTGGTTAAATCTGTTGTCTGCTGTTTTTTGTTTTATTTATTTTTGTGTTGCTGATGTTACTATCTTTATTCTTTTTTGCTTTTTGATTTTTTTGTTATGTTCATGCATATATTGGATTTTGTGTCCTTTGATGGCTTTTTATGTACTTCTGTTTTTAGTGGTTTTGCTAGGGTTTAAAATATATGTCTTTAACTCATCATAGTCTTTTCAAATGATATGTACCATGTTAGGTGTTTTTTAAGAAGCTTGCAGTACTATGTTTCTACCCTTCCATCCTTTGTGTTTTTATTGTCATATATTTTATTTCTACGTATTTATTATGTACTATTCTTATTTTTCTTTAAATTCTCATTTTTTTTTAAAAGGAAGACAATCTTTTATGTTTACACACATGTTTTCCATTTCTGATGTTCTTTATTCCATCACATACATCCAGATTCTCACTGGACTTCATTTTCTTTTAGCCAAAAGAATTTTCTATAACATTTCTTATAATATAAATCTATTGGTTAGAGTTGTAATATAAATCTGTTGGTTAGAGTATCTCTCATATTGCTTACTTGAAAATTTCCCTCTTTGACCATCACTTAGGAGTATTTTTACTGGTTTAGAATTCTGCATCAATTTTTTTTATAAAGTTCATTAAATTCTTCTCTTCTGGCGTGCATCATTTATGGTGTAAAGGTAGTGATACTGATACTGTATCATTTTCTTCATTTTTTTTCCTGTGGGCCTAATAGTTATTTTTAATCTTTGTTTTCAGGAATTTGATTCTTCTTGGGTCTTTTGTTTTTGTTTTTTTTTGGATTCTTGGTTCTGTGAGTCGATGTTTTTAAGACATTTAGGGAAGTTTGAACTCTATTTCTTCAAATATTTTTCTGTCTCAGTTGTTCTTCCTTTTCTTTTTTTTTAAATTTTATTTTAATGGTACATTTTAGATGTACATAGTGATAACATTCATCATAGGGGATTTGTACCTGTACATGATGATTCTTCCTTTTTTGGTAATTCCAATTAAATGTACGTTAGGCTGATATTTTCCCACTAGCCGCTGAGGCTTTCTTTACTCTTAGCTTTCTCCCCCGGTCCACTGTACTGTAAATAGTTTCCACTGCTCTCCTTCTACTTCCATGATCTTTTCTTTTATAGTTTGCAGCCTGCTGTTGAGTATATCTAGTGAGTTTTCCTTTTTTTTAAATTTTATTTTAATGGAAGTGACTTTTTCATAATGATTATTTTCTTCAAATCTAGAATTCTAATTTGTGTCTTTCAAAGACAATTTTTATTTCTCTCCTGAGAAATAACATTACTTAACATGTTTTCCTTTAAATCCTTAATAATATTCATAATTACTCTTTTATTTTTTATTTTTACTTTTATTTTTAACCAAGAACATGTATTGGTATATTGTACATATAATGATCACATTCATCATATTTGTTTTGTACCTGTACATGGTGCATCTTGGTTCTCCCCCCTCTTCCCCACCCCTCCCCTCTGTTCCCTCCATAATTACTCTTTTAAATTTCTTACCTGCTATTTCCAGTATCTGTCACCAATAGGTCTATTTATATAGAAACTTTCATCTATTTCTGCTTCTCTGTGTCCAGTAATTTTTAATGGTGTTAGAAGGCATGTTACATCATTGTTGAGAGCAGGTTTTACAGCTTGCCCCTAGAGTGTTGGGTTCTGCTCTTGCAGATAGTTAATTAATTGGTAGGTGATCATAATCCTGGTAAGACTAGTTTTTAACTTTTGATGGTGTGAGTCTAGAGTAGTCTTTACTCTAGTGCCCGAGTAACTCCACCCCAATTCTGTTTTCTTTTGAGGTTTTTATTTGGATGTGTGGGCTGGTCAGTAATATCTCATCAATCTGGTGAAAAGTTCTGTGTGTCCCAGTGCGGTGCAATCTTCAGAAATACCTTGTAGTTCACAGCTGCCCTCACTTTTTCTCCTTGACCTTGCAGATTCTGGTTTCTGCTTTGTGCAGAGCTCCTCTCTCACGCTGTTCCTGCAACTACTACCTGCTTTGGCAGCTCTGAGTTTGGTTTCTGCCTCTTCACTTTAACAAGACTGCTGTGCCGCAGTCGGGCATGTTTGTTCTGGCTGAAGCCAGGGAAATTGGGGCTTCGTTGTGTGTCTGTTCTTTCCTTCCTTTTGGGATTGCAGACCTTGGTGGCTGGGTGTCCCATCTCTGAAAAGGTTTACTTCATGTATTTTATCCAGTTTTATAGTTGTTTATAGAAGGAGGGCTAGTTACTCCATTGTGGCTAGAACCAGAAATCACCAGCCACTAGTTTTAATCAAGACATTTCCATGTCACTAAGGATTTTAGGAATAATATGAGTTGCCTGCTGTGACTAGTTTATTTGATACCAGGAGTAAACATTGGGGGTACCAAGTTTCCCACACTTCTAAACAACTAAAAACGCAACGAACGTAATATATTTATAACTCTTGGGAATGACACAGATGGAACTTAAAAGTCCCACTAAGGAAAATGATACAAAGATATTTCATGATGAGATATTGTTAAATTGATGCTTAATTTTCATATATCTCTTGACATTTTATAAGACTTGTAGACTTAGTATATATATATAGCCTTTAAAATTTTCACATATTAAAGGTAAGAAAATAGAGGAAAGATGGTTGAATATGACACAGACATTGTAAACAGAATTGTCATTTGATGTTTCCCAGTCATGTGCTTGTTTAACTCCAAGTTATGAGTGCTTTTTTTTTTCCTCCTTAACAATATGTGGCTAATTAATAACATGTCATTAGATTGTCTTTGTAAAAGCAAAAAAGAGTGAAAGTGTTTTGTTGGAAATAAGATTTAAACAAACAATAGTTTTTTCTTTCATCATTTGTGTATGTGTGTAGGAAAATGTTTTGGCTTTGGTTGGTTACGTCTGGTACTTTGTGGTACCCTGAACTGGGACAGGAGCACAGATTACAGGCAGAGGTGAAGTTGAGGGGTGGGAGGTCAGTGGAAATGACAGTCCAGGTGAGCGCACCACCCTGAGCAGCAAGATTGAGCGAGTGTAGAGTGCATAGGATTCGGTAGGGACAGCAGTGTGATGTAGCATGGAGCCTGAACATTCCACGGTGCAGGCCCACGGAATGTTCCTTTCATGAACTTTGAATGTCAGTTGTGCTACACAGTGTGCAGGCTTCTGGTCTCCAAGGAACTTTCTGTTCACTGGGGAGACAGACATAGTAAATCATGATGATATAAAAGGCAAATAAGTTTTATTGTGTCAGAGGTTAGCTTTTGTGTGCAGAGAGAATTGTTTATAGTTATTTAAATAAATTTAAATTTTTATTAAAATTAGTTTTCCTTAACAGTTTAAACTTACACAGTTGATTGTTTTACAATCTCATTTACTTTTTCTCTATTTGATTATCTTAAATTAAAAGATTAAATTCCCTTAAAAAGTGATCCCTTTTGAGGATTTTATTAATGTTATTTCCTTAAATATTTAAAGTAATTTATGAAGTGAATACAGATTATATTAAAATATATCTGAATATAAATGGGAAAATAAACAGTAAAAGCTTTCAAGTACTTTAAACAATTCTGAAAAATCTTATAAATTTAGAAAGAAAAGCAATTCAAAAAGGAAAGATTTGACACTGTTTGTAAATAAACAAGTTCCTACATAATAGATCTTGCCTTTTAACTATTATAAGTAATTTAACAAACATATTATTCTCAATTTTACAAAATCATTACTAGTGTGGGAATTACTTATGTCATAATTGATGTGTTTGTTTGCAGGTCTTCCCAAATACTTATCCATTAAGAGAAACAGCCTTATTCTTTTGGTTAGTGGGGGTTGCTTGCTTGTATTTCATAATTGCAGCTTGAGAGCCCCCTGAGGTGAACTCCTGTGTCTGGCCCTGAAAGAGTTGGTACTGTTTTATCCTGAGTGCCAGTGGACATACTGAGCAATTTTTTTGAGCTAGGGATTGAACTTGGGGACTTACGCTTGTAAGGCAAGCGCTCTAACCTCTGAGCTAAATCCCAGCCCCATACTGAGCAGTTTGGTAAGCACAGTGATTACACAGTGAGATTCCTTTTGTAACCTGTAGGTCAGTTTTTAATCTCCTTACTCAATGTTTCCAACCTATTGTGATTAGTCACAGTCATGGAGGAGATTCTGCTGACCATACTCAATTTCTATCAAACTTGATTAGATTTTCCTACTCTATTTATTGTCCAATTCTTTTTACTTCTGAGTATTGGCCACATTTCTAATGCTCTTTTAACAGTGACTTGTTGAGAGAACCAAATTAGAGATGTGGGCCAAGTGTGTGTGTTGGGAACCTAAGTGGAAGCTTACTTCCTGTCTGGGTTGAATGCTTTCTCTTTCTGACTTTCTGGAAACCTGTGCTTACTTCTACTTTGATACTTTGTAAAAGATAATCTTATTTTGCTATTTTTTTCCAGTAAAATTTGTGAGATTGCCGAGAGATTGGACTGTGTTTTATTTTATGTCCTTAGGATGTAGCATTATGGCTGGCATACAATAGGGTCTTAACAGTATTTGTTAAGCAAGCTTTAATAACTTTAAAACTAATTTTAAATACAATACCAAAGTGAGATTGGAAGCGAGAACACTACTTGTTTCAATTACTTTCTCATTGCTGGGGCAAAATACCCAACACCTACAAGTGAAAAGAGGAAAGGTTTATTTTACCTCACAGTTTATAGAGGTTTCAGTCCATAGTTGGCTGGCTCCAAGGCAGGGCGGCATAGCAGAGGGGCATGGCAGAGGAGGAAAAGTCCATGGCAGGACAGGCAGCAGGTAGGAGGCAGCCTTTCTTCTATTCCATCCAGGCTACAAGACTGTTGGTTGGTGCACCTCACACCCAGGGTGATTCTTTTATTTTCAGTACATCCATTCAGTCACACTCAAAACTGTGCTGAATCAGTCAGTGGACTAATCCAGTATCACACACCCATGATCCAATCACTCCCCAAAGCCCCACCTACGAGTGCATGAGGCTTTGGAGGGACATCTAGGGATAACCTATAACACTACTTAAAAGAAATATTTTACTTAGTAATAGATGATGTAGTCAATGAGGATAAATAAGAGATACATTCAGGAAATATTTAAGAAGTAATATTTAAGGCTTGAGGACTGGATAGTAGAGGGAGTGGGAAATAAAAAAAAATGCTGACTTATGTCTTAGGCTAATGTGAAAAGCAAAGATGTATTTAAGGGGTGATAATGTTTAATTTTAAATGTGTTGAATTTGGAGTAATTATGGCTTATCTAAACTAAAGGTAAGATTCGTAATATTCATTCCATGGATGGTAATCAAAATAGGGGAGTAGTTGAGATTATCAAAGGGGGAATATGTAGAGAGAGAAGAATGTGGTTAATATAACCTGAGAGAAAATCTTTTAAAAATCCAGTTTCTGGGCTGACAGGAGAACTGACAGACTAAGGAGAGAGATAGGAAAAGTGGGAAGCAAATTAACAAGTTGTTATTACAGTAGTCAGGATAGTGGGATTAATACAAGTACACCAGGCATTTCAGATAATAACCAGAAAGAGGCATGTGGATATGGTTGTTGGGAAGGCTGGAGATTGGAGGAAGAAAAACTAGCACTGAATATGCTGGTAAATTTAAATTCTTCGACTAGGGTGGGTGTCAGATCCTGAAATTTTGAATCCCCACTCTACCATGTCTGATGGTTTTATCTCAGGAAGCTAGTCAAGTTTTCCGACTCATACTTTTCTCAGGTGTTGCTGTGAGGATGGAAGGAAGTAACTACTGCCTTCTCGATAAGGTGAATAACACTGAGAAGATGTGTGTTTTAACAGAGAGGATATGTGAGTGATTTTGGAAATAGAGAAGGAAGAAGCGGATCTCCTTCCTTTTGCTTGTTTGGCTTGTTCTTGTCACTGTTGTGCACACTAGCCTGCTAATACGTATATAATGAGTAAGGCATAGGTCTCCATTATGTTTTTGGTGACTGACTGACCTGAAATGACAACCGCTGCTCAAAATTATTTTTAGACGAAAGTGTTTTTTTCAAGTTAGAACTATAGCACAACATAGACTTTGTAGCATAACTAGTTTATACATTGAGGACTGCTACAGATGTGTAGAAGCTATCCCCATCTCATTAAATTGTGTGTGTGTGTGTGTGTGTGTGGAAATAAAATACATCAAAGGATGAAAAGTTGCAGTAAGAAGAAGGTGTTTGAGAATCACAATGCATGTATAATATATGGAAGGAGCATATGAAATTTAGGGGTCAGAAATATATTCCTAAGTTTTTCTGAAGGTAGAAAACAAATGACATGCAAAGAAACATGGTGTGGATGTGTTTGTAATCATTATTGTAATTAAATTGGAACTCTTTTAGAAAAAACTGTTCAAAACAACATATTTGTCAGAACATTCAAGCATCATTTTGTATTTAGAAAATATGTTTCATTGGCACTAAACTTAGAGACAGGTTTTTCTTTTATTTACAAGTCTTCCTTCTAACATCTCTGATTTCTACTTGGACTTTTAATTGTCTGCAAAAGAAATGAGTTCTGAATTAAACTGTGACTTCATCAAGGTCAGATACCCTAGAAGACAGAATTTTAGTTTTTGCAGATAGTAGCAACTTTACAAATACAAAATTTTTTCCATGTAAATTTATTTTTTTCTGAAGTCAATAGCGTCAGGTCCAGGATTCAGCAGTCTGCCGATGTTTTGGACAAAACTAGCCATACATCTGCTTTACCTAAATTTGATGATACGGGGACTGTTCAGTGTAAACAGATCAGATAAAAACCCAGTTTTTGATGAACTCCAGGGTTTCAAAATTTCCTTATTAAGTTAACTTTGTGACATTTATTAAAGCAGCACCTTCAGGAGCGAAAAAAATGATGAAAAGACTCAAAAATCACTGACTTTAGTTTTGTCATTTATAGTCTCCTAAAGTTAGGGGGATCATGAAAGTGGATTTAGTGATCCTCTCCCTGCCTACTCAAGCTTTGGCTCTTAAAAGGCAGAAAACACTTTTCTGTTCATTGGTTACTGGTTAAATTACTGCTAGTGGATGGTCTGGTCAGCATCAGTTATGGGAAATATCTATAGATGATAATAGATCAATAAGGCCCTCAGAGCTTATGAAATGTGTTATATAATAAAAATTTTTTTAAATGACTCTGGCTCTGAAACCACAGAGTTCCCTTGTTTGTTTCTGAGCATCTACACCATCCTTCACTTGAATAGTTTTTTCTCTGGTTCTCATCTCTGACTACATATTTGAATTTCTTGGGGAGCTTTTAAGAATCCTCATGTCCGGACTGCAGTCTGAACCAATTACGTCAGATTTCTAGATATGAGAATCAGTACTAGTGTTTTTACTTTGTTTTTTGTTTCTTTCAAATCTTTCAGAGTCTTTTCCAAAGTGCAGGCAATTTGGAGAACTCATTACCCACTTTGAACTCGTGCAGCTGGGATTCTAGATTCATGCTCAGTGAAACAGAAAGGATCTGTAGCTGCTGTCTTTTACGTCAGCTAATGCCATGATGGGACAGGACTGTTGGGTAGAATTATGACCGTCCCAGATTTGTGTGTGGAAGTTCTAACCTTCGATACCTCAGAATGTGACTGTGTTTGGAGACAGAGTCATAAAGAGGAAAGTAATTTAAAATGAAGTTATTGTCATGAGATCTAATCCAACATGGCCCTAGTATCCTCATTAGAAGAGGAAATTAAGACACAGATTCATACCAGTGGAGGACCACCTGTGAGCCAAGGAGAAGGGCCTCACAAGTAAACAACAGTACAACTCATTGATGTTGGATTCCAGCCTCTAAAAGTAAGAGACAAAAAAAAATCTGGTCTGTGTTATTTGTCATGGTAGATCTAGCAAACTAATACAAGGATAAAAATGGTTGTAGGGTTAAAGAAGAGAAGGGGAGAAGAAAGGAAGATACAAAAAAAGAAAGAAAAGGCTTTGTGAAGCACCTTGAAAGTTAAAGTCGGTCTGTGGAATTTGTTGTTGCTGGACTTGTTGTGGTGTGTGGACAGGTTTCCTGGGAAGTTCTGTGTTCCTCAGGCAGTTGAACTGAGCAGAGAGCCAGGGACCTCTCATGAGGACAGAGGGTGATTGAATGTGCTCCACTGATTTGCTTGAGTGGTGTACACTCACTCTGCCTCCACACCTAGCCCAGTGGTTTATGACAATCACCAGACAGACCATTCTTCTAATTTAGTACAAATGTTTCATATAAAATTACAGTATTGTCAACTCTTCAAGGGAATAAACCGTTTTGGTGACTTTGTAATACAGCAGGTACAAGTAGGCACCCCAGATATCTGATGACTAGAAGAATACATTAATAATAACCTACTGCAGCAAGTCTAACTTCTTTTAATTGGTTTTCACAATACTTTGTTCATCCTCTTAAAAACATATCTTTTTTTCCTACTGTTATCCTGTTACAGCCGAATAGTTTCCCACTGGTTGCTATCCTCATGTATTGGTTTAATGTATTGCCCACCTGAGTTGCCTTTCATTTACATAGTTCCTTTTTTTTTTTTTTTGGTCAAAGTTCATTTCTCATGTCTGCTTGACTATATACCTTGCGTCCCGGTCTGTACTCAGAATCATTTATTGAGCCTCTGGCTTATGCCAGGCTCTGCGTAGATACCAGGGATGCAGAATTAAATTCAGTAAAGTTCTCTGCCTTCTAGTGCGTGGTACTCAAGCTGAGGAAAAAGAGAACCAGACTAGTAGTGAAAACATAATCTACTGACTGCCATAGAAGCAGGAAACATGCTATTGGATAACTTGGGAATGCAATTCAGATCTCGAGGGGGCCTCCAGAAAAGGCCCAATAGAAAAAGTAACTTAAATTGATTCTGGATGGTTCTGTGGGAATTGCACAGGTGGAGAAAGTGTGTTAACCATGAACCAAAAAGAGAAGAACATACGTTAAAGCCCAGAGATTGAGCCTTTGGAAAGCCTTCACATGTATGCTTTTATTGCATACGTGTTGTTACTGAATCTGCTCCTGCGGTTTTGAAGGCTTATGGATTGGACACCATTAGAATTCACTCAGATTGCTTGAGAAGGGAGAGGGGCATGTTAGTGATGTAAAATATCCCCAGTATGGAAGGAAAGTGGTAGGAAAGAAATCTGAGGTCGTGTTTCTTGATCTGGTCTCTGTGTGACATCACTAACCCAGGCACGCTGTGTATTTGGGACTACCCCTCTTGTGTTCCTGCTTACAAAGCTTTTTTAATATACGTTGTCTCCCTTGAGTCTCACAGTAACCGTCTGCAAAAATAATAGCAAGTAATATTCCTCCCATGATGAGGGGAAAGAAACCAAGTTTCAGTAAGATGAAATCGTGAGCAAGTCGGCCCGGAGAGTGAATTGCAGATCTGGGACTCATATTCAGGCTCTTGGACTCCATAATCTCATCTTTTTTCCTTCCATACTGTTTTCTTCTATCAGGCATGTGAACAGCTTCAGCAGATGAGAAAATGTGTGACTGACCACTTAAAAGCACAGGAATTCCATGTATTTGAATTTAGGAAGTGATACAGCCTGGTGTGACTCTTAAGAGTTCTAGGGAGGTGTATTGGGAGCACTTCATTGTTCCACTGACAGGAAATGCACAGCTGCAACCTATCTTACATGTTATTTAGTTGAAAATATTTCGATGTGGACCACGAGTTCATGTTCTTGGGAGTCACAGAGGCCGTGAGCTGATCAAAGTACCTGTCCTGGGGGTGATTAGGAGTTAAGACCAAAGGTCCTTGAGTTAGACTTGGGTTCAAATCCTGCCCCCATTGTGGTGGTTTGGTAAGGTACTTAAGCTTTCTTTGCCTTGGGTTTCTTGATCTGCAAAGCAAAGTGTGGCTTTTAAAAATAGACTTTTGTATAGGGTCATTATGAAGATACAAGAAGTCAATCCAAGTAAAGGGCTTGGAACAAGAACTAACAATCACTAAAAGCAGCAATTATTTCTCTTCTAAATCTATAAAAATAAAATGACAAATTTTCTGTACCTTGATTTTTTTTTTTCCCCTTTTTGTGGTGCTAGGGATCAAACTCAGGACCTTGTACTCTAGGGCAAGTGTTCTACCACTAGGCTACATCCTTAGCCCCACCCCAACAATCTTGTTCTAATATCAGTTTATGTTGCTAAGTGCTAACTGTCACATCACCTCTAATTCTATAGGAGCATTCTACCCTGCAGAGCTTTGGAATGATTTCTTGGTTTGATAGAGACACTATAATAATTTTACAGAACATCTGAATTTCACTTTGGTAGGGAAGTCCCACGTTAATACAGTTTTTTTCCAAATATGCAGTTTACAAATTATGTCTACAGTAATAATATTTCTAATATTTAGAGTGAATTTTTGCTATATGAAATCTTAAGGGACGGAAATAGAAAGTGTTTTAACCAGGAAGCATTTTTGTGAAAGTGTTCATAAGGGCCTAACTTTTGAAGATAAATATTATGTGATGGTAGTATTAATTACACACTCTTTCTGCTTGGACTGTATGATAAGTTGAATTTATTCTTTGGAACACTAATTGTCTTTTAAAAGTGTTGTGTCTTTATAAATCGATGTCAAGAACAAATCTTTTGCTAGGAGCACAATCATTACTTTATGGTTATGCCAGTGTAGTTATATCTGAAAAACATGGGCATTTGTACAGTTTTGAAAGAGACAGTTGATTTAGTTAGGTGCCCAGAGACCTGCACATGAATTGTTAATTTCATATTTCCCGCACAGCCACCTCATGACTGTTTGGAGAGTTTATAGGAGATGAGTTACAAATGTGATTATATCAGCCATTTCTCAGACCTGACACCAGTTTCAAATTAAAAACTGACAGGCCTCACCTGCTCCTGGGTTCACCCACAGGTCACTTTCTTGTCACTTAAGCTCTTCCCCCATTAAAATGACATCTATGTTCATAAAGGGACTGAGAGGGGCTGTGAGTTGTTAGAATTGTTGAGGAATAAGAATAAAGTGTCGTCTTCCCAGATAATGTAGTGTTCAACTTTGGCCTTTAAGGGGACGGGAGGCCAGCAACACCCAGCTGTGTTGCCAAATACAAGAGCAGAGGCCCATGGGGGTCACCCACAGCTTCTGCTGCAACCCATTGTAAAGAATGGGTTTCTACCAATGATACGCAAATGGAAGTAAGTCTTTAAGATATCCTTCTTGGACATTTAAATATTCTCTAGATATTTTATTAGTTTTACCTGAGGGAACAATAGTTTTTTTCTCTTAAGAAATAAAATTAGATCAATACAAATTTAAACTAAATGAAGTATTTGAATTACCCACATCCAGAATTTGTCCAGAATAACTTGTATGTATTAAATGTAATACTTGCATAAAATAGAAATGTGTTACTACTTTTCCAAGAAATACTACAAAACTGTTGGTAGATATATTTTGACTGAGACCACCAGTTAAAGAATTAAAGGGCAAAGATAATTTTTAAGAGAAAACTAAAAGGCAAATCATGTTCAATAATGTCTTAATACTTCAGTATCTCTGGTACTTAGTGCATGGAACAGAATAGGCATTTAATAAATATGTGTTGAAGAAAAACTAAAGTACAGAAGAGAACCTAGTAGGTAAAAAAAGTCACAGATCTGAAAAATTATCATTAAGCACTGATTATAAGCAGATTATCCTTACTATACTGTAAATTCTTTGATTTTTGAAGATAACGTTACTTGCTGTCAAGCCTTTTTAAGACACGTGAGTGCTGGTTTTACCTTCTGGAGCTTGAGGAACCTAAGGCAGTTGTGTGGGGTGTGCCATGTGTCTGTGGCAAATCTGTGCAGAAGCCACACTGTCTAGTTTACAGTGTTCCACTGGGGAGGCGCAGGGGTGAAAAGTTGTAGGCAGACGAGAAAAGCCTTTCTCGGTATCCCCCACCAAATGCTCAAAAAGTCTTTTTTTTTTTTTTTTTTTTACACACTGAATTATACACTGAAGCTTTATTGGAAAGCCTATCTTCAGTCCATCTCTTTACCTATTCGTGGTCCCCTCATCATGGTGGCTTGGCGATTAGTGGTGTTGCTGCTAGAGTTGGCCTGCTTAGGGGGAGAACCTCAGCTTTGCAGTTGACTATCTGGGTAACCTTGGGCCATTTACTCAACCGCCTTGTGTTGTAGTCTCCTTAAATGCAAAATGGGGACAATAAGAATACTATTTCATCCAGTGGGATTAAGAGTTGCTATTATACAAAGCACTTAGAACACTGTTGGAACATATTAGGTGACTTGTAAGCGCTTGTCAAATTAGCTAGTTGTAAACTGAGGATAATTGTATTACTATTTTGAAGCATTGTTATAATAAAAGGTGAACTCTAAATTTGTATATACTTATGGTACAGTATGATTATTACTATACTACTACTATTATGTATATACGCTATAGTATTGGGCTGTAAGAAATAGAAACACTGTTCCTGTAGTCAAGGAGATTATGTTTTGGCAGATCAGTGTGGTCACTTGTATACTTCTCTTATCCAAGAACACTGTGAAAATCTTAGATTTTGGGAAGGTCACACGATAAAGAGGTTACCTGGAATCAAGAGATTAAACAAAGATTTACCATGTAAGGTGGTATTTGAGATAAACCTTAAAAATAGATTTTGAGAGGAAACAAGCTGGAAAGTACATTTTAGGAGATGTTTAACACAAATATACATATATGATGAAATAGATTTTAGAAGTAATGAAGAGTAACTGATACTTGTCTAAGATTAAGAATTATCTTAATTTCGCTTAACAATTATTGAATAATTTAAGTGCTGTAGATGTGGAAGTTTAGAGAGTTTATGTAAGCTGAATTACACAAAGGTCTGAATAGGGACTCAGATACTGACTGCCTGTGATCATACCAGACCAGTAAAAATTAATATAACAATAGTTATTATTTATAGTTTTCTTACTAAATAACAGGCATAAGTGTTATTTAGTAAGAAAACAATTTTAAGTGCATTCTTTCATTTATTCCCCATGAAAATCCCACATAGGTAGATACTATTACTCTTATATCGTACAGTTGGGGAAACTACTATGGCTTAGAGAGGTTAAGTAACTTGTTCATGGTTAAGAAAGTAGTAAGTAATGAGACTTGAGGCCAAGCTACTAATTTTAGTGTGCTGCGTCACAAAATACATAAAGCTCTAAATATTTTGGTAGGAATGATTGCACTGAGCAGAGAAACATGGTGTTGATGAATAGATTTAAGTATTATCGAAAGGAAGCAGTAATTGGTATACAATGAACTTGTTTATTGGGAGGAGGGATGGGGTGGAGATGAGGAGGGACTGAGGGGGCCCTTTGGAGTGCAGCAGATGCTCTGCTGCTTTACTCAGTGAGGTCATGTGGGCATATTCACTCTTCTTTATTAAACTCTATACTTAGGGTTAAAGCTCTATACTTAAGATTTTTGTTTCAGTCAAGAAGTTTATAAACAAATCTGTGTTTGACACACTCAGATCTACTAATTATGTCCACTAAAATGAGTTAAGGAACAGAATAAATTAAAAAAATTCAACAAACAGCTGGGGGATTTAGCTCAGTGGTTAGCCTACTTGCCCAGCAAGCACAAGGCCCTGAGTTCAACCCCCAGTACCAAAAAAAAAAAAAAAAAAAAAAAAATTCAACAAATACACCCACAGGAAAGGACTTGTGGAGGCTATGCCACAAGGTTTTGAGATGAACTATAGAAATGAGAGATAACAGAAAAAGATGCACATAGTCCAGGTTAAGAAGATGAATCAGAAGTGAAAGGTAACCATATAGAGATAAATAGTTCATAGAATTATATCAGACACATAGATAGACATTTCATTGATCAGTTGATCTCTCTTCTTTAGGCAGATGCATGTCATGTCATAGAAAACTGATTCATAGAAATCTAGGTAATAAAAGGAAATGATTTATTTTTCTGAATATCGTCAGTGGAGAACAAAATACTATCATGGAAATATTGTGTGTCCAGTAATTACTGGACATCCTAGTGGAAGTGAAAAAAAGGCAAGTATGTAGAATTAAATAAAATTAAGTAATTTTGTCTAGTTTTTATGATTCTAAATGCTCTTATTTCTCTTACTGTGATCTTTCTGGAAGAATCCAGTGGCATTGATTACAGAGAAGTTGTGGAACATCTGGAAATGACTTTATTGCTGGCCACAATTAAAGTTTGACATCTGCATGTATCATAAAATTAGTAATCAATGAGGAATTTGAGGAGACTTAATATTTCCTTTACAACTTTATTTTTTGAAATATACAAAAAAATACTTGAAATCCTATAGTATCAAAAAATTGCTCTTGATGGTTATGTTAATTGACCGAAGGACTAAATTCTGTATCTTAATTTCGCTCCCACATCAATGGAAAGTGGACATGCTTTTCATTAACATTTATAATCTACTTAATTTTTTATTAATTTTGGTTGTTCAATCTCCATAATTCCATGTGCCAGTTCCTGCAAAGAGCATCCACCCTGGAAACCCTGTTAGTTGTTGCTCCTCTGATACTCTGGGAGTGATTGTAACTTCTGGTAATACCCTAGAGGAGTGGAAGTTCTTCATCGTATTTCTGCTCTTCATGTCTATATAATATTTCTCATGTCTTGAAAAGTATTGCTTGAATATTTCAGTTTTAACTTAGCTATTTTTATAGGCAAAAATATTACAGGTGTGTATTTTTGAATCACTGTGCAGATAGGAGATGATTTATTTGGTGAGAAAATGTCAGAACTGCTAACTCTTCTTTCTTTCGATAGGATTACTTTGCAAAGAAAATTAGAATCAGGAAACAGAGATATTCCTATTTCCTAGTGGTTGGAAAATGACATTGTAGCCTATCCTACTGCTGCATGACACAGTGTATTTAGTGGGCTAAATAATTGTGCAATAGTGATTGCCTATTGACTGTAATAAAAATGGATTTGCTTTTACATGTGTATTCCATTTGCTTGGTTACTGTCTTAATACTGTACAGTGGTGCTCCGATTCACAAACTTAATTTGTTCTGTGATTTTGGAAAAGATGGGCGTGTTTGTGTTTGTGTGGGAAAGATGGCTGCAGCGATGTCACTTGATGCAGAGTTTGCAAACAAAAACAAAACTTTGCCAAACACTTCTTTCTGCAAATCCTATTGTTTGCAAACTAAAGCATTTATGAACCAAGGTGCCACTGTATTTAATGATATAAAAATACAGGCTAAGCCAACCCTGACTTTGGATCATAAATGAACATCAAGTAGAGTCATGTTGAGAGTTTCCTAAGCTCTTTAAACTTTTAAAAATAGAAACGATGTAACTTGTCTTTCAGAGAGGTAATGTCAAGACTGAATGAGATCAAAGAAGACAGCAGAACTAAGATTCATGTTGCATATGCCATAAATATGGTATCCTAATATCACAAGAATGGGTCTTTGGCTGGGCATGGGGGTGCACACCTGTAATTCCACCACTGGGGAAACTGAATTCCACCACAAGGCCAGCCTGAACTACATAATGAGACTCTATCTCCAAAAAAAAAAAAAAAAAAAAAACGAAAACAAAAGAATGGGTCTTTGTATACTTGCTATATGAATGTTCGTGTTAGAAAATTCTTTCAAATTCCCTTTTTAGAGTCAGATATATTCTTTGTGCTTTATTTCCTGTGCTCCTTATAATGAACTCTTCAGCATATTAAACACATCTTTGACCCATATATTGGTATTGCTAAAAAAAAAAAAACCCAATAAGATATTGATTACTAACTGGGAGGGCGCTGGAGTGTAAATTCAAACAAAAAATGGTAACTCTGCCCCTTTAGAAAACTATGGAATACAGTATACTGTATGTCATATACATACTTACTGATTTATTCCAGGAAAGTAAGGAAAGAACAGAAGTGAGTCAGAAGTTTAAGAAATTGTAGGAAGGGAAGTTGTTTTTCTTTTTCAATAGGTGTACTATAAAATTTATTTGGAAAGACAATCTGAGATAAGTAGAAAGTTACAAATATAGTAATACCTTGGTTCCCGAACACTTCTGTTTGAGTACTGTTCGGTTTGTAAACAGAAGCATTTGGCAAAATTTTGCATTCATTCATGAGCTCCGCATTGGGTAGTGAACATGACCAGGGCCCATCTTCCCCACAATCATGGAATGAATTAAGTTCGGGGACTGAGGCACTGCTATACTTGCCTAGGCTGAGATACTGACACTCTCAAGCGTAACAGGGCTTGTTTATCTACTGCTCACAGGCTAAGTCCAGCCAGCTATAGTTTTTTTGTTTGTTTTTTTGTTTTTTTTTAGCTTAGAGTTCTAAATGATTTTAACATTTTTATGGTTGAAAAAATACTTTGTTTCGTGAAAATAATATGCAATTCAAATTTCAATATCCATAGGTAAACTTTTATGAGAACACAGTGGTACTCATTTGTTTGCACATTGTGGGTGGCAGAGAGGAGGTGTTGCAGCAGGGAACATCCGGCCCCTAAGGCCTGAAAATACCTACTATGTGGCACTTTACAGGGAAAGTTTCCTGGCTCAGTGTTAGGTTATAAAAGGCAGACTAGTCACACATAAAATGTAATGCACTTAGGGAAATTATCTTCTGTCATATGGTTAGTCCAGAGCTTTAAAGTCGTTTTTAGCTAATTATTGCCTTTGTGTCCTGCTTCAATACCACACCTCCACGAAGCTTTCTTTGTTCTGCCAAGGGTATGATACTTCTCTCCATGCTAAAATCTAGTGCACTTTGTACCTCTTATGTATGTATTATATTTTGTCTCAAGCTAATGTTATAACTAGTGCTTATCTTATTTTCTTAGGTAGACTGTGTTTGTCTTTCACCTCACTTTTCTGTCTTATGTTCAGTATTCCTTTAATGAGCATCAAGGGCTTGATTAACGATGTATTTTTAAAGCAAATTGATTCTTGGGAAGTTATGACATGAAGGCTGCCTTATACATGTTGTTTTTCAGAGTACAGAATTGGGTATAGCCTGCAGAAAGAAGCTCTGTGTCAGGTGAGATCTAAAATTAAAACATTATTTAGACATCTGTTTTCCTCTTTAGCTAAGCATTAACTCATTAAAATATCTTTTCCTTTATTTACTGAAAGTTTTCTTTTTGACTTCTTTTTCTCTCTACATGAATCTCTTGGTGTGTGTATTGTTGCTTCTAATGTGTGGTGGGAAAATTGAACATTAGGATTTTACTTTATTGTTCACTTCTTATACTACTAATTTAGTGTTTTTCTGTCTTACTCATTTTTGTTTTTCTTATATATTTTTATTAGAAAAAAATACAATATCGACCTGTTTTTTTAAAAAATGTTTTTGAAAATAAATTTTAAATCTTTTTTGGTATTTTATCTGAATATCCTTTTCTTTATTATTTCTTCTTTCATTTGCCTGAACTATTTCTTACTATAGTTTCTTTCTCTTTAATAACTTCCTTTCTCATTACAAGTAGACACTTCAGCATAAATTTAAAGAATGGAGAATTCACTACTTAAATCCAAGGAAATTTCGTGTAGCCCAAGTAATCAATATACTGAATAGATGAGGATAAATTAAATGGAAATAAACTGAAGACAGAGCTGTGTGTGCAATTCTGTGTTTGAAGACAAGGATCTTTTCAAGGTTTGTAAAACCATGCTTGGCAGAGAAAAAATAACAAAAATAGATTTACCAAGGAAAATACTTTAAAAAAATGATTTGGGTATTGATCATTTTTAATCTTTTGCCCTGAACAACTGGAAGATATATTATAGCTAGAGCCTGCAATGAAAAGCAGGTCTGTTCTTTAACCTGCCTCAATTCACTTCGACATATTTTATATCTCAGGGGACTTGGCCACAAAGTCCATTAGAGTTTCAGAGGCAGTCAGGTCAAATCAATTGTCCACACTGCAGACAGGGTGCCCATCATTTACGGTAATTCACCCCCGTCATGGTAGAGGAGAGGAAAAGTTAAAAGCTGTATTGCCGTGAGCACATCTCCTCTGTCTTTCAGTATATTGGTAATACCCAAACATTGCTTAAGGAACAAGATGTAGAACTTTATGCTGGATTTAGGGATCTTAAATTCAATTCACAGAAAACTATTAACTGTAGTTCAGTAGAAGTGAGGAAATGTGCTCCTAAATAAACCTACATAATTGTTCATGCTTGATAAGATGTATGCAGTGTACAGAATGCTTACTAGTGAAGTCTTGAGAGACTCACAATGGCTTGAGTAGCTGACCTCCCCGAGAGTCCCCTTCCCACCCCACCCCCAGACGAGATTCCACTTCACATTTGTTAGGTGGATAGAAGAGACTTACATATCCATTAGAAGCATAAAGGTAGGTTCTAAACAGTGCAGAGATCCAGTAAGAGAGTCATTAAGAGATTTGGTGATTTCTATATTTTCAGAAAGAAAACAGTTTTTTAAAATTACTTAAAATTGTCAAATAATATTTTATGGTGGGTACCAGTCTGGCACAAGCATGTCCCCATGCTTTGTTAGCAGGGAGAATTGATGTCAGCGTACAAACTCAACTGTATTTTCCCATGGTATCAGCTGGTCTGAGTTATTTGGTGACAAATAAACCCAGAGGTGTCTTCACTGGAATTTTAAGTGAGACACAAAGCTATCTGCTGCTTTTCAGAATCAGGACAAATTAAAGAGTATGTGTAAAAATTAGTCTTTTATTCTTCCATCATACGTTATTGCTTTCTTTGCTTGCTTTCTCTCTAGAATGATATTTTTCTGGTACATACTACTTCATGAAAACCAAATTAGTTTTCATCTTCACTGGTGAAGACAATCAACTGTGAATGAGATTTATTTTTGTTTGGGGGGGTTCATGTCTGACTAATTAAAAATGTTGGAAATCAATACAATCCATGCAGCAAATGTTTTCTAACCTTTTCTGTGTGCTTGTTTCTATTCAAAGAAAGAAGCAAAGAAACTGCACCTATAGAAAGGCTTTAAGATAACTTATTTGCAGTAAATGCTTTGTTGACAGTTTGTATAAAAAATGGTCCCATTTAACTGGAAATGAAGAAAAATATATGCTTGTAGCTGTTTATGCAATCCCTTGCAATATCACTTGTCTGTTATGTTGCTGTAGGTCAGGACTTCTTTTTGTTCCTCTCTGTAACTACTTCTTTCCTCCATTTTCAGAGTTAGTGGGAGAAAGAGGGCAAGCTGTGAGAGACAGAGGTGTTTGAAAAGAAAATAGCCTGATATCATGTTGGTCTATGTAAGACCACACTTTAAAATAACTAATAACTAGAACCAGAATGCTAGATGCAGGACAATGATAATTATGAGTCATGGATAAGTTTTTATTGGCTCCAGAAAATAATAATGAATATCTTTAAAGATATCTTCTCTGATCACTCGAGTTATAAATATTCTGAAAAACATTAAATCATAATTTCAAAACTGATGCTTGAGGCATTTGTTCTGACTTTAAGTTTGGAGAATGAGAAATATACAAATTCATTTGGACTCTCAAATCAGAGAAAAAAAATCCTTTGGAACTTTGCATCTGGTCTAAAATTTTGAAAGCCAAAGTTCTGCCTCCTGAAATTTGCAATGGATGAAGCAGTTCTGGCAATAACTGAGTCCTTAGTAAACATGGTGACTTTACTTTTTAGACTTTGAATAAAGCATGGTTGTAGAATAGGGCTTTTTTGCAAATGATCATTTGAGGAGTATACTTAAAACGAGTGTTTTAAAACTCACTTCACAAACTTGTTCTACGATTCTGAAAAATATGGTCACATTCGCGTTCATTCAGGAAAGATGGCTGTGGTCACATTCGTCACTGGATGCAGAGTGTGCAAACAAAAACAAAATTTTGCCAAATGCTTCTGTTGTGAGCCAGTTGTTCTCAGACAAAAGTGTTCATGAACTGAGGCACCACTGTAATTGTTTCAGTTGCTCATAGTGCTTGTTCAAAGTATATGTCATGATTTATGACCACGCCCAATGATAAGTAAAAGAGTAGAATCTCTCCCACAAAATTTAAGCAAAGGATTAGGTAATGGAATAGACAGGTATCTTTCTCATTGTTGAAAGCAGTGAAGAAATGAGCTAGATCTTCTTTAGAAGTTCTTAAAGAAGCTCTGCATTTTCTTTTTTTTTTTTTTTTGGAATTTTTATCGTAACTCTTTTAGAAAATTGTAATGAGAGAAAAATGGCTACAAACATAATTTAGACCCTACTTGAATTTATCTACTTTTCTACACTTGATGATATAAACACATCCAGATTATTATAGCTTTGGGATGTACGAGTGGTGGAAATGTCTGAAAACCTATTTAGCTTCCAGACTGGATGTGAAAGTATTTTGAAGAATCAGACCTTAGATATCAGGAGAGGGATGCAATAGGGGTGCCTTCTTAATAGTGAAATTGGTACCTGGAGAATTGAGAAGGGGATCCAGTATACTAAATGAGTGGAATCTGCTAATGGGTAAGCAGAAAACACCATTATTCTTTTCTTCTCTGAAACTTCATATGTCACTGCATCAGAGAAGTCTTTGTTCACCCATTTTACCTAAAATAGTCCCCATTTTTCTACTCTCTATTCCCTCACTTCATTTTTTTCTTCATTGAACTTATATTTTAGTGTCTGTTTCCTCATTTTGAGTGTAAGCTCTGTGGGAACAGGGGCTTTTTTTCTGTGTTCAGCTGTTTTCCCTAGAACCTAGAGCAGAGCCTGGCACATGCTATTCTAGGCAACTAAGTTAGATAGAAACTCATATACAGTCAGAGAGGGACTGGGCTCTCAAGGAAGGCAGTGAAAAATACAGATATCAGAATTGCGATTGGTGGTGCATTTGAAGAAGGTAAGGCCTCAAGATAAAGTCACAAGGTCCTAACTAATGTACTTCCCTATGGGATAAGCAGAACTGTAATTAGTACCACCCAGTCCATTAAGTCCAGATATACATTGTGACTTTGCTGTATAAATTAGCCCTGACAAAGGGCCTCAGTGGCAACCCACTCAGGACCCCCTCCTGTCTCTCAGGAGCTATTTCTGTTCTCCAGTAAACCTTTCCTACCCTTAACCCTTTCTCCTTTGGAATTCACTCTTCAGTTTCAGGGGACACAAACTTAGCAAATCTGACATCTAGCAAGTTGGGAGTTGATGATGATGGTCAGGGAATCCACGGGAAAGAAGATACAACCCTCAATTCCAATTCACATTTAAAGGACTAGTCAAAGGAAACTCATAGGAGAGCTTTTTTCTCATTAGTTCTTACCTCACATTTCTTATCTCTGTTTTCTTTATCTGGATGTGCAAAAGTAATTCTGCCCCTTTGAACCAATGGCCCATTCTGTGTCCTTCAACCCCACTTAGCACGGCTTATTGTGTGCCACATTTTAAACCAAAATAAACCAAAAAAGGGCACAGAGGAGTCTGCCAGTGGTCTTAGCCTTCAGTAGCTAATGATTTTCATGTATCTCTGTTTGTCAATTCAGTAAAGTAGTAGTTTGTGGAAATCCATGTTTTGCATTGTTGTATACAAATTTAGATTCTTGTTAAGGCATTTGATGACAAACTGATGATCTCATAATGGGGAAATTTATTTTGTTGAGGTTCAAAGTGGGATTTATCTAGAAAGTATGATGTAGGAATTAAAAGTAGAGTCCAATTTAGAGATAAATGTAAATGAGATTACAGAGTGAAAATAAGTAACTTACAGCCATTTTTCAAAAGCTTTAACAAAAACAACCTAATCATAAGAGTTAAAATAACAAAAGTCCTTGAAGAAAAACCTTGTGATAAATCTTCGTGACTTTGGATTTGACAAAGGATTCTCAGTTATGATACTCAAATCATGAGCAACAAAAGAAAAAAATAGATGTACTGGACCACACCAAAATTAAAAGCATGTGTGATTCAAAGTCAGATCAACAAAATGAAGACAATGCACAGAAAAGGAGAAATAATTTTAAAATCATAAGTGTGATAAGGGTCTTTTAGCTAAACTGTAGAGAACTCTTACAACTCAATAATAAGACGAACAAGCCAATTAAAAATAGTAAAAAGGTCTCAATAGACATTTCTTTAAAGAAGATATATAAATAGCCAATAAGTACATAAAAGATGCTTGCCATTGTTAGTCACTAGGGAAATACAAAGCACCATGAACTACCATTTCACATGTACTAGGATAGCTAGATTTAAAAAGTCATATAATAACATGTGTTGATGAGGATGTGGAGAAATTAGAATCTTACATTGCTGGTAAGACTTTAAAATGTAGCCTTTTGGGAAACAGTCTGTTCTTCAAACAATTAAAACTGGAGTTACTGCATGACCTAGCATGTAATGTACAACCAAGTATATACCCACTCCTGGTGTATACTTAAAAGTAATGAAAGTATATGTGCATACAGCAAATTGTATATAAATGTTTATAGCAGTGTTTTTCATAATAGCCCATAGGTGGAAACAAACCATGTGTCTATCAGAGAATAAATGGACAAGTGAAATGCAGTGTAAACCAATAAGAGAATATTACTTAGCCATAGAAAGGATCAAAGTAAAGATACAGGTTAGAATTTATAGGGAGTTTGAAAATCCTATGGTAAATTAAAAGAACCCTTCATGAATTCTGCGTATTACATGATTTCGTTCATCTGAAAGTCCAGAAAAGGAAAATCCATAGAGATAATAAATTAGCTGTTCCTTGGGGATTAAATGAATATGGAGAAGGTAGACTGTAGGGGCTGATAGTACAGGCTTCTTTTGAGGCTACATACATATTATATTCTAAAATTGATTGCAGTAGTGGTTGCACATATCTGTGATGATACTAGTATTCATTGGATTGTACATTTAAATGTATGAATTGAAGGTTGTGTGAATTGTAGTCCAATATAGCTGTTATTAAAAACTCATTCTTCCTTGGATAATCATTAATGATTTATGTTGGATTGAATTATCGTGTAAGGTCAGTGTAAATAATACTTCGGTTTGTATATTTTTTTCTGGGTAACTTAAACATGAGTGAGAAGCCCCTGGCTTCCTAAGTTTATAAATTTACTTCTCTTGTCTGTAACTTCTCTAAACCATGAATTCTCTGTTTCTTTTCTTTCATCTAAGTTCTTTTTAAATGATGCAGTCAGAAATCTTAATGATTTGCCTTGAAGATACCCATTTAAATTTTAAATTTTGGTAAATGATGAAGTTCATGTGTATTCTAAAGACATTAATAGTGAAGTATGGACTCCCACTAGAAATGAAATTACCTACTATGAGACAGTTTGATGGTAGTAAGCAGTATCTCCTGATAGTGTGACAATTTTAACATTCAGAGTGTTCCTTCCTTGTCATAGCACTTTCTCTGTGTTATAAAACAATAAAAAGTGATGAAAGTTTTTATAGTTGGAGGGCAAACACATATTTAGTCATTATGACTTAATAGCAATAATAGAACCATGTCAAATAATGCAGATTAGTAGTGTGCAAAAGAGGATAAATGCATAAGGATTGTAGAATAAGGGATATACAGAGATGATATGAATAGGAAATGTTTTCTCAGAGGTCAGAGTTTTGAAAAGAATACCACAATTTATCAACCAAAGATTCTCATTTATCTATATTGAGCTGATGGAAAGTTTTTTGTTTTTTTTCATTAATGCTACAACTCGGTTACCTGGGAAACATACTCAGGTATGTAAATTTCATTTTGACAGGATGATTTCTTTATTTCTTATTTGACTCAAAAACCAGAACCCAGAGGTAGGCACCCAGGTATGTAAAACATGACTATTACCTGTTACAGTGAAGAAAACAAATTAAATTAATTAGTATTTTCATTAGATTTATTTGTTAAAGTAAATTATTTATATTAACGAAGACATTTTCCCTAATGAAGGCCAGTAAGTACTGGCAAACTTCTGGGTGGGTCTGGGTGGGGCATGGAGGCATAATCTCGGGGTTTATAGTGGTCCCTTGCTGGCTCCTGTCTGGCAAAAATTGTA
This sequence comes from Hystrix cristata, assembly GCA_004026905.1. Taxonomy (NCBI): domain Eukaryota; kingdom Metazoa; phylum Chordata; class Mammalia; order Rodentia; family Hystricidae; genus Hystrix; species Hystrix cristata. Next base: position 303,706 of record PVJO010000056.1, on the reverse strand, counting down.
TTTCTTATAAATGTATAGTTTTCTTTTTCTTGTATTGCATAGCTGGGACATGTAGACAGCCCAATTTTGTGTACTGTTCTTGCAATCAAGAAATAAGATCTTAGGTCAGTAATGCTTTTTCACTATGAGGGAGTATTATATTTATGGATTTGCTAATAATTCTTTTTTTTCCCTTGTGGTCTGAGCTGGAAGTTCATCAATTTATCTAATATTAATGAGCCAACTTTAAGATACGGTGGTACCTCGGTTCACAAACTTAATTTGTTCCATTATTCTGGAAAAGATAGCTATCTTCGTGTTCATGTGGGGAAGATGGCTCTAGTTGTGTTCATCACTCGATACAGAGTTCACAAACAAAAACAAAAATTTGCTAAATGCTTCTGTTTGTGAACCAAATTGTTTACATATAAAAGTGTTTGTGAAACAAGATACCACTGTATTTATCTCTGACTACATAAGGAAAAATTTAATCTCAATCCTAGTTTGGTATTACTGCCAGACTATAAAAGCTGAAAATTGACATTAAACTACAATTGGCTTTGCTAAGAAAGATGAAGGATGTAACTAGAGATGTTCCTTAGACTTTTGTAAGTTCCTCTGTTTCTTGTAAGAAAGATGTCATGGCTAAAATGGATTATCAATTTGATTGGTTTAGGGACTGCCCAGGGGATTAGTAAAGCAAACAACTGGGTGGGTCTGGGTGGGGCATGGAGGCATAATCTCGGGGTTTATAGTGGTCCCTTGCTGGCTCCTGTCTGGCATTGTTCCCCTGTTCTGCTCTGGACTCTGTAACTTTTTTATTTTTATAAGTGTTCACAGCAAAGAATTTGCCTTGGGTTTCAGAGAAAACTTTGATGTGGACTTTGTAGCAATGCTGGGACTGTTGAGACTTTGTAAAGAGATTGTATTTAAAATATACTCTGGATAGTTGTGTCTTCTTAGTTCAAATTATGACTTTGTGTTTATTTGAACATTGAGTATATTTTAAGGAGATGTGTATGGTAACAAATTGACAAGGATGGGATACGACAGTTCAGGTAGGTTGTCAAGTTAACTTGAGAATTGCCCAGGGAATTACTGAAGCACACTTCTGGGTGTGTCTGGGTGGGTCACGGAGGTGTGACTTTGGGGCCTATATCTGGATCCTTGCCCTTCCTCTCTAGCTCTCTTCCCTGCTTTCCTTGCTGGCTGCCACGAGCTAAACCACTCTGTTTTGTCACACCCTAATACCACGATGCTTTCGCCTTGGAGCCAGCTGAGCATGGAATGAATCTCATGAAACCATGAGTCAAATTAAACCTCTTCTCTTTTAAATTGTGGGGATCAGGTATTATGTCCCAGGACTGGGAAAGCTGACTAATATGAAAGTTAAGGATTTTGATAACCTGCTTATATTCAGAATGTTTTTGGCTCCGATTTAGAGGGCTAGTATTGTGTTGTAGGAGTGTTTATGAACCTCGTGATCCTAACTGATACTTTGTAAATTGAAATATAATGCCGTCTAAATCTGTAGGGCCAACACTAATTCTAGCACCACATCTTTAGTCATTGGGTCTTTGTAGAAATAATGCTGTATAAATAGAGTCTAGATGTAGACAGTAAAAATATCTTTTCTCTTTCAGATTCTTATTTGTAGTCTACTTACAGTAATATCATGTATGCATATGATTTAATGTGGATCAGCTAGAGAATCTTAGTATTTGCATAGAATTTTGGTATAACAAAAGTTAAGGTATTTGGCATCTGAAAAGCTGTGCTTATTCAGGACTCTGCTACTTACTACGTTAGGCAGTTATTTAAATTTTCTGACTCTATAAAATGAAAATAATAGAATGATGCTCATGTGAGGTTAAATAAAACTTAGTATGTTAATTCCAGTATATGCCTGGAAAATAGCAAGTGTTCACTGTCAGGTAGTTTTTTTATAGTAAAGTTTAAATGAGCTATTTTAGTATTTTGGAGATCTGTGAGTTCTTCGTGACAGATTTGAAATTTACCATTTTTTTAGTTAAAAGATAATTTAAGCAGTTAAACGGGTGCAGTCTATATAACCTAGTACTATCATGCTGTCTGGTACCCATGTTAACATTTGTGTTTATAATTATCTTGTTGCTAAGTGATAGTAAAATCATATCATAGCATACTGTAAAAGTGAAGGAGTCACAGTAATTCAGATATTACATGTTGGAGGCAAAATTGGAAGCAATTATAATAAAACTTAATTTATAGTCAAATATTTAAAGATGCTGATCACAAAAGTAGAAATATTTTTCCGCAATATTTTAAAAATTGAGGATTAATACTAGTATTTTTATCATTCTCAATCTGTTATATAGTTTAATAAAAAAACTTTACAATGAAATAAGACATTTATACTGTTATCAAATTATATTTCATTGAAAACTCATTTATAGTATTTTGTACTGTCTACATAATTGATATTTACTTTTCACTCATGCAAAATTCAGTTGACACCAAGGATTGGGGCAAAGTTATATAAACTCTGACCATATGTGCATTGTTGATATCAAGCCTCTTTTATCTTACAGCTCATTCTTCTCTGATGCCTCTTGATCCTCTCCATTAGAGCAATAGAAGAGGAACAAAAGCATTTTATGACCTGGGATGTATTTCTTCTGCTTACTGTCCACTTTACTGGCCAGGAATGGGAAACCTTTACCTGACTCCAGGCATTTATATCACATATGGTGTGGTTGTGTGCTCACATCTGTAGTGCCTGTTGCACTGAGAGCCTGAGGCAGCATTCACTAAACCACGTTATGCAGTGCCAACAGCCTAGCCCTCCCCCAAATTATTTCTGGAACAGTCTCTTATCTAATTTGAACTTGCATATTCTCCAAAGTACATTGTTCCTTACCAGTAACCCTACCACATGTGTATGTTCCATGAATCTGGATCTTTGCTTCAGTTTCCTGATTGTCCTTAGTTTTCTTGTTAGCCCCACTTTTTCCTGAACTTTAACCAATTTGTTCAAATTCTTACAACAAAGCAATTTTTTCAGTTCCCAGATCCCTCAGATGCTGTCTGGGGCCAGCTGGAACCAGAAGGCGCACCTCCTCCAGCCAACTAGAACCATAATGATACCTGTCAGTGGTCCATTGACTGGATATTCCTGTTGCTGAGTGTACTTTCCAGAACAGACACTTACCATAGCAGTGCTGCCTGAATACAGTGACATTTCCGTATCTCTCTTGGACTTTGTAATGTGTTCCTCAAGCCGACTAAACCCAAAGGTGATTGGTTCTGTTTTCTATCCACACACCATACTTTTTTTTACTGGCAAGACATGAAACTTCAGACATTCCCAAGGGATTTGGATCATCTATTAACTGATTTAATCATTTCCATGTCCTTTGAGAGAAAAGCCTTTGTCCTGATAAATGGCAAGAAAGGATGGTTTTCTCTCCTAATCTAATCCCCAGAGATTCAGTAGCATTCAGAATTATTCATAATTTAAATATTATAGTTTCCAATTTTAAAGAATATCTTACCAAAATATCCTAAAATAGTTTCATTCAAAATGATATTATTGACATTTTTAAACTTTGTGATTAAAATTTTCCTATTACGTATTTTTTAAACTAGAAAGATTTTTAAAAAGTAGTAATATGTAATTTATATTCTTCCGATCACAATGTTAGAAATAAACTATGTGCAAGGCTGGGGATTTAGCTCAGTGATTAGAGTGCTTGCCTTGCAAGCACAAGGCCCTGAGTTCGATCCCTGGCACCACCAAAAAAAAAAAAAAAAAAAAAAGAAATAAACTATGTGCTCACTACCTACATATGTATGCTCCTTATTTATTCATCTATTTAGGTACTGGGGATCAAATCCAGGGCCTCATATAAAGTAGGCAAGGACTCTACCACTGAGCCACATCCCCAATCTTTTTTTTTTAATTTTTAAACTATCACTTTTTAGTCTTTTAATTTGAAATGACATAGAAGTTTGAGTTTAGTTTTATGTAATTCTGACGATCAGTTTATATATAAATGATACTGCATTATGTATCTTTTTGTAAAACATAGTTGATTGTGTCTTAGGGCAATTTTTAGTCAGATTTTCTAAACATGCTTATTGATCTAAAGGGATTTGAACTGAATTCAGTTTACCCATATAAGACAAGTACCTTCCCCTCTTTTCATGTATAATTAGCCTCAGATCATTGTTGGTTTATGATACTACATTAGGGTTGTCATTCTTAAATGATCACATCAGCAATATTTCTCTTCTGCTATCTCTAGGAGATCTGTGTTTACTTGACCATCTCTGGCTTCTTCAGGTAGATTTTAGATTAGCTCAAATTTGACATTTGTTAAAGTGATTAAAAAGAAAGCATGTATTTTTCTGACACATGGCTTCCTACTAAATAGGGCAGCTCTGGGCATCTGGAAAGAAATTACAAGATCTGTTCACTCTGTGAAGCCTAGAAATGATGTGTTAGTGGTGGTCTTCATCATTTAAGTGAGTAGTAGAGGTTAACTCATCTGACTTTCACATTATATTGATTGTTTTATTTCCTGGGAAGACCAGGGTTGTTGACTTTTGGTGGTGGTTATTCTTGGGGTGGGACACTTGTGAAAAGAGAAGGTGAGTGAAAATGAGACCATCAGGATTGAATAATTATTAATTATATGATACCCACATCTTTATTATCAACCATAATGCTCCATTTATAATGGAAATTATGGTAAGCGCATACTGAAGTTGTCTAAAGGAAAATAATGTCTCAGGAGCCTTTATAATGGTTTGGCTACAAGTTAATAATGTAGCCAGTGTTTAATAGTGAACAACAGGACTACATTATGTTAGCAGATGCCACTCGTGTGCAATCCAGGCAGGTCAATTACTAGCAAATCTCTCATGATCTCAGTATACCACAAAAGAGACAAATATAAAAAATAAAAATCCTGAGATGCAAAGACACATGGAACTGAAACAGTTGCAAACCAGTTTATGGAAATGGAACCAAATCCTCATAGAAATGGAGCCAGCCTACTACATATTCATTTCTATCTTATTAATTATTTATGTAGAATGAGAGCTTGTGACTTAATGCAAAATTTTACAGACCAGTAAATGCATGCATATATTTTTAATTCCATTTTCACAGGAAATGGTATAGTCTTTCGAAAGAAGAGAAAAAAGTTACAAACATTGGAGAAGTTTTCTTCTTTTTTAAAAATATTCATTGTTGTTGGCAACTATGGTTAAGTTTAGCACCACAGGTTTTTAGACAAGCAAAACAATCTTGTAGTAAACACAGTAAGAATATATTCATCTCTCATAAATTCATATGTTTAACTCTTATAAATATTAATGGAGTTGCATACAAGCATTAAGGTGATAATCAATCCCAATTAATATCCATTTGAATTCATGATCTTTTTTTAAAGGTTACTCTTCAAGAATTTCTTCTAAAAATGTGAGTTACCGATCTTCATAACTTTGAAAGATATTTCAAACATATCTGACTAAAGAACCCAATTACAGTCTATTTATAATAAATTTCCATGAAAACTTAGCAGTAAATTGACGTATATTTTTCCTGAAATCACCTTCATTTGCTCTATTAATTTCTATATAGTACACTAAGCAGAAAGCATCAGATGATTCCTGTCCCCTGCTTCTGTTAATGTTTGTAGTCTGAATTTAACAGATTGTCAACTGTCAGTCTGTCCACACCTAACCTCATCAATTAAATTTCTGATAAACCCAACGAGGCCAGTTTTCCCACCGTTGCCATTTGATATGGTTTGTGTCTAGATGTCCCTCGAAAGCCTCATGTGGTAAGAGGTAGCTGGATCTAGAGTGTGTGATTACTAAATTAGTCCACTGATTGGTTTGGCATGGTTCTGCTGGGATCAAGGATGTGATACTAGGATTAAGGATATTAGGATTAAGGGTGGGAGTACTGCCCACCCTAAAGCCAGGTAGCCTGGATAAAATATGAGACACAAGAAGAAGCTGGTTAGTCCCCTTGCTTGCATTCCTTGGTTACCTGGCTGTGTTCTGCCTGTCTGCCATGCCACCTTGCCTCTGACCCAGCTGATTGTGTACTGCAACCTCTACAAACTGTGAGCCAAATAAACCTTTCTTCCCTTAACTTTGGGTGTCTAGTATTTTGTCCCAGCAATGAGAGAAAAGTAACTAAGACACCATTTGTAGTATGCATCTCAGTATAATGCTCACACAGGAGCATGAGAATAATGAGGGCTAGGAATCGTTGGTAAATCTTAAGTTCAGAAAGTACTCTATTTGCTAAAGAATTTAGCTTCACACTATTAATTGTGAATTCCATTAAAATATAAGAAGAGGGCTGTAGGAAGGCAAAATCAATATAACAGAGTTCGTATTTCATACAGACACTGTGGTTTAAGAAGGAGCAGGGCAATGGGATGGAGAAGGGAGGAGGATATGATGGGTAAGCGTGCTTCAGTCACACTGATAAATCTCTTCTGAAGTTTTTAAATTAAAGTCATACTTGGCGTTTTAGAAAAAAAATACCTATACTTTCAGGAATAAAATTAAAAGGAAATTTTAACATTTTTGAAAAAATACATAGTATTAAATACATTATTATAGTTTAGATCATGAATGTCCCCCAGAGGGCCCACATGATCATAGGCAGGGCTTTTGGAAGGTAATTGACTCACAGGGGCAATATAGTTGACTTGTTTTAAGGAGGTAAGATCTAGTTGGAAAAAGGGGTCACGGGGCATGACCTGGAAGGATATGTCTCCCTCCTAGTCCTAACTTCTTTGTTTCCTGGATGCCATGTTGTGAACAGCTTTCCAATTTGAGTTCTTGTTCTCTGCTTCCTGGCCATTGTGATGAGAGCAGCTGTCCTCCACTATCCCCTTCTAACATGTTATTTTTGTCCAGAAGCCAGCCAATCATGGTCTGTAACTGTGAGCCAAGATCTCTCCTACTAAGTTACAGATGTCTGTTATTATGTCCCAGTGACAAGGAAAGTGTCTAAGACAGATTTTGGTACCAGAGATGTGGGTCATTGCTGTAAGTACCCAATCATGTGATTAAGAAGCCTTTGGAACTGGATCATGGGAGGAGTTTGGCAAGGTTTGGAGATGCTGACTGGATTTAACCTAGAATGCTATGGACCAAGCTTGATGTTAGAGTCTAGTCAGAGATCAGAAGACAAGAATACCAATAGAAAAGCACAGAGTAAATTCTAGGTCTAGGAAGTTTTGGTTGGGAGCAAGGATTCCATAAACAGTTGAATTCCAGGCCGTGTATATTATGCTCAGGCAGAAAATTTGTTTACATTTTGCCATGCCCTAAGACTTTCTGGGAGATGGAGATTAAGGGTGGTACACTAATTAACCTGGCAGAGGGAATTTTGAAGCAGTCAGATGTTCAAGTTGTAACATGGGTATACTGCTTGCTATTTCTAGTGAGATCTACTGTGAGAAGCAGGAGCAAAAAGCCAAGTTGAATAATTTGAAAAATTTTGCTGATGGCCAGAAAGGAAGCATGTATAAAATTGGGGCCTGTAAAATTTTGGCCAAGGAGAACTTGGTTTTCGAAAAGATTAGCATTAAAAAGAAGCCAGGTACTTTGCATCACACAATAGGAAGGATGCCTTGAAAGCATCCCAGGGAATCAGTAAATCCCCCATGCTGTGCAAGCTCAAGAGTCTGAAAGTGAAAGACTGCTTTGGAAAGAAAGTTTTGCAGTACCCAGTTTGTGAATTATTTCCCTGGGATTTGTTTGACCAGGCTCAGCTAACCAGACACTTAGAGGCCTCTGCAGCCATGATATAAGGTGGCCTGGCTACTGCTCAAGACGGCAACAGGCCTTGAAATCATCCACATGTTCCTTGTTTTATAGGGATGCAGAATATAAGAGTTTTAGGGTCAGGGACTCTTCCACTCTGATTTCAAAAGAAGGCTGGGAGGCCAAGCAGTGTGCCCCTGAGAGGGCAGTACAGGAAACTATGAGAATGAAGACAAAAGTGCAGTGGAGAACTCAAGAAGTTGGAGATGCCCAGAACATGGGCCATCTTCTAAAGAAAGCAACAGGCAGTGAGAAAAACCACTCCAAGAGAGAAGACATGTGTGGTGCAACTGGCCAAGCCATAGAGGCAGAGCCACTCGAGCCCTTTGGAGTTAGTGTCTTACCAGCAGAACTTGTCTGAGGTGATGGGCATGTACCTACAGGGTTTATTGTTTGTCCTGCTAGGTTTTGGTCTTGCTTTGGTCTAATTTATTTCTGTCCCTTGTTCTTTGTTTTTGGAATGGGAATATTTACTTTGTGCCATTGTATGTTGGTAATGTTTAACTTTTGATTTTCACAGGGGCTGACAGCTAAAACTTTGCCTTGAGTCTTAGGGGAGACTTTGGATTTAGACTTTTAACAATGCTGGAACTGTTAAGACTTCTGCGACGCTCAGAGATGGACTTAATGCAATTTGCATAATGAGCTGTACATGAGTATTTGGGGTGAGGTGGAATCTATGGTTTAGTTCGAGACTGTCCTTCAGAGATCTCATATGCTCACATGAGGGATTTTTGGAAAGTGATTAAATCACAGAAGTGAAATAGCTAATGTGGTTGAGAGGTGGGATCCAGTCTGAACTGTCAGGTTACTGGAGGTTTGATCCAGAAGGGTATCTCTCTCTCCCACCTTCTTGTTGATTTCTTTTCTTCCTCACAACCATGACGTGGGCATCTTTCCTCTGCTATTCCCCTCCGCCCTGCTTTTTTTATTCTAGAGCCAGCTGACCATGGTCTGTACCCATGAGCCAAAATAAACCTTTTCTCCTTTATGTTGTGAGTGTCTGGTGTTTTGCCCCAGCAATGAGGAAAGTGACTAAGACATACAAGAAGCAGCCTTGGTTGACAATTTCTTCTCATCAGAAAGACTAAACTGAACAGTTCTATAAAACTTTAATGTGCATTTCCCATGGACAAGTATATGTTTAATCTGTGATGAAGAAAGCAAGTGTGAGGTCCCCAGGTATTTATACACTAGATACAAGAAAACATGTTCACCTAAACTATAAGGCATATTCCTTGCAACTACAGCTCATAGCTTGAGACAAGTAGTGTTAACAAGGCTAAGCAAGCTGGGGGTGTAACAGCACAATAAAATTTATATCATACATAAAACATCTACATTCCTTTCTGGATCAGGGAGCAAGGATAAAGTGAACACAGATCTAGGAAATAAATATGCATTGCGTAATAATGAAAATTTGGCCCAATGTATTTGCCATCATATGTATTTTGGGATATACACACGTATATACCTACACACATACACACGTATCACACTAAATATGTTTTGCATTGCATTCAATAGTAAATATTTAAATGAGTATGAAAATTCACTGCAATACACAATACTTAACTAGTTTGAGTACTAAAAATATAAGAAGTTGAATATACTAGAGTTTGTGGGTCATATGAGAAGCAGCAAACTCTTTAATATAGGCTCAATCTTTTTTTTGGAGGGGGACTTGCATTACTTTTATTAAGTCTTCTGACAAGATGCATGATGGTGATAATGAGCAGTAAGAAGGCATTTCCACTTATCTGTGCATCTACTCATGTTACATTGATTTCCTGTACGTAAAGTGCTGAATTAAATGATGAGATAAAGGAGCAAAAGATATGTACTCATTCTTCTAGATCATTTCACAGATGAGACGACGAATATAATAGGCAAGTGTGCTGATAGAGGCATGACAGTAGCTGTATCAATAGGTTGGGAAGGAGATGGTGGTTTCAAGGATAGATTCCTACAGAGATAACATCTGAGCTGCATCTGAAAAGATGAGGTGGAGATATAGGACTAGCTATATTCATTCCAGGAAGGATGTCTTTACTCAGTTCTGTAGATGGGCGAAGCTTGGGTAAGGAAATGTCAAAAAGACAATGGAAAGACTGTGGAGCCACATCCTTCTGACTTGTGCATCATCTCAAGTTTTCTATTTCGCTTGGGAGTTGATGTTGAGTGATTGATGAATTTTAAGAACTTATAGGTAAGGGGCTGATAGCAACATCGCTGTAATGACAATGTGGAGGATGTGAAGGGATGAAATTGAATCAGAGTCCATTTAGGAAGGCTTTGCACAAATCTGTATGAAAAATTAGAGTCTGAACTAAAGCTGTCAATGAAATGCTGAAGACACATTTGGAAGCTCTTCAGGTATTGAATCTGTGGTTGGTTGGATAAAGGGTGAGAGAAAAGTGGTTTAGGATGATTTCTATGTTTCTGCATTGCAGTGGATAGAAATAATAATAGACATGAGTGGCATAGGACCAGGTACAAGTTTGGAAGAGAAGATACCAAGTTTGAATTTAGACACTCAGAATTTGAGGCTTACATGAGATGCTTGAAAATGTTTCTTGGCCACTGACTTACAATACTAAAATTCAGAGCAAGTATCAGAGCTACAAATACAAATTTATGAGTTTTTGATGACTGAGGCTGCTTACTGATTATATACAGAAAAAAAATTGGAATCTTTATATTTTGGTACACTGTTCAGGGCAGGCATTATTCTTGGCCTGGGCAGGGGCTGTTTACCCTTCTTTGGGTAATGTCTTTGAGTTTTGAGTAGGGGGATCATCAGGATTCTTGATTCAGTTTGGCTGAATTGGGTGAACAGCACTTCTGTCTCTCAGGGAGACACATTATTCAGACTTGCTTAATTCGTTTTCCCTCTTCCCTTCCCACACCCATGGTGGTGCAGCATGTGAAACAAAATTCTGGTCCTGGGTTGTAGCTTTCAGGGAAAAGTTACCTTTTCTGCTGGTATTACAGAGAATAGATGTTCCATCTGTAGTATCTGGTAACTCTTGCTGCAAGGGGGAACACTTAAGAATGGAGGCAACAGGGGAAAGTCTTCAGAGTCTGAGAGAAAATGAGAGACGAATAGGATTCTAACAGTGACATTAAATTCTTGAGTCTAGTGGAACTGAATACAAAATATTTCCTAGACTTTTCATTTGTGGATGTCAGAACATTTCATTTATTGTTTATGCTAATTTGAGTTGATTTGTTGTTAACCACAATCAAAATTAAGGGCAGAGAATACATATGTTATAATTTTTAACTATGTTAATTATAAAATAGCTGGTAATTATTGAATGGCAATATAAAAGCATGATTTGACTTTGAATATAATTTTTTGCTATGTTATTTGAAAAGAATTGACATCTTTATAATTTTGAATATTCCTGTTGTATATATTATATATTTCAATTTACTTAGCTCTTTTTAATTTTTCAGTAACACTTTGTCACTTTTTAAAGAACTCATATTTTTATGATAATTAAAAATTTTTGAATATTTTAAAATATACACTCTAATATGACATTGCCAGTGTCTATAAATTTGCTTTGTGTTTTGATTTTATAATCTCAAACTTTGCAAAAGCTAAGCAAGTGCTTTACCACTGAGCTACATTCCCAGCCAAACTCATTAGTTTTAATTGGTATATTATTTAGGTTTTCTATGTAGAAATCATAATCTCTGCAAAGCATTTTTTTGTTCTTTTCCAATCATTGACTATCATACTTGTTGTATGTGCTTTTTTCCTTGGGAGATGGGCGTGTGTCTTTTGTCAGCTTAAAATTTTCTTGCAATTCTTAGTTTTCTGTGATACTTGCCTTTTTTTTTTTTTTTTGCTTTTTAAAACACCATGATTTAATGCTGCACTTTACAAAATGTTCTTTGTACTCTTGCTTAGATGATCATAAATTTTCTCCTACAGTCTGCTAATGTGAATTGATTTTATCAGTTTTATGATTTTTATCTTATTTACCCTTACAAGTACGTAGAAGCTTTCAGAATCTGTTTGAGTTGTTTTTAAACTATAAAATATGCAAAAGAAATCCCATGAAGAAGATAGGCAACAAAATTCAAAGCTTTGTCTTAGTGACAGGATATGATTAAAAGATATATGATTAAAAGACTTAATGAGGTTTTATAATGAGAATTGAGGTTCTTATAATAAAGCATGCTGAACTAGGTTATAGTAACAGAGAAATGAGAATTAGTAAGAAACAAAAATAAATGCAATTTTGTCAGGGAATATTTGAGTAATCTTCCAATAGTTAGCATGGTGAAAATAAATCATTGCTTTTTCTGCTTTATATTCACTTAGAAATAGTAAGCAAGGAGTATATTCATGTGATTCTTAGTTACAACCCCCACCGACATCAGCTACTTACTGGATTGCACTAGTTAATCAGCCATTTACCTCACATTTTTTTCTGTTCAACAATTATTCTGAATTGATCTTCATGGGTTATATAAGAATACTGCTATTGGGGTTGGAGATTTAGCTCAGTGGCTTAGTTAGCACAAGGCCGTGAGTTTGATCCCCAGTAATGCCCTCCCAAATTAAAAAAAAAACAAAAAAAACTGCTGCCTGTAGTAATGTAGCCTAGTGCTTGTTGCTGGGCTATGCAGTTTCCACTGATAATTTTGTGTATTTACTTATAAGATTAAGTGTTTTATATAACTTATTTGAAAATTTTAATTACTTTTATATGTACCTGAGAGGGTAGCACATGAGGATCGCTGGTTCAAGGCCAGGCTGGACTACCTTGCTTCAAAAAAAAAAAAGCAAATAAAACAAAGAACACCAATACAATGAAAAGAAATAAACTATGTTTTTTATTTGACATTATATGCTTTTTTGTTACTGAAATCATTGGCTAGTTATATGAGAATAAATAACCTATTGGTTTGACAGCATTGAAGGCGCAGCTCGTGTGACTTGACAAGGTCCCCTTCTCCCTCATCATTTTTTTCAAAGTTTCATCATTTTCATTTTGTGCATGTGTCACTACTCTGATATCATTTCAATCTAGTCTTTTTTCCTTGAAAGATTGTCATCAAAAGATTAATTGGAAATTTTAGTATGAATAATCACACTGGAGAAGAAGCCTCAAGTCCAAGTTTCCAAACTATTATATAGTTACATATAAAGTATACTTGTACAATATAGTTTTATAGTCTACAATTTTCAAACATACTTTCATAGATGCATATTATTTGTCTAATCCTTGCAATACCTCTTGATATAGAGTGGTTTGTAGACAAGAAAACCAGCACTCACAGAAGTTGATTAAGTATACTTAAGGTTAAAGTGCCAGGGTTGGAACTAAAATTCAGGCCTTTTTTCCTTGGGAAATATGTTATTTGAATTGAGAACCAACTTTGATTTTATTGTTGTTACCGCTGTCGTCTTTGTCTTCATTATCTCTTCCCCTTCCTCCTCTTCTCTTCTCTTTTATTTTCTTTGTCTTTTTCTTCCCTTCTCCTCATCATTATCATTTATTGATGACTTCAATGGATAAGGGACAGTTCTAATTGTTTTACTTGCAATTCATTAAGTTTAATTCTCAAAATGACTGTATTAGGGAAGTATAATAATCATAGATTATTCTAATTAACTGCATTTTATAGATGAAAAAATGAAGAGTAAAGGTTTTTAGTAATTTTTCAAGGACAGAGATCTTGCTGGCTGTGCCATGGTTGAAGCCTTCACTATTTTGTCCTAGGGCTTGTGTTCTTGACCAGTACTATATTCCTTCATTTTAATTGAGAGACAGAGCTAAAGCCTCAAACAATAGATGACTCTTTCAGAGTCTTCCTCAAACAGATTTTCATTAAAAGCAAATAAAAAATAAAAACCAATATCTGAAGAATAATACAGTCTATTAAGAGGAACATGATATGTCCCAAATTCTGTTCAACATTTTAATCAGGTATGAATTAACCCACAAAAAAGTTCAGAGTGGGTAAGAGGAGTGGGACCAATTTTGGACAATTCATGTGCCAAGATATTGGTAACTGGCAATTTTTAATGATACTGCTAGAAGGCAAGGATAATTAATGTTTGCAAAGGATGAAACAACTAAAATTAATATATTCTCTTTCTGTTTAGACTTTGATTTTACAGCTAATTATGTTTTTGTATAAAAAAGTCTTGCCCTGCTTATATCCCATTACTGCTTGAGCTGTGCATCATTTTAAGTCTATCAGTCTAAAAATTACACCTTAATGAGATGACTGCTCTAATTAAGGTGGTACTTATTTAATATTTTAATAAAAAGTAGCTGAAAAAGCCTCACAATTATTTTTTGAATTTTTCTTTGTTATGGACATCAGTTGGTGTTTGCATTTAGTTCTGGCTTGCACAAATTTAGAAGACAATTTACTTCTGGGGGCCAAGAAAAATATGAAACCATTGTGTACTAACATGCAACATGTTTGAAAACTGGGAACAGAGTACGTTTACATTATTTGTTTATTTATGCATATTTATATTGGTTTATCACATTTTCTAACATTATTCATTCTGGGACTTGAGAACTGGGGAGTTATTTTTTTTAAAAGTGTGTAAATTTTTTATTGAACGAAAGATGTAAACCTTCACAAAAATTCTTTGAGTGAAATAGTTACTTAAGTAAAAGCAAAACAAAATAAAAATTCAAGAATATTTGTAAAATTAATTTGTAGACTCTGTAGTAAATAGTATACTTAACAGTAATTTAAGTTTGCATATTTAATACATAATCAAAATTTTTTCTAGGAGATGTACATCTAGGGGTTTTTTTTTTTATCACACAGAACATTTTTAACTCTTTCTGAAAAATGTAAAGCAAGAAGTTTTATCATGAATACATAATTTTTTCTAGCTTTTAAATTCATTACCAAATACAGAAATAGATCAAATGAATATATTTGATATTGCACATTCTTAATATTTTATGTAATATAAAGAAAATAGGAAGTGAAAGGAACACTGGACTCTTTTTTCTGTTTTGTTTTTGTTTTGAGATATGGTCTCTCTGTGTAGCCCAGGTGGGCCTTGAACCCTCAGTGATCCTCCTGCTTCATCCTCCCAGGTGCTGGGCATTACAGGCGTGCACCAGCAGGCCTGGCAGCACTGGACTTTTGGGTCTTGTTTGACTCTACCGCTAATTAATTTCATGTCAGAAAGTCTTTTCATTTTACATGGAGCTTGTTTCTCTCATCTGTAAAATGCAGGGTAGTGGCCTTGCTGCCCACTGTGTGTTCTAGGGACTGCCTGTATTAGCATAGTGTACGAGCTGGATAGAAATGCACCTTCTTTGCTTGTGTAATGGGCCTGCTGAATCAGAATCTGCATATTGAGAAAATCCCCAGGAAATTCATGTGATGATTAAAGTTTGAGAGATACTGGGGTGGATGAGCTTGGATGTCAGGTCTGAAAAGTGTATGGGTCAGGAATGTGACATTTTACATAGAAATAGCCACATATTTTAAAATGACAGAAAATATGGTAAAAGACATAATATGCAGTTGGCACCATATAGATTTAGGTTAGTCCCAGGACTACCAGTTACTCCCTGGTGATTGTGAGTGAGTTATCTAATTCTTAGACTTTTAAATATGAAATGCAGTCAGTAATAACTCTTAGGTATGAAGTATTAAATAAAATAAATATTTTATAATATAACTTATGCTACAAATATTAATTTTTCATTCCTTTTTCTCCCTGGCACCCCTTCCTTTAGCCATCTCCAATTTGTATTGATACAGGGAAGTTGAGATAAATAAATTCTGTTGAAAAATACAAATAACCCATTCCTATTTCTGACCTAAGCCTAGCTGTTCTCCTTGATTAATTCCCTCTTCCATTCTCCAAAGATGCTGTCCAAGCATCCCTCAGTCCTCACATGGAGATAACATCTTCCTGTTATTGTTCAGGTTTCTGCTAGGCCAGCTCAGTGATCTATAGCCAGAGAGATATCAGGACCTACCTACCTGCACAGGCAGGAAGACATGGCTAACAACCCCAAATATGTGTCCATCACATTGAGAGGAATAAACCAGGAGCCGGCATGGCATGAGGGACAGGGTTGGTGACAAAAGATGATTACAAATGGAGGAAAAAAATGTGGGGATCCGCGGTCCTACCACAGATCAGAGCCCACGTCTCCTTGTTTTGTTCCTGGATACTCAATGCCCAGTTATTACACCTGGGTTGGGTCGGTAGAAGGCTCCCAGAGACTTGTGGCTCCTAGTGTGGTGTGGGGATTCTCCGTACTGGCAGCATCCTAAACAGGCAGCTGGACACGAGAGGAGTGGTCAGGGGCTTCCGGCCTTAACACAGGCCCCTGGGCAACCCTGAGGGCGGAGACGGCAGTTGTCTTCATACTCAATGAAAGGACAATACTGTGGCGCTAACACAGCAACCAAATCGGGGAGCCCCAGCTGTAGTTAAGATCAAACTCTTGCCAGCCCATCGGGGTAGAAATTCAAAATTCACAGTTAAGAACATTTTGAAAACACTGTATTCTGTGGCAGTGGTGCCTGTTTTAACAGTCATTTAAACTACAGATGGAAATTTTTCCACTGGTGGAAATGGAGATATGTAACAGGGACACATGTTTGAATATTAATTACCTGGTATCCATTCTTCCGTGAGCTTAGACAATACCACAAGTGGTGGAGATTCCTTTCAAAAAGTTGTTTTGACTCTACTTAGACATAAAGGCACGTTGTCCAAAACAGCAGTGTTCTTTTCCCAACAATGTTAAGTACTCTGTCCTTTTCTGTTGGTTTGAAACACTGTCCCTAATATATTACTGAACTCTGTATATTATTTAGGCTGGTAGTTCCCCAGTTTCGTGGCTGTTAAGTGCTCTTGCACTTCATTTATTTTTTTAGCATCTCAAAGAGTTTTAGTTTATGTGTTAAAGATACTGATATTTTATTAGAAGTTAAACTAAGAAATATTTTAAACATTTATCAGTTCATTAACAAAAGCAGGTCTGTTACAGTTTAGCACAATAGACTTTTGTGAAAAATTATTTTCCTGAAAAGAAAAAAGAAAACTCATGATAAAAGTGACATTGTCTCACTGTATTTGTAAATCTCATAGTATCTAGCCTCGTAGAAGACAGCTAGCTTCCCATATCTGCCTCTTAAGGCAATCTGTTGTGATACCTGATATTCATTGGAGAAAATCAGGTCTCAGATGGAAGGTGAACGGTTGAGAAATGTGGGACCATGCAGACCTTTGGGAGGGCCTCAGGAACCCCTGGGTTTCCTGGGAGTACATTTTGAGAACTATTGTTTTAGTTTATGTTTTTTTTTCTGTTCACTTCTATTTATCTATCTACTTTCTAAACTAGTATTTTACTATTTTAATTAATCCATGTTTACAACATGTTTAACACTATGTACTAAATTTATTTTCCCCAAAATTTTATAACTATTTTCACACATTTTGTTTTCAGTTCAAATTTAAAGTAATTTTTTAAGTTTAAAAGACATCTTGTTAGAATTTTAATGGGAATGTTGTTGTTTAGAAAGAAATTTGGAGAGAATTGGCATTTTTACAATTAAGATATGTTTATCTTTTGATATCATCCTAATATCTTTGAAAGTGGAGCAAGAAATGTTGGCCCCCTGGATCTGTAGTGGAGTAGGGTTAGTGTTCAATATGAGATAGCTAAAGTCTGGATTAAAACTCTATGAGAATCACTAATCCTAGCCACTATTTGTTTAGTGTGACATTGAATAAAGAAGAGCTAATTTACCAAATTCAAACTACTGAATTTGATAAGTTGTTTTTTAGCTTCTGTAAAGTGTTGCCTTCATTCTTATGCTCAAAATCTGAGAGGCTTATTTGAACCTTGCAGAAATGATCAAGACGTGGTATGCTCATGTGTCAGTTCCCCAGAATGAATGTTAAGTTTGATTTTTGTGAACATAACTAATAAAAAAAAATCAAAAGCATCAAAAACTATTTGTGTGTTATATAGGAAAAGGTACTAAGTGGAAAACAAAATACTGATAGTGTCTGGCTTCTACTCTTAGTTTTAGCCTTACTGACTGTAAATGTGGTCACTTTACTATGTCTGTGCCTTAGTCTTCTCATCTCTGGAGTAGGAGTAATGATACTTCCCTCCTTATTCTCTAGGACTAAGAAGAATGTAACATGCAGCAGTATGCTTTGTAAAGTGTTTAACAAAATGCATGGTATTACAGGACATTAGAATAATGGAGCTATAGAATTGGGCCAGCACCCAGAGACTAGGTGGTTCATTAGCCATTGGAACCCTGGGTATTTTCTAGGTAATTCCCAGAGCCAGGGTTGTAGTTGGGGGCCCAGTAAGAAAAGTTAAAGTACAGGGGCACTGTCCATTGATGTTATGGTCCTTTGCTTGAAGATAGAATTGCTTTCAAACTTTTAAACACCTCTTACCTAATCCAGTTCCAGCCCAGATTCTCATTGTTACAGATAAAGAATATGACAAGCAGAGCAATTATTTTTTGCTTGCCCATCCTGACAATACTAGTGTTGAGACTGAAATCATAATGTAGTAGTTATGCACTCAATTTTCTAAACTTTAGTTTAAAATCCATAAAAATCGAATTATCTTAGGCTTTCAGTCTGCAAACTTGACTGTTGATCTGTAGCCAGAAAGTCACCATAGTCTTTATAATAAAGTCAAACATAGACATACAATATAGATGCTCTTTAGTATATCACACTATTAACTCTTCATCTTAGAACTAATGGATATTTATATGCAGGCATTTGTGAGTTTTGGTAATATGCAGGTATTAGGAAACTATATACTTAGAGAAAATACAAATATGTTTAGCTGAGGCATGTCTTATTTTGAAGCATAAAAGAAAATTAAATAGGAAGGAGAAAAATAAGTCTGATCTACCTCCTGAATAAGTTTCTTTCAACCTTCTGTGTGTTGTGTCTATATGATATTAGACACGCAAGTATCCCCATATATCATGATACTGGCATACAAATAAGTTGAGGTGAATATTTTTGATTAGCTTTGATTTTTCTTCTGAAAAATACAGATTATTATGTTGTGATCTAATATTTTTGAAATTAAAGAACAACATAATAGATTCCTTCCCTAACATGTTTTGATTTTAGCATAATGAAACTCAGATCAGACTATTAAAGTACCTTGGGTTGCAGGAGGGTGATGCTGGGTTTTTGGGAACAGACATGTATGTGATCACTGCCATGTTTGTTCCTTCTGGGATTGTGTTGAGCACTAAAAAGCAAGTGACCAAGAAGCACATGTCTGTCCTTCCGGAGCAGCTTTCATGGGGCACAAATTTAAGGGCAATAAAATTAGGTGTGTACGTCCCTCATTCTCCATCGCACTACAGGGCAGCTCCCTGCCCTCTGCTAGGACAAGATATAAGATTATGGGAGAGAAACCCTCAGTCAAGAGGGGCGAAGTTCTTTCTAGTTTCTTGATTACAGAACACTATACTTTTCCCCTTTATAACCATGGACTAGGATACCTTAGCACATGAAGGAAAAATGTTAAGGTACGTGATTTAAGTAAAACATTCCAAGAGTTTCTTATCATTGCTGAGAGTTCCTTAGCGTTCTCTGAGGTAGTTGATAGGTAGTGGATAACAATGTTTGAATTTCATGTTGCATTTTGGCATGGCTTTAGATTCATACTGTGGAATGCTAGCAGTGTGGAAATGTTAGTGCCTTATGTAGCAATGCTCACACCTCAGGTTTGCAAAGTCACCTTATGGAGCGTAATGAAACCGCAGATCAGACGGTGTTGCATCTGTATGCTGACAATATGCCTCCTTCCTAAGAGGTCTTTGTGATAGAAAATGATTCGTACTGGATCCTGAGCCCTTTCTAAAGCAGGAAAATGTAAGTCTTGTTTTACAAAGACTCTGTTTTTAATTATAATTTGACAAAAGAAATAACCGCATTACCTATTTGATTTGCCAGAACCTTATCTAACACCACCTGTTGAGCCCAAGGCACTGGAATGCTGACATATTGCAGAGAACAAAATTATGAAACTGGCATACTAGCTAGCATTGATGCCAACAAAAGCATAATGTAGCCTTTGTACTCGAAATAAAACAGAAATACATTAAGCTACCAACTGTAAAGGTTTAAGAAAGACACATTTAATTATACACAAACAGATCCTTCTAACAACGAAATATAATGAAGAATGGTCATGGAGTTAAAAGGCCGAAGTTTGCGTAGCCCACACTAGTAAGTATCATAAGCTTAAACAAAACAGAATTTCATGGTACTTTTGATTTATATTAAATATGACAAAGGGATGCTTAACTTGTTTTCCTGATGGGTTCAATAGAGGAACATTTGCCATGTGAGGAAATAGCAAACCTCATTGCCAGAATTGGCAAAACAAAAAGCTATAATTAGTTATTAGCTTGTGAGTGTACAGTTCATTGGGTTCAAGTTTGTGAACAGTAGATCGCCCTTGAAAGTTCACCTGCCCTTGCCTTTGTACATGTGTTGACTTATAGAAAGTTAATGCTGGAATGTGTGGTCCAGACAGACAGGGCTGTACAGGGGTCTCCTCTGCTTGGAGACAAAGGAATAGAAAAGCCGAATGGAAGACTGACATTGGCAGAAAAGTGATGTAAAATGTTTGAAGGCATTGATGCCCGTATGTGTTATGCTGAGCCCTTACTTCAAGCCAAAACGTTGAACTTTATAATTAGCATCGCATGAATCCTTTCAATGAATCTTAGCAGTAGGCGTCATTCCTATTTTAAAGGTGAAAGTTTTGAGGTGACGCGAAGTTAACTAACTTGCCTACAGCTGCTTATGAATTAAGTCTGCCAGATCCCAACATGTGTTCTGAATCTCTGTACATTAGACATCAGTGATGGTGTTCTTTCGTAAAAAGATAATTTATAAATTGGGGATTTAGGTTGTGTGGTCAACTGATGTGACTAGAGTACAGCTTGTTGCCTGAGATGCAGCTAAAGAGATGACTTATTATATGAAAATGTAGCTGTAGCCAGGCATGGTGATTCATGGCTGTAATCCCAGCCCTCTGGGAGGTTGAGGCAGGGGGACTGCAAGTTTGAAGCATGATCCTGGCAGTTTAGAGACTTAGTAAGACCCTGTCTAAAAATAAAAAGGGCAGCTTAGTTCAATTGTCAATACCAAAAAAACAGGTCCTAAAACAATTATTAATTGAAGGACAGCATTTTATGCAGAGGTTAAAAAGAAATGACATGTAAGGTAATAAATGGTGTTCAGATTAGTACAAGACAGGTGTCCTTTTGATTTGAAAAGGTCAATTGATTATGGTAGACTATCCCTTTGTGACTGGGATAACTATCCTTTATTGATATATGGGCTTTTTTTTGGTGGGGGGGGGTTATTTTTGAAACAGTCTTACCATGTAGTCCAGGTTGTCCTTTAACCAGGCTGGTTTCAAACCCACAACCCTTCTGCCTCAGCCCCAGGAGACTGCAGCTACAGGCGTGCACCACCAAACCAGGTTTTCCATTTCTTTTCTGGAAGATCTATCTTTAGGTAAATAAGAGAACTTCAGAGAGAGCCCCTCCCTGTGTTGAGAAAGAAGGATGAGTAGCCAAAGAAAAGAAGATCAGAGACTTGCTTCTGAGGCTGCTTCTGAGCCTTCCAAATTTTCTTTAGTTCAAAGTGTTCACCATGCCAAAGTACCACACTTGGGGGTACCGTTGTCTGAGCCTCAGGACTCTCTTTTTATTCTTTAAATTTGGATGGTAGCTCAATAGTTTCCTGTCTTTTCTGTTTTAATTTCAGGTGATAATATTGTCTTTATATGTTAATTTACCTGTGTCTCACAAATTTTGATATGTGATACTTTTACTATCGTTCGTATCTATAGTAACACATATGTGCATATATATGAAAATGATTTTGTCTTTGTTTGAAGATGTTACTATTTTATCCTCATTCTTGAGGAATATAGTCCCCAATTGAAGCTGTTTGTCCAACATTATTTCTTTTATTGTAACTTAATAGTTGCCATTCAGGTTTATAAAACAGACTCCCACAATTTAGTTTGCCTACGTAAGTTTCCTCATAACTGTTACTGTTAACTGTTAAGATGCACTAATAAAAGAGAGTTTCTGAATCTGAAAAGCTGGGGACCAGAACCTGGAGCACAGTGACTCCACCGAGGTCACACCCACCTGGGGTACACTGTCCGGGCCCTCTCCCTGTTTAGTACGGCTCTGTGAATGTGAGCAAAGAGGTCGAACCCTCTTCCTGGTATAAATGAAGAAAATGAGGCAGAGGAAGGGGTACAATATCTTGCTTAATTAAATAAATGCTGCAGAGTTCTGCGCTGGGGACTTAGCTCAGTGGTTAGAGTGCTTGCCTAGCAAATGCAAGGCTCTGAGTTCGATCCCCAGCACCAAAGGAAAAAAAAAAAGACTCTGCATGTTCCCATAAATGATCCGGAGTTCTGAATGTGCTTTTCCACTTACAGTTTTATTAATTTTTATTTGCCCTTATTTATTTATATTTGGCAGATATAGTTCAATTGTCTTTTACTCTAATCAATCAGTGTGTAAGGGATCATCAAAAGCTACCATGTTGTTTTAAAATTTCACTATAGTAAAAGATATTTCCATGAATTCTCTTCAGAATACTCTCCCTCTCTTGAAACTCACCTATCCCATTCTTCTACTTTCTGAAGCAGTTCTAGAAGTCTTTCATGAGTGTCTTTATGAAGTGTGACAAATTGTGGTGAATGCTGCTGCTGAGTGCCATCCAGTGGAAAGGCGGGCTTGTAAAAACATCATGGTGTGTCCTCATCCACCAGATCTGATAGCAGAAGACTTCAGCTCTCTAGAAAGTGAAAATGATTGTGAAAGGTGAATGTTTGGAATCCGTTCAGGACATTGAGACAGCCACAATGACAGAACAGAACTTTTAGAACTATTTCAGTAATTGGCAATAATGATAGAATAAATTTGTTTGAATTGAAAGGAAGTCTTTTGAGGGAGATTAGTAGTTTTGCTATAATCCTTTTTTAAAATTTAAACAAACACTGTGTTTTTCAATTTAGATTAACAGAAAAAAGCATTTGAACCTTTCCAAATTTGCTAAAGATGTCAAGAAATCATTCATTTTTGTTTTATTATTTTCAGTCAATGAGACCCAAGAGTAGAACATAAAAAGTAGTATTAAGTTGCAAAAATATGATTATATAGCTATTGTAATAGGTGATTTTGAAAAATGTGTCTGGTACTTTTAAAAACTTTATGTCGTAACTTTCATAACTTTTACAAATGTCAAAACTCTCAGTTCATGTGAATTTTTTCTGTGTGCTTGATTTAATACTCTGCCATCACTGTCTGAAGTTCTTAATAACTATTGAACAAATTATGTGTAATTTAAATATAATTATTGCCAGTTAGCTAAGAATTAGTGAAACATCAGAGTATCTTCAAAGCTTATATTTTTTTTCCTGAAATGCATACCGCTTTTGAGCTTAAAAAAATCACAATCGAGGATGAATTTTAAAAGTTCTGAATAACATTAAAGAACCATTCATGATCTAGTTGACATGTGTTCACGAAAGGAAAAGGAAAAGAGCAAGAAAGACAAAACAATCAAATCACACATAGGAGGGAAGGACTTCAAACCAGAAGTCAATGTCCTTTTGTCCTTTTCCCCAACATTGATAGCCATATCAAGCCATCTCTGCTGCTCTAAATGTTGGCAAAAACTTCAGCAGACATCAGAAAACAAAAATCGTTTGGTTAGCAGACATTTACTGAGCATCTGTTATGAGACAGGTTTAATTTTAGGTGGTTAATACTCATTATTGAACACCTAGGGTGACATTCCCTGCCCTCGTAGAACTTCTGTCTGGGAAGAGGATAGAGACAAACCAAAAAGCACAGAATCTGAGTCTCCACAATCTTAGCCTGCGTTAGAAGAGAGCGAGTATGAGGGAAAAGGAAGTAATCAGGCAAATTAGATGAGGATTGATGACAGGGTTCCTCACTGGTGGCAGATGTCTCTAGAGTAGTTAAGGGAAGGCCTTGCTGGGAAGATGACATTTGGATAAGACTTGAATGTTCCAGGGAGAGGGAACAAGGAGTGCAAAGGCTCGAAGGCGGAGCAGGCCTGGCCTTTTAGGAACAGGAAGGATGCTGGTATGACTGAAGCAGCATGTACAAAGGACCAGGAAGCATAAAGGGGACACGGCGTAAATTACCTTTTAATGTGATCATTCTGGCTCTTTATGTGATACTGTTCTGGGGGGGAGAGAGGGCGATACTGAGGGGAGGCCGGAAGAACTGTCAGGTCTACTGCAATAATTTAGGAGAGATTGCAGGGACTGCGACCGGGAGACGGTACTAGAAATGATAAGGAGGGTTGGTACTTGAGGATATATTTTGATGGTAAACAACAAAATTTCCCTAGAATTAGATATAGAACATGAGAGAAACAAGGATGATACTAAATTGTTAGTATAGGCAAATGAAAAAAATGGAGCTGCCATCAATGCAAATGGGAAAATTGTAGATGGTGTGGGTTTGGCTGTAGATGAGTTGAGAGGTTTATGGAACAAACAAGTGGAGATTTTAGATGATTAGATACCTAAATTTGGTGTTGTGTGAAATTCTGGGCTGGGGATATGATGTTGGGCATTATTGACAGATGTGATATTTCAAATAATGACTGAGTGGAGTGATTATCAGGAAAAGACAAGGTGGGACTCTCTGTGGTATTCCAACATAGCGAGAGAAGATAGGAGGAACTAGCAATGGAGAGTGGCAAAGACCAAGCACCGAGATGGGAAATTCAGGGAACTGTGATGGCCCTGAAACCAAGTGGAAAAAGGAGAGGTGGATTGCTGTGACAAATGCTGCTGCTAAATCCAGCAAATAAGTGACGAGAATTGGCCACTGGATACTGATGTGGAGGTGGTAGGTAACTTTGATAAGAGTAATAGCTTTGCAGTGCTCAATGGAGTGACTTTAGAGAAAGAGGAGGCGGGAAATTGGAGCCAGCAAACATACAGACAGCACTCACAGGGGTTTTGCTATGAATGAAAAGAATTATAAAAAGGCAGCTAGGACACGAGGCAGAGGTTCAACAAGTTTTTTTTTTTAATGGTACAAATAAAAAGAATATTTACATAATGATGAGAAAAATACAGTACAGATCAAGAATCAATGGCAGAGAACGAAACACAGAGAATTGTAGCAGCGATGTTCTTGCTGGGTTAGGGAAAGGGAGTTTGGTGCACATTAGAGAGATTGGATGTAGAGGAACTATCGTGTGTGTTTGACAGATAAAGAAACTGAGACTTGTCTGGAATGATTGAGCTGAGATAGAGGAGTTGATTTCGTTTTGTTCCTCAAATAGAAAACATAATTTCCAGTAATATTTTATTATGGGAAGAAGATATTTCTAAACAATATCCTAGACATTAGTGGACATTAAAGACATTGAGTCCTTTGTTCTTAAATGTAATCACCTCAGGCAATTATAGAAGCTTCCTTATATCTGACCAGGAAGATATTACAATGAAATACATAATGTTATACTGGCTAAAGTTATCCAATTTTATAAATTCACCTTCATGTTACTTAAATTCTTGCTTCTTTTTCTGAGGGATGCTATAGTTGAAATGTCTTTTGAGAATAATCCTTTATGACTTTGCTTTGGAGAATAATGGAGAGGAATAAAATGTATTTTACCTCAGTTTGTTATAACCAAAAATTATAAGTACATTCAGTAAGTGTTCATTTTTCTTTCATGGTACTGTACTGTTTTATCTGCCAATCTGGCAACTTGATAGTAGACTGGTTTTAAAAATTTCAAAGCAGTGGAATCCTTTTTTCAGAGAAAACTCTTAATTGAAATCCCACTAAATGTAGAATAGATAACAATGCTATTTCACTGGATGTCTTATTAGAACTTGAAATTGATAACATTTATTAACAATAAGTTTTTTTAATGACCACACAAACTGCATTCCTGAGCTGAAGACAACAGCTGTAACCTACTATCAGTGTCAACCATCCTATGGATTCCTGTTTTGTTTTGATTGAATAAAAAATCACCAATCATTTAGAAAAGTAGCCTCACAGTCTTTATAATCAATTTATAATGTCAAGATGATCGAAAGGATACTTTTGGTATTAAAAGTGAATTAAAATTCTCAGAAAAAATCACTAGTAATATTTAACAGTGAAATGAATTCCTTTACTAGAACTTATTTAGAATACAAAAACAGTCATCTCTATTTTTGTAATATCATATGATTTACACAAGACTTGGTCTATATTCATTTGTAACTTGACAATACACTGCATATTATGATAGAGTAATGCATCTAGCAGATATTCTGTGTTTTGTTTGGTGTTTGGTTCAATATAACATACACATCCTATTTGTAGAATTTGTGAAAGTGTATAATAAAATATAACAAAAGACCAGTACCACAAAATATTTCTAATTACCAGCACATTTATACAAAGGTTAAATATTTACACGGAGCTGACAGAATAAATTTTACTTTAATTAGAGGACAAAAATTTTTACACCTAGCTGTACAAGTCAATGGAGGGTGGTCCTTAAGAGTGTTAAAGTATGGTTTGTAACAGTTAAACATGAAATTTGTATCTAACATTTGTAGAGTCCCTGAAACAGGTTCTTGCAATGTTAAGTTTCCACAGAACACAATTTGAAAACCACTCATTTTGTGAAAAGAGGGTTTAGCATCATAAGACCAGCCTTGGAGCCCTGGCCTAAATAAGTCTGGCCAGGGGCTGTAACCTCATGGATTTTTTTTTTTTTTGGTGCTGGGGAGAGAACTCAGGGTCTTGCGCTTGCGAGGCAAGCACTCTAACCACTGAGCTAAATCTCCAGCCCCTGTAACCTCATTGAGCTTTCTTTTTTTCAACTGTAAAATGCAGATTGTGGCCTTCATCACACCTAATTTTTGCTAAGACTGGATCCTTCACTGTATATAAAGGTACCTAGTACCTAATACAATATCTGGGACAGATAATCCCTATGTACATCTAAGCTTGATGTTTTGAAAAATAAAAAAGGAGTTTCTAACTCCTTAGAAAACTAGAGGGAAAAGAAAAGCAGTTGTAGGTTAGGGGAGGAAAGGTGATTAGGTTTGGTTTGAGGGAGAAAGGGTGATTTCATCAGAAAGAATGATTTCCTTACAGACTGCATGGGATAAAATGCTTACCTTTGGAATGGAATGGAAATGTTTACAGTACTAGGTACAGTTTGTACCTAATTTTACAAATCAGCCATTCCATTGTTTAGAGTCATTTTTAAAAAATTCAATGTTCTTTCAGTTTTCCAGGAAAGCATTATAAAGTGGTCAACAAAAGGCAGAACTGCAGTAAAGATGCAGCACCTTAATGTAGCTTTTCTGATTAACAATCAAACCTGTCCTCTGAGGAGAAAGCGTCTGAGCAGCACTGTTGTCTGATGGGAAGGGTGGTCGGGGTCACTCATTATTACTAAGCTGGAAGTGAATACCAGAGATCTTACTCACTGTAGACTCAGGAAAACTATCTCTTGTTTGCAGGTCCAAATGAACTCATACCCCCTGCACGAACTTTTCTTCTCATGTAAGAAAGAGCCAGGAATATCCATGCTTTAGTGACTTTCAGTTATGCAAGTCTGTGGGCCAACTCAGTGATACAAAGATTACAGATTAGTGGTTCCAGAACTTGGCCGTGTACCTTCATCCTCAAGGAAGCTTGTTTATGGAACAAATTCCTAGGGTTTACCCCCAGAAATGCTGACTCAGGTGCAGCCATTTGACCCTGCTCTTAGATGAAAGTGAAGTCCACTGTAAACATGCTTACTATGAGACCGATATATGCACAAAAAGTGCTTTTCTTCAGCTGTGAGACAGATGTATTTCTTCTCAGGTTCACAGGAGCATGTGCTTTAATTACTCAACATCTCACTCTACTATTTGGCTCTTTGCTTTGGCTCCCAATGGCTGCTCCCACACAGCCACTCATTGAGTATTCAGTGGGTTGAAAAACATTTTTCTTTCTTTTTTTGGTGCCGGGGATTGAACTCAGGGCCTTGTGCTTGCTAGGCAAGCACTCTAACCACTGAGCTAAATCCCCAGCTGAAAAACATTTTTTAAAAAAATATTTTCATCTACTTTTCCAGCAAAGGCCCTGACCCCTGTGTTTTCCCACTGTTCCCAGAATCCCTTTCGTTTTTCTCTTAGGTCTTCTGCAAAGATCATGGTCTTCTGGTAAAGGTGAGATGTTATGGATCCTGCAGAGTTTCTGCAAGAAAATTTGGCTGTATCCTTCAGTCAAAATTGAGCTAATTTCACGTATATCCTGAATCCTTTTATGTCAAAGAACCTTGAACCTTGTTAATCAGTATCTCTTCCCTAACACTTACATACATTTTGCTAGGTCCTACCTAGGAGGATAAGAAATTATACCCCATTTTGTTAAACAATGTAATGGCCTTGATTTTGTTAGATTGATATATAAGACTACTATTCATTGACACCTAAAAGGCAAGACAATGCCATGGTACCTGGCTTGAACACCCAGATAACAAAAAATAAAACAAAAACAAAACCTAGCTTTAAAGGAATAAAGGAAAGATCAGAGGGTAACTCAAAAGGTGTAAGAATTTTATTCACTGAAATCATAGCAGAAATAAATTTTCAAATATAGGGAAATAATTCAATTTTCAAATACAAAGGCAAACAGA
The DNA here is from genome assembly GCA_004026905.1 of Hystrix cristata. Lineage (NCBI taxonomy): Eukaryota > Metazoa > Chordata > Mammalia > Rodentia > Hystricidae > Hystrix > Hystrix cristata. The sequence continues at coordinate 275,136 of PVJO010000056.1, read as the reverse complement.
ACCCCAAATAGTCAATACCAGAAAAGAATCTCTCCATAATACATCATAATCAAAATTCGACAAAAAGAGAAGACATTCAACAAGAATAGCGAATACCGAAAGCTGTTAGAGAAAAAAAGAACCCCAGATAACCTATAAAGGCAAACCTATCACAGTAACAATGGATTTCTCAGCACAGGCTTTAAAGGCCAGGAGACCTTGGAGTGAAGGTTTTCAAGGCCTAAAAGAAAAATGTTTGCCGACTCAAACTTCTGTATCCTGCAAAATTATCCATCAAAACTGACACCCTTTCCATGACCAACAAGCCCTAAAAAATGCACAAACACCAAGTCAGCTCTGCAAAAAACACCTGAGGGAACTCTGGACAGAGACAGGGAGGCCACCAACCCCAAAGAGCCCAAAGGAAAGGACACATCTAACTGGAAGAGTAAACAAAAGGGAAAAAGTAAAGAAGTTAACACCGAAAAAGTAATGCAATCACAGGATTTAGTAAAAACCTTGTGATAACTCTCATTGTCAGTAATCTTAACCCCCCCAGTCAAAAGACACAGTCTGGCAGTCATCCGAAAGAAAGCACATGGACTGAGAGTGAAAGGGTGGAAAAGGATACTCTATGCAACCAGAGCCCAGAAGCAAACATGAGTAGCTATCTTTTTTTCAGACACAGAAGACTTCATGCCAAAACTGATCAGAAGAGGTAAAGATTGCCACCACATAGTGGTAAACAATTCAACAGGAAAAGGGTAACAACACTGTATAAATACTCAATTACAGTAGTAACTTGGTAAAGGAATGCTTCAATAGGAAAAGGTAACACTGTATATCTATACACTTACAGTAGTATGTTGATTCACAAATGTTTTTGTTTGTGAACAGTTTGGTTCACAGACAAGTATTTCGCAGTATTTTGTTTTCATCTGTGAACTCTGCATTGGGTGACAAAAACAACAGTGGCCAGCTTTCCTAAAAGAACATGAATGTGGCCATCTTTTCCAGAATCGTGGAATGAATTAAGTTCATGAACTGATATGCATCAATTTTGTAAGACAAAAACTACTGGATGTAAAAAGACATATAGACACCAATACAATCATGCAGAGGACTTCAATACCTCACTCTCACGGACAGGTCAATTAGACAAAAAAATCAACAAGGAAATATAAGTTAAACCACACCATTGAACAAAGAGACAACATACCTACAAAATGTTTTATCCAACAACAATAGAATATGCATTTTTTCAGGAGCCAATGGAACGTTTTGAAAATAGACTGTATCTTAAGCCATAAGGCATGCTTAAATAAATAGCAGAGTTGAAATAATCTGCATACTATTGGGCTATAGCCGAGTGAAACTAGAAATCAACAGGAAAAGAAACCACAGAAACTGTACAAATATATGGAGATTAAAAAATACATTAATGAATAGTCAGTGATCACAACAATAATCAGGGTAGAAATCCAGAAGTTCTCAGAATCAATCGAGAATGGAAGCACAACATACCAAAACCTAAGGGACTCAATGAAAACAGTGCTAAGAGGGAAGTTTATAACTGAGAATACCCACAGTAAAATATTAGTATAATCCCTAATAACCAATAATGCACCTCAAATTCCTAGAAAACAAGAACAATCCAAATTCAAAACTATTAGAATGAAAGGAATATAAATATTGGAGCAGAAATTCATGAAATTGAGACTAAAAAACAATACATAGGTTTAGTGAGTCAAGGAGTTGGCTCTTTGAAAAGATAAACACGATTGATAGACGTTAACCAAACATACCAAAGGAAGGGAAGTAAAAATCCCTATCAATGCAATTAGAAATGAAAAAGAGCCAACTCCTTGACTCTGTCAAAATCTGGAGGATTACAAGAAACTATTTTTGAAAACCTCTGTTTCAGTAAATTGGAGAACCTAGAAGTGGAGAAATTCCTAAACACATAAGAATTACCAAAATTGAACCAAGAAGATATAAATACCTGAAATAGACCAATCACAGGCAATAAATAGACATAGTAATAAAACCTATACCAAATAAGAAAATGTCTAAATCTGATGGATTCACCGCAGAATTCTATGCTAACTTCATGGAAGATCTAATTCAAACTCTTCCATGAAATTAAAAGGAAAGAGGCATTGCCAAACTCATTCCCGGAAGCCAGCTTTACCCTAATACCAAGACTAGACAAGGACTTAACAGAAAAAAGGAAAACTACAGGCCAATCTTTTTAATAAACATAGATGCAGAAGATCCTCAAAAAGATACTTGCAGGGGCTGGGGATTTAGTTCAGTGATTAGGGTGCTTGGCTAGCAAGCATGAGGCCCTGAGTTTGATCCTTGGCACCAAAACAAAACAAAAAACACTTGCAAACAAAGCAACAGATCATTAAAAAAATCACAGATCATGACCATGTTGGTTTCATTCCAAAGATGCAAGAATGGTTCAACATACAGAAATCAATAAAGTAGAGTAGCACAAGCATGAACACAAGCATAAACACAAACACAAGCAAAGACAAAAATCATGATCATCTCAATAGATGAAGTTTTTGACACCTGCTCATGATAAAAAGCCTCCAACCCCCACTTATGATAAAAACCTGATGAAAATAGATGTAGAAAGACCTCTCAAAATGATAAAAACCATTTATGAAAAACTGACTGCCAACATCATACTGAATGGAGAAAAACTAAAAGTATTTCCTCTAAAATCAGGAACAAGGTGAAGATTTCCCCTCTCACCACTCCTGTTCAAGGTAGTACTCAAAACTTTAGCCAGAGCAATCAGGCAAGAGAAAGAAGTAAAAAGGATACATTTAGCAAAGAAATAAGTGAAACTATATTTGCAGATAAGATGATCTTTTATGTAAAAAACCACAAAATCTATCAGAGAATCTTAGAACTAATAAATTCATCAGTGTAGCAGAGTACAAAAATCAGTAGTGTTTTTGTATTGAACTCACTGAGATACCAGAAAAACCATCCCATTCACAATACTTACAAAAAATTAAATGCCAGTCAATTAACCTAACCAAGGAAGGGAGAGACCTCTATAATGAAAATTACAGTGACAACTATAGTAGTCTGAAAAAAAAAATATTGAAGACATCAGAATATGGGAAGACATCTTCTTTTCTTGGGTAGGTAGAGCCACATTGTCAAAATGGCCGTATCATAGAAAGTGATATATATTTTATGCAGATTTAATGCGGTCACAGTGAAAATTCTGGCAGCGTTCCTCACAGAACTAGAAAAAAAAATCCTAAAATTTATATGCAACCAGAAAAGACTCAGAAGAGCCAACGAAATCTTGAATAGAAAGATCAAAGCAGGATCACAATCCTGGACTTCAAATTATATTACAAAGCTATAATGGTAAAAACAGCATGGTACTGGCACAAAAAGTCATATTTATCGATGGAACAGAATTGAGGATGGAGAAACAACCAGGCACTTTTAGCAATCTGATCTTTAACAAAGGGGCCAAAAACACATACTGAAGAAAAGATAGCCTGTTTAATAAATGGTGCTGGAAAAACTTGTTCTCCACATGTAGAAGAGTGAATATAGACTGGTATTTCTCACCCTGTACTAAAATCAAAATGTATCAAAGGCCTAGATATAAGAATAAAACCACTGAATCTTCAGGAATATAAAATATGTAAATCTCTGGAAGACCTAGATATAGGCAAGATTTTCTGGATAGAACCCTAGTTGCACAAGAAATAAGACCAAGAATCAACAAATGTGATTATATCAAGTCACAAATCTGCACAACAAAGAAAATAAGCAACAGAGTGAAGAGACAACATACAGAATAGGAAAAAAATTTCCAGCTACTCTTTGGACAGAGGACTAATATCCAGAATACATAAAGAACTAAAAATAATTAGACGCCCCCAAAATAAAAGATCCAATACAATTGGAAATTGAAACAAATTGACATTTCTCAAAAAAAAGAAGTACAAATGGCAAATAGGTATGTGAAAAAGTGTTCACCGTCTTTGGCCATAAGAGAAGTGCAAATCAAAACAACATGGAGATTCCATTTTATTCCAGAAGAATGGCTACCATTGTGAACTCTAAAAACAACATATACCAGCAGTGTTGTGGGGAAAAAGAAACACTTCTATATTGTTAATGGGAATGTAAACTAGTGTAACCACTATGGAAATGAGTACAAAGAGTACTCAAAAAACTAAAAATAGAAATTCCGTTTGACTTGGCTATACCTCTTCTGAGCATCTTCCTCAAGGAGTTAAACATACTACAGTGATATGTGCATACTCATGTTTATAGCAGCACAACTCATAATAGCTAAATCTTGCAAGTGGCCTGTTTGCCACTTTCATTTGGATGGGTAAAGAAAACAGTATATGTACACAGTGAAGTATTATTCATTCATAAAAAAGAATACATTGGAGTCATTTGTAGGAAAATGGATACACCTTGAGTCTACAATACAAAGTGAAATAAATGAGACACTCAAGGTTACATGTTGTACATAGTTTTTCCTATATAAGAAATCCAAAATATAAATAAAGAGCGAAATAAAAGATAATAGGAAATAGGGAGACAGATCTTTTTCTACTAGGAACTCTATTATAAGCATAAAAATTGAAAATGAGAGACTAGAAAAATTTACTAACCATATAGAACTAAAAACATAGCATAGCAATATTAATATCTGAAGAGATGGATTTGAAGACAAAGCATAAGGGGCAAAGACAGATGTGACTGATAGTTAAGTAGTTTCTGAAGCATGAAGATAGAACCATGATGGATGTTTACTTAACCTTGTAACAGAGCCTCAAAACATGTGAAGTGATAGCTGACAAAATAGCTCAGATAAATAACTAGAGATTTTAACTACTCTTGGAACAGACCAGGAAGGAAAAATAAGCCAGTACCAGTATATAGATGATCTGAGTAATAAAAATATACACAAGCTATAAAATAAAATCTATACCTAATGAGGAACACAAACTGTAACTTTACCGTATAATACGGAAGAAATGTCTCTCTCTGCCTACCTTTTGGGTGTGTGTCTTTTGAAATGCGTGTAATTCAATTTTTTGGTATTTTTATTTTCAAGACAATGTGAGAATCTTTTAAGTAAGATTAAGTTTAGTCCAATTTCTGTGTAGTATCTTTAGTTCTTTCCTGATTTTGCATGGCTTAAGTTCGATATCACTGGTGTTATTCCTTGCAAAATATGCTTTAGTTTTGTGCATATATTTTTCTCATTTATTTGCTAAGTTTTCTCTTACACGATACTGTTTTTCCCCCTGAATTATAGCCTTTATTAGCTATTAATAGCTATTAGTAGAGCTATTAATAGCTATCAATATTTGGGAAACTATCTTACTCTGAGAATGCCTTTATTTTTGCTCTTGAATTCTTTATTTAGAGGGGTGTAAAAATCTAATATCAGGTTATTTTTTCTTTCTTTGTCAGTAACCTGTCTTTTTCTTCTGGTTATTTTAAGACCATTTTTCTTCAGTTTTGGTTTCTTTCATTTCACTTCAGTATTTCTGTTGCAGTTTATCTTTCATTTTTCTTTCTCTGCTCTTATGAACTTGTTCACCTTTAATATTTCTATTGTTCACCAGTTTTAGAGAGTTCTGGGCCAGTGTCTTCAGCCATTGTCTCATATTCTCTTGATTCACTCTGTCTGGAGCTTCTCTAATGTCCACGACAGATTTTCTTCTATCATTTATGTCTTTAATATCTCATAAAAATTTTCCCCCAAAACACTTCTGCTGCTTTCTGGGTAGTTTCTTCAACTTTGTGTCCTTAATCAATAATTTTCTTCTCCTTTGTATCAATTATTTGTTCCATTTATAGAGTTTTTAATTTCACTGGCTATATTTTTATGTCCAGAATGTATCTGGTTATTTTCTACAATGTGAATTCTTTCCCAATGGTGTCTTACTCTTTAATTTTGTCTGTAGCTATTTAATCATTGTTGTGGGCTGAGTTATCGCGTCCCTTCATGCCCATTCATAAACTGAAGTTGTATTAACTCTGGTATCTCAGAATGTGAGTATTTGGAGAAAGCGTCTCTAAACAGATAATTAGGTTAAAATGACATCTTTAATTAATATCTAAAGAGATGGAATTCAAGATGTAGATAGCATAACTGGAAAAGAGATGCATGAGAAATAGTTAAATAGGTCATGGAGCAAGAAGATATAACCATGTTGAACGTCCCTCTGAAACTGGTGTCAGATTAGAGCCCGACACACACCAAACAAAGACTGCATGAAGGCACAGGAAGGCAGCCATCGCCAAATCAAAGAGAGAGGCCTCAGGAGAAAGCAATCTTGCAGACACCTTGATTTGGGATTTCTAGCTTCAAGACCTATGAGACTATAAATTTCTATTGTTTCAGACCCGCAGTCTGTAGTACTTTGTTATGTCACTTTTGAAAAACTAATTAAACTGTTAAAATTCTTTTTTTAAACTTGCTACTTGTTATGCATTGGTGACTTTTACTCATAGGGAATTGCTTCCTTTTACTTTCTTTTAGTGTTTTTCTTTTATGTTTGTATTGTGAGCTCATCTTTTTCAGTTTATTTTTCCAGTGGGAACCTTGCATGGTGTAGGTAGTAGTCCTTTCCAGAGTAAATTTTAATTTGCTTTTTTGCCGGTGTTCCAAGGGTCTCAATGGAATGGGACTTTATAAAAGATATTAATTTTTCTACTCAGAGTTTTAATAGTGTAGGTATATAAATTTGGACCCCTAAATCGTATGATCCCCAATGCATAATACAGATTGAGAATTCTTCCCCGTCTTCCCAAAGCCCGGATAGAGACAGGATTCTTTGTCTCCTGTGCTAGGGACAAACTTTGCTCTAACTGCTACATTCTCAGAGAGTACAGACTTTTAAGGGTCCTCCTTTTATTTGGGAGCTCTAGTTCTAACTTCGTTTCAGCCGACACTGAGAAAGAATCCCTGTTCCTATTGAGCTAGGACCTGCTGTGCTCTCTCCACTCCTGGCCCTACCACTGACAGGTACACGGATAGCCTTGTTCGCGCTCTTACTGTAAGTTCCCTCTTCAAGCAGCTGGGCTTTCTTTCTCTTTTTTACAGTTCTCAAATACATGTTAAAATTGTTAAATATTTTTATAATTTAGGAATATGATAGTAGGAGAATTTAAAAATTCTATTTTTCTGCCCTCTTCCTAGAACCAGAAGCTTTTCTTCTTGATAGCCCCAGTGATAGAGGAATTTTAGCCCGTAGGTCTTTGTTTAAAACTCACGATGTTTAGGGCAAATGGAATAGCTAAAGATTACTTCAAATGCAATACTTTCAGTATTTGTTCTACTTAACAGGGTTCCTATAATCCATGCCCAGTTCCATGTTAGTAAACATGTATCAGTTTAAGTACTTTGAAGTATATTAAAGTTTTTCTCTTTTCCTCCAAAATCGATGTTATCCATAGAGTAATTTTGACCATTTTATCTTTGAATGGATCAAACAAAAGCTGCTGAGCCCCATATTTGTTACATTCATTATATTCAGAACATTATGTCAACCTTTATAGATTTTAATGACTCCTAAAATTATTGCTTTCAAAATCTACCTCAAATATTTTCAAAACTTAATTTATTCAGTTTGCATCTAACTTTTTCTTTCACTTCCTAATATTCCTAAATGTTCCAAGCCCTGGTGCATTTTATTTTCCCCCATTAGTCATTTTTGTAGCATCATCAAAGTTAGTGCCATCTCAGTATAATCTGTAAGTGTTTACTCCTTCCAAACAATTAATTAAGATGCTACATAAAACCAGACTTATCCCTGGCTTCTTTGCCATCCCATTAAATACCTTCTCTCACTTCAGCATGTTGACATTTTTCATTACTTGCTATTTCAATCTCAATGACAGGTTACTTAACCAAATCAATTTTAAAACATTTTCTTGGAGGGCTTTATAATGCAGTGTTTCAAATGTCCTAGTAAAACCCAGAACATTATTTCTTCTGGGTTTATTATTTAATGATACTACTTTTTCCTAACTTAAAGTCTATGTGTGTTTGCTAAGTTTAATATACATTTAAAAACTGCTATGTCCTTTCTAGTTTCTTAATCATCCCCTTTGTTCAATGCTTTGCTATATTTTTCATGGTGAGCTAATTCCTTTTGGATACTCTTAAAAGTAATAAGGACAGAAAAAGTGTGTCTATGGACATTAATGATACCTCTATAAAAACAATAATGGAAATATTTATATGGTTTTATGGCCAATCTAAAATTAAAGTACATAAATTGCTCTTCTGCAAGTCATCTCTGACAGTGTAGTCACGGCAGGAGCATGTGCATAGGAATCAGTCAGATATTACACATTGACTGCTAAAAATCTACATTAGTCAGCTTTCCCATCGCTGAAACGAAATTCCTGACATGCACCTTAAAGGAGGAGAGGTGCATTTTGACTCATGATTTCTGTCCATTGTTAGCTGGTTCCAAGGCAAAAGCAGTAAGTGAAAAGGACACAGCAGAGAAAAACTGCTCAACTCATAGGATCCAGGAACCAGAGGCCAGGGGAAGAGCCAGAGAGGAAGTGGTAGGACTAGATGTGCTCCCCAAGGTCACGCCCTTGTTCTTCACTTCCTCTGATGAGGCCCCTCTTCCTAATAGACCATTCGGCAGTTGTGAACTCATCAACATGTTAGCTCATTGATGAGGTCAGGGCCCTCACAATCCAATCACCTCTCTTAAGCCGGTCCATTTTACCAGGTTATGTCGCTTATTTAGTACTCCTGTGTTTGGGCTACTGTAATAAAAAAAATACAAATTGGGTTACTGTAAAATAACACAGTTTATTTCTTACAGTTCTGGAGACTGAAAAGTCCAAGATCAAGGTGCCCCCAGGCTAGGTGTCTGATGAGGTCTCCCTCTCTGTGCCATAGATGACGACTCCTTGCTGTGTCCTCACATGGTGGGAGAGGCAGGGCACCTTGGGGGATTCTCTTTCAAGGGCAAAAGTGATGTGGGCAAAGGATCTATCTCCCTGTTTCCTATCATCTATCTTTTATCTTGCTCCTTAATTTATTTATATTTTATGTTTCTCATATAAGAGAAACCATGTGATGTTTAAGCTTGTGTGTCTGGCTTATTTCACAGAAGCTTATTTAATATTATGGTTTCAGGTGCATCCATTCTCTTTGTTTTTTCTTTTTCTTTTTTTCCCAAGAACATGTACTGGTACATTGTATACATAGTGATCACATTCATCGTAGTTAATTTGTACCTGTACCTGATACATCTTGGTCCCCCCCCCTTTTCCCCACCTCTCCCTTCTACTTCCCTTCCTTTCCACTTCCCCTCCCTTCCCTATTTACAGTAGCTTTATTTACAATTTTCCCCTTTTCCCTTTCTTTTCTTTTTCCTTTCCTTCCCCCCTCCTCCCTTTCTAATTCTCCTCCCTATTGAATATTATCTTTCTTTTACTTAGTATCTATAATACATTTTTGTCCTTATTTACACTTATGGTTTCTCATATCAGAGAAACAATTCCATATGTACTCATGTGTGTCTGATTTATTTCACTTAAGAGTATGTTCTCAAGGTGCATCCATTTACCTATAAATATCTCAAGTTTATCCACTTTTATGGCAGAGTCATACTCCCATTTTCTTACAAATAACTCCAATTTATCCTTTTTAATAGCAGAGTAGTATTCCATTGCATGTAAATGCCACATTTTGATAGATCTTTTGCAAACGGTAAGAGGACAAAGATATGGAGGGGAGAGCAAGGAAGCATAAAAAGAATTAAGGTCTGTTATGTAGAGAAAGCAACTCCCACATTAAATGTAATCATTATGGACTGCAAACATATACTACTACAAATTAAAATTAAAAGAAAAAAAGCAGACCTTGGATTACTAGTACAATAGTTCAGGAAAGAGATGACATGGCTTACGGTAAGACAATGGCCGGACTGGTGGCGAAATAGGGCAGCCACCAGACTTTGAGGCAGTAATTATTTAGAGTATGATGCCATGTGCTTGTCAGCTTCCTTACTATGCTCTGAGGTGAGTGGAGGTAAAGATGGGACTAAAGAATAGACCTAAATTCACAGGTGGAAGGAGAAAGTAAAACTTGCATCTCTGGTGCTTATAGATATTCTTTCCTTCAGAAATACTTGTTGAAGGATTATTTGTAAATGGTAAGGACTAATCCAAATGCTGAGGCTGCCATTGAATAATGGATGAACTTGGCTATTTTTTTTTGTTTGTAGTTATGAAGTCCATTAGGTGAACAGACAAATAAGGAATTGTAAAATTGTGTGATGATGGTAAAGGAATTTTAGCTATTGCAAAGGCAGCAATTTGATGTGCAGGCAAGAAAAACAGCTAGGAGTGAAATTTAAGCTGGTTTATCAAAGATACTAGAAGCAAAGAAATAGAAAACAAAGAAGCAGGGAGTGGCTTGTGCTGAATGATGGAAAGGACTTCATTGGAGAGAGAGATGGAAATTCAAAGGTGTAAGAGTCTCAGGCTTCCTGTAGTCCACAAGGGTGTAGCAGCTGCCATTTCTACTATCAAAGAGGCCTGAAATGCAAAGCCAGGTGGATCGTAAGAGGAGCTGAGGCATCTCTGATACAGAAAACTGGCCTCTCCATCAGCGAGCTGTACACTAGCTGTGTCCAGAGTCATCCCCTCTGCAATCAAAAACAGACTGCTAAATGGACAATATCTGAAGGATTTACATGTAAAGTGTGAATATGAATAATATTAGAGTTGCTTTGACAAGGAAACTGAAGGGAAGTGGGTGACATTAAAAAGAGAACCTTCCTCCACTGTTGGTGGGAGTGTATACTAATCCAACCATTGTGGAAATTAGTATGGAGATTCCTCAAAAAACTACAGCTAGAGGTTCCATTTGACCTAGCTATTCTTCTGCTTAGTATCTTCCCAAAGGAATTAAAAGCATCATAACACACTGACATATGCACAGTCATGTTTATAGCAACACAATTTGTAACAGCTAAATCTTAGAAACAACCCAAATGCCCAGTAACGGATGAATGGATAAAGAAAACGTGTTTTTTAAAAAATACAATGGATTACTACTCTGCATTAAAAAGGATAAATTTGAAGCATTTTTAGGTAAATAGATGCACCTGAAGAACATACTCTTAAGTGAAATAAATCAGTACATATAGAATTGTTTCTGTGGTATGAGAAGCTGTAAGTGTAAATAAGGACAAAAATGTATAATAGATACTGTGAAAAAGAAAGAAAATATCCAAATGGGAAGAGAACTAGGAAGGGAGGAGGGGGAAGGAAGGAAGGGAAAAAGAAAAGAAAAGGAGGAAAAATGTAAAACTGTAAATACAGCTGTTGAAAATAAGGAGGGGAAGAGGAGTTGAAGGGAGTGGTGGGGAAGGGGGAAAAAACTAAAAAGGGAAACAAGGGTATAGAGTTAAAACTACAAAGACTTGACTGGACCACTGATTCTTGTAATTTGACATTGACTGATTATGTTCTAATGCTCTGGTTTTCTTCCTTACCTTGCTTACTAATTAAGACCCCTCTACCTTCTGTCCTGGGTCTGTTATTTTAATTGTGGCAAAACCATTTAACATGCATCTATCCTCACAACACATTTTAAAAGTGTGCAATCTGGAGTTATTAACTGTAGGCACAAAGTCATAGAGCAGACCTCTAGAACTTGATCATTTTGTGTAACTGAATCGTTGTATCTATTAAATATCACCTTGGAAATGAGTTCTTTCACTCATCCTCCTGTTTCTCCAGTTTGATCACCTGCCCCGGGCACCAAGTCCTCCTGGATACAGGCCCAGTTCTGTTCTTGCTGATTCCCCCACTAAAACCCAGACTCCTTGTGCTGCCGAGACTCTCGGACATCAGTCTTGTGTTCACTTTACTGGAATGCACCATGCATACATTTTTTCTTTCATTTTCTTTTTAAGAAATTGGCCTCTCCCCCTGCGGTTTTCCCCAGTGCTGGCCAACTCCTTGCTTTCTTGCCTGGATCATCTCAGTTTCTGGCCACAGGCCACCATCCTCCAGGTCTCTGGTCTGGTTTCCTCTCCTGACTGCACTCGTCCACACCCAGACTCCTGCTCCCTGAAGCGGAAGTGTGCAGTTTCAGGTCCTGCCTCATTCAGTCTGGTCCATACTGCTACCCACTCAGAAGAGCCACATAAATTCAATATTTGATTTTAGGGCAAAACTTCTCACTTATTTCCACAGGTAGAACTAAAACTATTATGCTGCAATGGAGTAAAGTTCATACATCTAACAAGAGTACTTAGGTTTTGCCAAGGGGCATGTAATCCCAAAGTTGAAATTCTTTCTTTTTATCTCTATTGTTGTTCCTCCAATTATCACTCTATTAGCTCTTACTCTATTTTTCCTGGATTTTAGATAGGATAGGAAAACATGTGAGTAAAGATATAAAAGGTAAATTATAAAATAAAATCTGATTTTTTTCTGTAGTAATTTTCACAGTAACTTTATTTTTGTCTATCAAGTTTGCTCTTTCAGTGGTTCAAGACATAGATGGTTTACCAGTGGTGGCAAACCTATGGTACACATGCCACAGCCAGCTATTTGTTATCATTGAAAGCTCTAAAAGGTTCACCATCACTGGTGTACACTGTTTAGAAGTTTCACTATAGTGAAAAAACTTCTTTTTTTAATGAAAGATCTTATGGGCATAACCCTAAGAATTTAAGGCGCAAAATCACTTCTCTATTCTGCTTTTTGTTAACTCTGCATTTTACGGTGAATTTTAAACTCTCTTTTCTACAGATAAAAAAAGAGGAATAAAATGGCCAGCTTAGACACTGAGGATTATTTGGTAATGTCTAAAATGTTGCATAGTTTGCTACATAATGCTAGTATTAACACTTATTTTCTGATAAAGAGAAATGGACATTTTTGAATATGTCTGTTTTTCACTTGGTCTGTCAAAAATTACTACAGGTTGTAGTCTTAACCTTATTTTTAAAAAATCATTTCAATTTCTCTGTGAGTTCACTGAGGAGAAATTGTGGCAAAATTGTGTGTAAAGTACGAACATGTTTTCAATTTGAGACTAGCCTGGAAAATGGTGTAAGTGACATTTCTAGTGGCCTAAAATATTTTGTCAAGTTTAGTTAGGACTAAATTTTACAAAATATTCTGAGCCTACCAAGAAACACATGGAAGAGTAATTAATAGAATTGTAAATCCAAGATAATTTGTTAACTTTAGTGACTGACTAAATGTCTCAATTTCCTTAATATGAAAGAAAAAAGCTTTTAAAGAAATCGAAATAAGCTTATGTGAAGATTTTGTAATGTAGATGGAAAAGTAGTTTTTGTCTCAGTATTTATCCCATGTACCTGCTCTGGAGTGCTGTGGTATCAAGGAATTTTATCAATGTAAAGTTTATGCCATATTAGGCATCACGGAGAGATTTTATTTTCTTGATGTATTTTATTCTATCAAATCTCAGTAAAGCAGCCAAACCCGATTTTACTGATAACGTTTCTATGTATTTTATGGATATGTATTTTGGGTCTGCAGGGCACATTCTGATCTTAGAGTAGATTGACCATTTCAGGGTAAGCTTCATAGAACAGCTGTTCCCTTTTGGGATGTGCTCAGGTCCAAATGGAGGTTACCTGGGGAGGTTGGTTTGTCACTACAAAGGACCATAGCCTGGGAAACTTTGTTCATCTGGAGGACATCAATCTCCGAAGGATCGAGTCCCTCTGTACCAACAGAGAAGATTGCAGCAAGTGCTAATGTATTAATACTCTCTCTTCTTTTCTTATGAAATTACATAATAATTTGGAAATTAAGGCAAGGGAAACCATCAGCAATGAGATTTGCTAAATGTTGCTCTGTATAGCCGAGAGAGTTCATATGGATGGCCTTCCGGGTTGTCTTTAAACAGCTGGAGCAAGATTAGTTGTCTAGACCGTGGTGGTGAACCTGTGGCACACGTGCTGCAGCGGGCCATCTGTATCATCGAAAGCTCTAAAAGGTTCTCTGTCGCTGGTCTTGGATGATTGCTGATTGGCCCCTTAGGAACAGGCAGGTAGGTGGTGATGGCCTTTCATGGGGACGTGCGGTGGACTTTGCTGTTGCTGTTGTCTGCCGATGCCTGTCACTGTAGTTTGTTCTACCATCAGTCTTCAGTCTATTAAGTCTTAGCACACTTTTCTCTTGCCTTTAGGTAGAATACAAATATGTTTGGGAATATTTGAAAAATCATAAAGTAGATTCTGATTTTCCTTTTCCGTGTTAATTTTTTATAAAATGATTTAATTTTTACTTACAGAGTGTGTTATCTCAGTGGCCCAAGACAAAAACATACTGGGGAGAAAAACTTGTAGATTTTATGAATCAACGAATTTTCATTATTATGTTTCTGTTCATTCAATACCATCCTTCAAATCAGAGTAGCAGGTTACCCACTGTTAGTAAAACTTTACTGAGTTGAAATTAATAGATAATGTATTGTTTTTAACAAGTCAAAGTGAGGAGTTTCCATTGTTTTTGAATAGTTATTTTCTTGCTGAAGTGTGAACTTCGCAATCTTTATTAACTGAATTTGTCATTCTTTCAAGAACCATAAGAATTTATGTCTTGGTATTTTTACATTCAGATTCATCACTTCTCTTAGATCTATGACTTGATTTATAGTGACATTACAGATTCTCCAGATGCCATTATATATACTTGTTCTTCTAACACAAGTTAGAATTGTTAACTTAACTATTAAGTGATTTAATAAATTATAATGTGCATTTCAAAGCTACACAAGTAAAATAAATTTTGGATTGAATGGTATACTTGCTACCTTATACTGCACTATATATTGACAAGAACATAATAAAGTTTTAAAAAAAATAAGCATTTTGTTTTGGGATAGTTTTAGATTTACAAAAAAGTTGCAAAGATAGTACACAAAGTTTTGGTAAACCCTTCACCCAGTGTTCCTTGTTAATATCTAATATTACTTTGGTCCATTAGGGGAAACTAAGAAACTAATATTCGCATGTTACCATTAACCAAACTCCAGACTTTATTCACATTTATCCCGTTTTTCTGTTTATATTCCTTTTCTATTCAGTGAATTGATCTAAGCCACCATACTGCATTTAAACCAAGTTTTAACTGGAACAAAATTCTGGAATTAGGAACAAGTATTTCCTTCTCATGAAAAATGGATTGTATGTATGTAATGTCAAAACAAGAATTTCAAATCCAAGTGAAAGTGGGGAAAGCATTCTTGCTCCTGAGAAAGAACCTTGAGAGAAATCATTTCTGCTACTGTCTGTTAGGTAATTTTAAACCCTTTCTCTGGTTTTCCTCATTTATTCAGTTAAGTAAAAGTGAAGAAGAAACTGCACACTTGACTGACTTCCTGCCCTAAATCCTGCCTCACTTCTCCTGAGCCTGATAACCCAGTTAAATGTTCTAACATCTTAAATTTTTTTTCAATCTTCCATCCTCAGTAATCTGTGGTCTTCAAGTGCTGGAGTTTTAGCAGGCTCCCCTGAAAGGGTGTTAAACATCGTCTGTAAGCAGGGTGTGTGAAACACGCACTGACTGTTTTATACTGGAGTAGTTTTATTGGAGAAGGAGGTTTGGTAATGGCTTCTGGAAACTTCTTTTATAAAAATCCCATCCTGGAAAATTTCTATGTCACTGCTGTCATTGCTACCACCTTAGGTGCTGATACAGAGGTAATTTCTTTCCTTTAAATATTTTTGGGAAAGACTCTAACTCCCGGGAGTCTCAGAAAAGCTACCATCTGATAGCCGTTGAGACACTACTCGTGGTCATTTTGGAAGAAAAGACTGACCCACAGCAAAGTTTTAAACTGAGGTGACAGTGGAAGAACCCACATTGGCAAAACATGATTTTGCAAGCTGTTAGATAGCATCATTAGAAACTTTGAATTCACTTTAGATTTTCTGATACATAAACCTGCAGACTTAAATTTAAAGATTTTGAGACATATCTTTGTAACACATAAAAATAAAGATACATTTACAGAGTTTGAGTCAGTATTTTATAGGAATAAGCAGTTTCCTCATATGTGAATTAAAATTATATTTGCTAGGAACACAAATAGACTTTTATAATACATACGTAGTTGGCTTTGTGCTTCCACAGGTTCCATGTCTGTTGATTCAACCAACTTTGAATTGAAAATATTCTAAAAAACAAGTCAGGCAACATTAACAAAACCCAAACTGCTTCTGATCTGAACACATACAATTTTTCTTGTTATTATTCCTTAAACAACTCAATATAACAACTATTTACATACTATTTATGGTGTATTAGGTATTATCAATAACCTAGAGATTGCTGAAGTGTGCGGTAGGATGTGCGCAGGTTATATGCAAATGCTATGGCATTTAGTATAAAGATACCGATCCCCCAGGAGGTGACTGACTATGCTATTTCTGAGTAACTTAACATTTTTGCTCTGGATGTCTTTTTATTTATGTGTTTTTAAATGAAAGAAATTGTATATACTTATGGTATACCACATGTTGCACTGAAATATGTACACATTGTGGAATGGCTAAATCCAGCCAATTAACATATCCATTACTTCACATACTTATCATTGTTTTTGTAGAGAGCCCTTAAAGTACTTCATAGACCTTGAATACAGTTATTTTGGAATTATAACATAACTTTCACAGATGAGACTATGCATTGAAACAAAGCTGGGAGATTTTATAAGAACATACTGTGCTTAGACTGTATTTTTATGAAAGCTTCAACCTTAGGCATTTTGGATAGAGAAACTAGGATGTAGCCTTGTCTCATTGAATTCATATTGAGCTACATGAAATTACTTGAAAACTGGTTTGTTCTTGGTCTCTTTGCAGTCCATGCAATAACTTATTTTGACAGCTGCCAGCTTGGATTTTAAATCAGTCTATATTTCAAGATCAGCCTCTGTACTTGGCCTGAAGTTCAGAGAAAGCCCTGCCTTGGAGTTAATGGCTTTGTGTCCAGTTTGGAGTTCCTGGTTTTGGGATCCTTTGTTTCCCAGTGCCCTGCCTAAGTTGTTGACACTTTGTAGCGCAGGCCCATTATCTACAAACAACTATTTCCTCTTCCTTAAAACCTATACTCTTGAACCATTTTCCAGATATCAGAATGAGAGACCACCTTACTTTTCTACCCTGCACTGACCTAGCTGAACTAGTTCGCGGCCCTCTGCCTGTCTGCACCTGTGGTACCGCCCTGCCTTTTGAAGTCTTGATTAATAGATCTGAAAACATCAGTTTGGTCCCTGATCCCTGATCTTGCCTTTCTCAGTTTTTTCATATCTGTTTTGTTCAGTTATGGAGCCCTCACTGTGAGTCAAGAATTGGGTAGATGATTTGGGAAACATATAAAGATACCTAGTTCCTGCATTCTTCCCCCCCCAAGAGTAAAATTTTATTTTATTCTTTTTATTAGTACATGTTTACAGAACAAAATGATTACTTTCGTCATGGGGAGTTGGTACATGTACATAACACATCTTAATTCTTTCTTCATCCCCTTCTGCTTTCCCTTCCTCCCCTCTCTATCTCTTGGTCCTCATTGTTTTTGCAGAAGATCCATCTCCCTGTTTCCTATTATCTATCTTTTATTTTGTTCTTTATTTATGCTTTGTGTTTCTTATGTGAGAAAATCCATGTGGTATTTAAGCTTGTGTGTGTCTGATCTGTCGTAGCTCTGACTACTGTGAATAAGAGATACACACAGATTGTATCTCGAGTGTGTAGAAAGGGCTCAAGGAGTTTTCCTGGGTAAATGATAGTGGAGTTCAGTCTTGAAAAATGAGTAAAATTTAACCAGGTCTTGGGGTCCTCCTAGTTGCTGATGGATAACGTGGCGAAAACACGGAAGTATGGACCAGTGTGGTATGCAAGCATTTGAAAATACTGTTATTGTTAGAGTCTAATGATAGGCCTTTTTTTTTTTTTTTTTTTTGAGACAAGGTCTTGCTATCTAGTTCAGGATGGCCTTGAACTCACTACATAATAGCTTGGCTTTGAACTCTAGCAGTCCTCCTGCCTTAGCTTCATGAGTGCTGGGATTACAGGACTATGCCACCACGCCCGGCTTTAGAATCTGAAAGTTTTTATGTGCCAGGATGGGACACAGTAGTCACAGGGAAATCAGTGTGGCAAGGCTAATGTGAAGTGAAATGAATGTTAGGCAAAGGATTTAGCAAACAGAAAGTACTGATCTCGATCTTGACTCATGGTCTAATTGATTTGCGACAGTCTAGGTGAGAACTATAGCAAATCAAGAATCGTCTTAGAGAAATAATTTGGCTTCTCACTATTGTACCAACTCACAATTTAATGAATTGTCAACTAGTATTTATAAAGGTCTGTTATTAATCCATTTTCACATGACCAATGGAATACATATGCAGAAGGAGGTAGTTGGTCTTTCCAACTGTCGACCCTACAACTTTGTTTAGTAGAGTAAAATGGTCAATATTTTAGAATTAATTAGATCCTATTCATTGTTTAAATTTTTGTTGAGTCAGACACAGTGAGACAGGTAAATAAAACATTTCCACTGTCCTCAAAATTAACCCATGAAATAATAGCAAAGTATACAAGATAGAGTAAATTAGTGTGAAACTGTGTAATTCAAGTATGTAGCATTAAGTAGTACATATTCTCCCTGTGACACTTATCATTTATCACTGAGGGTTTGATTGTCATTTAAGGCCTTTTTCAGCTTTAAAATGTGCTATTTTAGAAAGTCTGTGCAAGAATTTTGGGGCGTGGATCTGGATATCACATTGCATACAGAGAACACTGTATCTGCAAGGACATCTATCAAATCAGGGACACGGGGCCCAGGGATTCTCCTTTATACCTGCAATGAGCATAGGACTTTATGTCCTACCACAAAAGATTGTTGATACAGAGGAAAGCGAAGAGGGAGAAAAACCATATGTGAGTCAAACTACATAGATGAAATACTGATTGGACTTAGATACAGAAGATTGCATCAAACACATTTCCTAGTTTGCGTTGAAATATCAGGATTGTATATAAGTACCCTCCCTCTCTTATTTTCTTCATGCCTTCTGCTCTTTTACTCCCATGTCCTACTTTTATTTTCCTGTTCCCATAGGTAGCCCTTTGTCATGTTTAATGCGGATCCTTTTATGTGTGATCTTTGTTCCTAACTGTATATTTTAGTTTTATGTACGAGTATTTTAAGTTAGGCACATGGCATTGTATTATTCATTTCTTACTGTTTTTATTTCTCTCCATAGTACTAGATGTATATCATTATGTTACTATATGTACCTTTAATCCAGTGCTTAAACCAATTAGTACATCTCCCATATTTTTCCTATCTACTGTGCTAATGATGTGAGCTTAAATTGCCAACATTATCCTGTCTCCCAATTTTCAAGGAGATAAACATCCTCATACAGAAACTTTTAATGACACCTGTGTTTTTTTGGTGCGTAGGTGCCTGTGTGTATTTCTTACTTGTGTGTATGTGTGAAACTGATGGATGTTAAGGAATGTGCATGTGTAATTTAAGTGTTCCCTGATTGTTCTCTAGAAAAGTCATAACATTTCACACTTTCCCCAGCAGCATATGAGGATCCTCTGTCTCCTTCTCTGTCTCCTTGCCTTTATTTGACATTATTGGCTCCCTACTTTTTGCCAGTCTAACAGGTATAAAGTGCTATTCCAGTGTTTTTACCAGGCAAGATCAGCAAGGGCCTTGACAGATGACTAACAACAGCTAATCTAGCTGCATTGTGGTCCAATTTCCATGAGAATCTCACATTTCTGATTCTCTTGTGACTATTAGAGAAGAACAAAGTGGAGGAAAGATTATTCTCTGTCTCTCCACATTTAAAAGTGTACTTCATGCTTCTGTGGTTAGGAAGACAGAGATTACCCGGACTCTATGTGGTTAGCAATCACAGGCCAGTGTTTGTCCTGGTGTGTCACTCCAGTAACTCAAGCTCCATAAAAGCCCTGTGGCTGGCTGGCTCTTTGCTGGGTGCTCAGGCAATAATCAGAGTCAGCTATCCTGAGAAACCCTGTTCCTTGAGTTGAGCCTCTCTGCAGCACACCTCTGAATTCCCCTGGTTACCATGCACCTGCTTCCAGGGATTGTTTGTTCCCAGAGTATTATCTGTTTTAGAGGATCCCAGGTAAAGAGTGTTGACCTAATCGGGATGCCTGAGTGTAACATTCTGGTTATTTCATTTCTGAAATCAGTGCTACCACCTTATTTTCTTCTACTTCATCAAGAAAAAAAAAATTAATAGAAGGGGCAGATAGAATCAAGGGTGGAACAGTGATTGGAGGAACAGGGAAGCTGAGCCACATATAATATAATTTGATGCTTAGAATTATGTTGGTGAGTCACGTGTCTGGAGGATGCGTTTGAATTGCTGTACTAGAAAATTGTGAAAGAGAACTATTCAGATACTTTTCTAAGAATTAGAATTTGTCTCTGTTTGAGGTGGACCTGCTTTATGCTTATTGATTATTGCAACTATTTGAGAGTGAAGAATTGGTCCTTGACTATTCCAAAAATCATTCTTGTGCTAAACCTTGAGAAGAGATAATGCTTTGCTTTCTATCCGTGCTTATTGCTGATATGATGACTAGGTGAACACAGAAAATTCTGTAGCATGTATCGCCCAGAAATGGGAAGTCAAAAGTGAGTTCAGAATGACTGTTCTTACAGATCATGGCACAAATTGACTCGGAGTAATAGTGTTAATTCTAGCAGGTATTTGGAACTTGGTTTCTATTACTTTTCTACCTAAAATGGAATAGAATTTTTCTCAGATTAAACTCTAGTGTCTTCTGAGCATGCTGAGGGTTAACTGCTGTGTAACCTTTCTTCTGTTGCTCTCCTGCCATTTCAGGCTGGAAATGTCTGTCTCTAAAACATCTACCTATGTTTTTGTTCAGAAGTGAAGGATTGATGTTATGATTAAGAGAGGGCAAAATTGCTTTTCTAAAACTAAATTAGCTTATGCTGCCAGGCACAATTTTATATATTTATATAGCTACTTCCTTTACTCTTTATCCTCCAAAGCCCCTTGCCCTTGTTTGCTTTGTCAGATAAAAACAATACCATCTGTTTCCTACTTTAGAGTTGATACAAATAATTTCATGTGCAATATCTCGTTTAATTCCAATTACTCTTGACATGTCTATGAACATATCTAAGCAATTAAAATGTTTCAGGATTAACTAGGGAGAGTGCAATCACCTCCAGTTTTATTGACTAGATGACAAACATCTGGCAACAGAACTAACCCTTGGAAAAAATGATAAAGTGAATAAACTTTGCCTCCTGCATTCTTCACCTGACTCAGTGCTTCTTTTTTGGATGTAGCCAGATCTCCCTTCTCCAGACTCGGGGCTTTCATTCGGGATTCTCTGTGGCGAGCTGCACTCATGCAGCCTGCTTCACATTCCATCTCCTGCCTTTCTCATCGCCAGCATTTACACACTCTGCATTTTCTCCTCTCTGCTTTGCTTATGGCTTATCACAGTGAGTTTTCTAAGGAGCATTTAATTTTGGATAAGAAATACCCAGAGGTAGGCTGCTGGGTTCTCTCACAGTAGTCCGCCCTCGTGCTGTAGAGTGTACTTCTTTTCCTACTTTTAACCGGCCCAAACTCGACCTGCAGAGACTGTTTTTCTTTTTTCCCCCTACTTTTAGTAAAACTTTGCTACCATTAAAAAAAAAAATACCAGAGGTAATGTGTTCACTGGGAAAAATAAATCGGTCACAGTAGATTTTCAGAGGGGATGGCACATACAATTTAAGAGTAGAGAGTCCTCAAGTCATAGCAGATAGGTGACTCTCAGTGCTACCTCCTAGAAGGCAAGCCCTTTTTGGAAGGCATGGTATTAGTAAAATACTCGAATGATCATTCCAATCTTTTATACTTTTCACATCTATTTAATGTAATACAGATTGAGATCACATGCCTGCTATTTATCAATTTTACCTTTGGAAAATAATCTTCCACGATGCACCCTGTCCATGAAGTAGTTCATATGCCACCAGCAAACAACTTAAAGAAGAGAGAGGGTAATGATATTTCCACATTACAAACTCTTTCCATTAAGGAAAGTTCAATTACTGACTTTACAGGTAAAAAATACATTGATAATCCCTCCTCAGATTAAAATAGGTCATAAAGTTTCATGTTGCTTAAATTAATTGGAAGTAGTTAACAGATCACCTAGTCCAAGTTCTTTCATTTTACATCCGAGGTGACTGAGACACCAGCGGGTAAGTTACTGGTGCTAGATATCACAGAGTATTAGCAGAGGCACTGAGACTAGAACCCTGGTTTCCTTACTCCACATTTTGATCGCTTTCATGAGGTGATTTTGCTACTCATGATCAACATCAGTCAGAAACTGAGATGAAGCGTAGCGTGTCTCCCACAGCCCACTCACCTGTGCCAAGGCTCTGGGCCATCTCCATCCCACTTCAGTCTGTAGTCCGCAGTGTGCACCGTCTGCATCCTCTCTTCCAGATCCGTTGCACCTTGACCTCCTTCCTTCTGCCCTTAGTGTATGTGACCTGAAGTAGGCACTTGAAGTATGTGTCCTTTTGGTCTAAGCAGAAACAGAACACTTTGTATGCAGAAGGAAATTAATACATGCCTTTTATATAAAACTTTAAACAATAAAAATGAGACACTAAAAAAAAATGAGACACTCCTGATTCATTTAGCTTCTTAAAATCCTTCTTTAATGCATACATTGATTTTTCCTTTTGTGTTAACCGAATGATAGTGTTTAGTAACTATTCGTGGAAAGAGTGGGTAAATAAGTAGGTGAATGAAGCAAGGCACTTAGAGTATCACTTGGTTTTCTAATAATTTGAAAGTCTCCCTATCTAAGTGATAATAAAAATATTATTCTCCACCTATGTAGTGATGTTTGTTAGAAATGAATTTGTACTGATTAACGTTGCATACGTCTATATTGAAAATAATGGTTTTTATTACATGTACTGAAGGTCGTCACATTTTATTTTCAAGTTGTCTTTAGTATATTTTTTCTGTTCTTATAATTAGACAGCAGAAGTCACATTCACTAAGGATATAATTTAGTTAGATAGGATTAAAATTTATTTTTCAAAATACACCCCAATGTTCTTTTTGGCTTTTATGTCAACACAGCATTTCACAGTTTTATTTTTCTTTCTCTAGTTTTTGTTGAGACATAGGCAGCTTCTTGGGAGGCATGTTAACGGGTTTAAAAGATAGGTGACAATGTAAATCACTTGCTCTCTGTGGAAAGCACTATTCTATCATGCTTTATTTTCCTCAGGACTCCGCTGACTGCGGCTGCCAACTCTGGGAGCCTGTCACCAGGCTGACTGCTGGATGATTTAGAATTTTAGCTCTGCCAGTTATGCACCGGGCAGGGGAGAAGCCTTATACTATGAAACTTGGGATGTGAATCTTTACCTGTGGTGGCCTTTGTTTATTTCCCTGCAAGATAGGGAGACAAGCACTGGTCCTGCAGTGTCATTACAAGGGAAAGGTTAAGTGCATTCCGTGGCTGACTCAGTGCTTACGTGAAGAGCTCATGAGATGCCTGATAGACAGCCACTCTCATCATCACTACTGTTCCTAAAGAAGAGAGGTTCATAGTTCATTTAGAAGTGATTTCTTGAATCTGATGAAGTGGTTTCTTTTCCTAATTCAAACTGCCATTGTAGTATGTACTTTAGTAGAGTGGTCTGTCTCGCAGACAATTCCTTGTGGCAGCCTTTTATTTTTACAACGTTTATAAGAGGGCAGCCAGCCAGGAAGCCAGATCGGGGCAGATTCCAGGCACAGGCAATATAAGAAACGTATTTAAATAATCATGACAAACTCTCTTCAAAGACTTGTTCTGATTGTCCCAAAATATACAAATAGAACTTACTGTAATGATTTAATTCTTTTGAGATTTCCTCCTTTTTACTGACAATATTGTAAAAATTGCTGACAAGTGAAAACTGTTGCCAAACTCTTTAGTATGTATATGTGTGTGTTTAGCTGGTCAAATGTGGTGTAAAATTATATCTTGGATTTCAAGAATCAGCCCCCAGATCTCATCTATACTGTTAGTATAGCCACAGTTTATATATAATGTAATCCATTGTTTTTTCTATCTTTGATCAACATATGTGGATTTTAAAATACAGAAGATTATATAAATATCCTGGAAAACAAGAATACACTCCTTTTTAAATTTCAGGCTCCCTCAGAAACTTGTTTTCAATTGCAAGAACTTGAAGCCAGTACTCAAGTGATTTCTGTTGTGCTTTTCTTGGATGTTATTACTCCAGAGTTATCTATTACCTGCAAGATCAATTGTATCTGACATGCTATTGAGATAGATCATCTCACGTTGGAGGCAGACCTGACAAAATGTTATACTGGAGGTATCTGGTCCGTGGCTCATACCCTGTGGCCTGTCCTCTTGGACTACCGACTTCATTTAATGTCTTCGTGGTAGGTAGTTGTGTGAAATCAATAGGATTTTCGACTAGACTTCTCACAGAATAGGTGAGATCAATTATGTGCAATGGCCACTTTTCCCCTAACCCCAAGAGTCTGTAGTAACAGTAGATAAAACGAGTGGTCTCAAGTTCTATCCTTCCTCAGAATTCATCTCACTGCTTCAAAGATAGTGCTTTCAGAAGCATTCACAAATTGCTCCTCCATATAGCTCCTGCTCTACAGAAAACAGCTCATAAACAAAGTAAAGTAGATAAAGGAGGATTTCTGAGATTCTTTTCGTGAGAAAGGTTGTCCAGTGCTCACCAATCGGGGAGAAAGGGATGAAAAATATAATATAGCGTCTGAAAATGGAAATCTTAAAGAATGAGCCAAGATTTCTTAGCTCTTCAGTACAATCCTAAAGAAGCAGAAACTTTTATTATTTTTTCTAGTACATTTGCAGAAGTCTATCTATATTGTGTGTCATGAAAAAATATTTTTTAAATGCCAGAGAGGAAATGTGACTGCTTGTAGAAAACTCATGTAGGACCTTAAACAAATACTCTCCTTTGAACATTAATTTTCTTCATAAAATATTTAATACTACTTTCATTAAATATTATTTTATCTATCTATCTCTCTATGTATATCTATCATCTGTCTAAATTCATAACTACTACAGAATGAATATTTACAAAAAGCAGAGAAAAGGGAACTATTAAAGGATTCTTTTTTAATCATGATACATGTTCAGATATAATGAAGTTCTTAGAAATTACAGCTGTTTGAGTTAGTATCAACATGCATGTTGACTATTTCTGAAGCTATAGGAGACATATTGAATCTTCTGTAAATCGTACCAATCTTATTTTCTCTGGTATGTTCAATTTTCATGTCTCCAAATGATTTTGTCAGAGCAGCTATCATGTAGCAAAATAGCCTACCCTTTTCTCTACTCCTTTTTAGCATAGTATCTCCTGACATATCAAAATAGCAAGGAGAGAGGAAGATGGAAAAGATGGCAGGAATAAAACATAATCTGAAACTCACGCTGGGAACAATTATGAATAGACACAGCAATTTCCTTCTGGAAGAGAAATATATTCCTATTTATATTTCTCTGTGATTTATTATAATTACAAAGTGACCCAAGAGGAGCCTACACTGCTTATTTCATTTCAATATGAAAAGTAATACTATTAAGTAAATGTATGAAGTCCTACATCTAACTTGTTACATTAACAAAAGGCTACATATTTTCCACATACACGAGTTAGTCATATAAATTGCTTCATTTCTCTGTTATTACATTACCAGTGTGTAGAATTAAATATTGAGCACTTTTCTTTTAACAATATGCTTAACAAAAAAAATATTCTTTGAGCAGAAAAGAAAGAAGTTATTTTGAGAATTCTGAAAGTCTTAGTTACTTAAGAATGAAAGTCTATCTTTCAAAATAGCATGTGAGGCTGAGGATTTAGCTCAGTGATTAGAGTGCTTGCCTTGCAAGCACAAGGGCCTAAGTTCGATTCCCAGCACCACAAAAAAAAAAAAAATAGCATGTGAATATTAAATGACTTAACACATTTTGATTTGACTTATGTGCAAAATGCAAGCTAACTCACTTGACACATCATAGCATGTAGTAAGCAATGACATTCAGAAAACATTAATGTGATGGGGAGACCTTTAATTTTATTTAATTAGTAAAACAGATTCGAAGTGCTAATTTTTCGAGGGAACTATGCATTTTCTTGAATTCTTTACATCAAGTACATTTTTACTTTTATATACAAAGCCTTCTCCTACTATTGATCTCACTTAGAAATCTATCCCGTTCTGCTGTTAAGTGTGTATTGTAGCAGTGAGCACCTGTAGTATATCTCTCAAAGTGTGAATTTTAAGCAGATTAGAATTCAAATAGATGTCATTGGTGCATGTCATCTGTTTCTCTTTGTATTATACCTCCAGGTCCTAGAAAGTTACCTGGTACATACAGCAGTTGAGTGAATGAATAATTTATAGGTAGCAGGAGTATTTAAGCATAATAATCCAGATCAGCTGCATTATTTTTTGCTAATCTCCATCAGAATCTTTGCCAGAGTGAAATAAAGATATACCTACTTATTTTTCCAATGATACACACACACACACACACACACACACACACAAACACACACATACACACGCTTATTTCTCTTCCAAAGACAAAACCTCAAAATAAAAAAGGAGTTTGGTTCTAAAATCTGAGATGATGCTGGGAGCAACTTCTCATGTTTGCGGAGCTGGGAATTATCTGTGTCTTTCTTGTACGTCCACTTGGAACTAGAAGAGTGTTGATTTTATAGATTAATTTTATTAATTTTATTTGCACTATTTCAAGTTCTTCAGAGATGTGTCAATATTGTGACTTTTACGGTAAGAAGGAGGCCCTAAAGGGGCAAGAAGAATATGTATTTCCAGAGTTCTATTTTCACTCTGTCTTCCTTTTTAAATTTGTTCTTATGAACACACAGGAGAGCTTTATTTCCTGGCATCTGTTAAAGTTGGGTTGAACACACATAATATGCGCTGGTCAGTGGCTAGATGTAGCCGCAATCTATGTCACGTTTGAGTTGAAGCATAGCAGGAGGGGTGCTCTTCTAATCCCTCATCTCTGTGGCATCTGAGAGGGCACGTGGCCCATTTGAGCCCCCGAGTCTCTGAGTACATTGATTTATACTGCTGCATATTATTAGCAAGAAAAAAGCATTTTCTAGGCCACAGTGATTTTAGGACTTTGTTACTTCAGCATAATCTGTACTATTCTAATACATTTCATAATCTATAAATATTTTTCCTTAGATTTTGCACCCCAAGTTTCCTTGTATACTGAAAACAAACAAACACATTATTGATGCATCTTTTTACTTAATCATTAAATGATTACTTTTCTCACTTGTTTATTTTTGTAAGACTATACTTAAGGGATGTTGAATAAAAATACTTCAAGCCTTTAGTGACTCTCAGTGTCATAGAGTTTCAGAGCCTGGGAAGGACATTATAGATTCTATATTCTTTTTTCCTTCACAATTGCTTTTCGAAATTGAATTTCTTATAAAGGAGGCCAACAAAATGATTTCTAGAATGTTTTAACATGAGCTTTTCAAACCTATGAATAGTAAGCTTAAATCCACATTTACCTATCATTCAGTTTCAATATTATCGCTATCTTTCCAATATTATTTCATTTGTTCTGCCCACCCCCCCCCACTCCTTTTCTTCCCGGGATTATATTAAAGCAAGTTCTAGACATCCTGTTATTTCATTTGTTTCTAACGAATGAAAAGTTACTGTGATGCATATAAGTATCATTCCATTATCTGATTTAAGATTAATCCTTAGATTCATCAAATAGCTACTAAGTGTTCAAATTTCTCTGGATGTTTGAAAATTTCACAGTAATGTAATTTGTATAAGAATTCCAATAAAAATGGCATATTCTTATTTGGTTATTCTGTCTTAAAATTATTTTATTCTATAACAGCCATATTACCATCCCCTTTGTTCATGACCATGATTATTTTGGAGAAAAATAGAAATATTGTTTTTAGAAAATCTCTTGCTCTGCTTTTATTATTATTCCCTTGTTAGGCCTTTTGTCTTCCTCCTCTATTCTCTGTAAACTGAGATGCACTAGTTGAACATAAAGCTTTGGCTGGTTCATTTCATCGCATATTTTTGGGGGGCAAAATTCATTTACTACATTCTAAGGAACATAGTATCAGGTTATTCACTTTTAGTAAAGCCAAGGTTGATCATTGGTTTCAGGTATTGTCAGCCTGATCGATTTTTAAATTCTTAATCATTTAATATCTCAAAAGTAATGGCATAAATCCATTAGCTTATTTGAGATTGCAAAACAGTCACTTTCTAATTTCATACACACACACACAAACACACTCGTTCTGCTCTTGTAAAAGGTCGCTCATTATCTCTGAGGACTCTAATTGCCGTATGTGCACAGCATTATAGAGAATGACGTTGCAAGCACCGAGGCCAGTCAGTACTGTGAGTGATCCCAGAAGTGGATCTTTGCTCAGCCAAAACCTCAGGTGGCTGTCAACGTCTTGTTGACAGCCTCACGTGAGATCCTTTGCCAAATGATCTAAGCTGTGCTCAGATTCCTGACCATGTTATGAGGTGTTCATTTTGGGGGTAATATTTTATGTAGCAATAAATAGCTAAAACCGATTTTAGTGCTGGAGGCGGTATTCTGCAGATTGCTTTGTTGTTAATGATAAAGCTTGGAGATGAATACGTATCAGTTACATGTTTTTACTTCTTTTTATGTTGCACACCTTGGTAGTGTGCTGAGGTGCTGTATTTCATTCAGCCACTCTCTTGCTAATGAGCATTTTTTTGTTCGTGGCTCTTTGCTATAGTCAATAGTACTTCCTACAGTGAATCTTTGGGTAGATAACTGTAGGTGAGACCCTACATACTCTCTCTCTCTCTCTCTCCCACACACACACACACACACACACACACACACACATAAATATTATATATAATTTTCCTGGATATTGTCAAATTCTCTCCATAAAATTGCAGAACAAGTCAATTATTCATTCCAGTCAGCAACGTGAAAGATCTGTTTCCCCATGGACTTATCAACAGAACGTGCTTTGTGGAAACTACAGTTTCTTCTCCAGTTGATCATTGATCATTTCCTGTTTGCTTTCATTTAATGGTGTTGGTTTTACATAGTCAAATTTACTCTGTATTTTCCATAGCCTTTGGAGTTTGAATCATAGAAATTTCTTTCCAGCTTTAATGGGATATATGCTTATGTTTTCCCCCTAGAATATATGTATAGTTATAAGCCTTGAACACACCCTTCTAATCCAAATGTAATTTATTCTATTGTGCTCATGAAATATATACAATTTTATTTTTTGCCATATGGCTTTTCAGTTTATTAATTTTACCATACAGCTTTCCAGGGTATTAAAGTCAGCCTTCACTCACTTACCTCAAAGCCTGCTTTATTATATATGAAGACAATTTAGTCTACACTCATTTTTCTATGCTGTTCCATTTTTCAACTTATTTCTTTTTTATTAATTTATCAACTTAATTTTTTAAATTTTGCCTTTAGAGTTTACCAATATTTATGTTTTTTTCATTAGCTCATAACTGAAATTGGCTTGATATTTGGGAAAGAGTGAAAAGGAGCTAGAGTGCATTCTCTTTCAGATCATGGGTCAATAATTTCCTGGATTAAAGACATCGGCAAGTACTTCTTTTTCCTTAATTATCTTTTTAAGCATTAAGATTACTTTTTCTTTAAAAACTTGATAGAATTCATATGAGAGATCATTTGGCCTGGTGTTTTTTTTAAAGGGCAGTAATTTTAAAATATTATATTTTCCTTTTGTGGTAACTGATCTATCTCTTCTGAGGTCATTTAGGTAAACAAGTTATCTATTCAATCTGTATCTTCAAATTTATTTGCATATAGTTATGCAAAGTCTTTTCCTCTTAATTTCCTGTCTTTTGATCATGTAATTTCTTATTTTGTGTGTATATTTGATATTCTCTTTAATAAACAGCTGTTTTTGCTCGTGGCTTATGATTTATTTTCCTTATATTTTCTATTTTACTAATCTCTTAGGTATAAAAAATTTGTTGTATAGGTTTTCTTATGATGTATTTTGTTCACATGGCCTCTTTTTAGCTTTCTGAAATGATTTTTATTAATAAATTAGTTTTGTTTAATATCAATTCAGGTTCTTATTCTTTTTTATGAGCCCTGTGTTTCATAGAATCATTGTTTCATTTTCATTATTTTTTAAAAATTCTGGATTTCATTTTATGCTGTTTCTCTTGATACAAAGATTGGTTAATGTCCATTTAAAAACATAGTAAATAGAAGAGTCTCTTAAAATTTTATTATTAGTTTATAGTTCTAGTAATGTGGTCAAAGAATATTGTTTGTGCTATTTATATTAATATTTGAACTGTTTCTATTTTTATTGTCCTTTTGTATGGGTTTATATGTAGCCAATTATTATAAATGTTCCATGTTCACATATAGAGAACATATATTTATACTGTCAAAGCTCTAGATTACAATATTTACCCATAATATATACCTTATTGATTATGAATTTAAAATCTGCTGTATATTTACCAAATTTATCTTGTCACTAAATCTATCCTGGACAGATAGAGATATTTAAAATCCCTTATACTTAATATTTCACTGCATTTCTTCTATTTTTGGTACTTGCAGATTTATGTAGTAGTGGTCACTATGTGTAGAGTGTGTAGATATAACTGTTACTTATTCTTCATTGTGAACTGTAGTCATCAAAATTATAATGTAATCTCTGCCATTCAATTCATTTGTCTATATTCTTTCTAATATCAGTATAATGATGCATGTTTTTTCATTTTTAAATGTGCACTTGCTTGTTCTGTCTTTGTTCTATAGATAAAGCAGCTTCCTTAGACTGAAAAAGAGTTCAGCTGGCCTTGACACATGAGATGTTTAGGCTGAAGAGCAGACTCCGGGGGGCTGGGTGGATGGATTCACGTCTCCTTCCCATCTAGGATGTGCATGCTGGGCAGTGTCACTGGAAGTGACACTATTTCCAATTTGACCAGTAGGGATACAGGCCACGTTGTTTATTTGTTTTTGTCATAATCATACCCTGTTTAGTTTCATATTCCAATCAGATTATACAATTTCAGGACAGAAAGTATCCCTTTTGTCTCAGAAGACCGAAACATTGGAGAATGAAGGGGAAAGAAAAATACTGAGATTGAAACTAGCTATTAAAACTTTCTAGTTAACATTTATGTCTTTTGAAGATTTTTATCTACCATTTTGTCTGGATTTGGAAAGAATGAGATGAGCACGCACAGTTGATTTACCAGCCAGCAAGTAGGTCTTTGCCTTTGGCGTTCAACTTAATAGTGATACATCTAGAGGTCATTTAAAATTTTTTTCTTTGTTAATTTTATATACAGTTTTTGTTTGAGACTAAGACCAACAACAAATGCAATATCTTAGTAGTTGGTATGCTGATATCAAAAAAAGGCATTTTCTTTTTTAAGTAGAAATGAAATCAAACAACAAAAGCATCAAATTTGGCAATACTTACGAAGCGTGTAGAAGGACTTTTCTCTTTTTTCACTGTGGTGTATTTCTTGAGGACCAGACTGAGGCAAAAAGGCAGAAAGCATATCTTCTGTTGACTTGCTTGTCTTTAGAAGAGATATTTATTTTTCTCTTTTCTTTAGGAAATACAGTGCACCAAAAAAACTTCAAGTTGTCTGTTAGTGCAAAGCTTAAGCACTTCCAAGAGCAACACATTAATTTATTGGAGAAGAGAAAAGTTATTAAAAACCTCTAAGGCTTCATGAATAGCTCATTTACCTACTTAGTTTAAGTACTAGCCTAGAATTAGTTCTTGACTAGAGAGCTGTTTATTTGGCAATTAACAAAGAAGTGGGATTTCTCTGATCATTTTGCTCGTATATTAAAAAATTAACTCAGTGTTACTGGGCTGCTTAAATATGGTAACTTTTTTCACCACAAACATGAGTGACAAGGAATTAGAGGCCCCAGAAGCTTTATGGTAATGAGTTCATGATCTCTTGAGAAAACCCTGTCTGCACTACAATATAGACATGATTTCATGATAATTAGGTTTAAGAGCTAACTCTCCAGGGGAGGAGCCACATGCAGGTAATAATAGCCCTCATTTGTGGAGTGATTTCTGCATTTAGCATCACACAGTGTGCTTCGTATGTGTTAACAATAATGTGTCCTCACCCTAACTCTAAGCTAGGTATTAGTGTAATTATTTTCATATAAGGTCATGGAGGCTCAGATGGGTCAGTTAACTACAAGTAGTATTAGTAGAAATGGAGGTGAGATTTACATGTTGATTCTACATTCTGTGCTTTTTTAGTTTGGTGAAAAAATTTAGGTATAAAAAGGTGACAAAACTAATATAATAAAGTCTCATAGACTCACAAACTAGCTTAAGTGAAAGAAATGATACAATTAAATTAAGGTCCTCTGTGTTCTTGTCTCATCTAATCACATTGTCTTTCCCTACCAGAAGTAGCCATTGTCTGCATTTGTGATCATATAGTATTCACATTTATTTACTACATATTACTATATTCCTAACTATATGGTACTGCCTTAAAGGAAATATTTAAAATATATAAATTATGAATTTATATATACATATAGTATATGTCAAAGAATTTGCTTTATTACTTTGGAACATGTTGATGCAAGGATTTTTCCCAACCCTTTACATATGGTAGTCCATTCAAAGAATACGGCATAGATGACATTCACACCACCATCATTCCTGTTGTTTGCTACTATCTGCTGCTATCATCAAACTGTTTTTCTTAAAAAAGCATATTTCGTAAATCTTACTGTGTGAATTTATTCCTCAGTGTGGTTTTTATTTACATTTTCCATGTCACTGGCTAAGCAATTTTTAAAATTTATATAGTATTTAGCTTTCTTCGTTGGTAAATTACCTCCTGACATTTTGTTGTTGTTGTTGTTCATTTTTTAAGGACTCATTTTGTCTGTCTTTTTGTTATTATTTTATAGAAGTTCTTTATGTATCTTGGATAATAATTTTTCTAATATATGACTATTTCTCCAATTTGAATTTGGTACCTTTCAGTGAATAGACACTTTAAATTTGAATATAGGCAGATTTTGTTTTTATTTGTTGGTCATGATCTTTGTGTTTTTAATAGAATTACTTTTTTACTATAGGATCACAGTGTTTTTTATATTGTTTTTAGACTTCTTATTTTTACTTATTTATTTTTTGCCTTTCACATCTAGTTCTATAATACTTCTGGAATTTATCTTTTGTGAGGTAGGGCATTGAAAATTTTAAAAGCAGAAGCAGTCGTGCCACTTCATGCTTCCTTGACTGATTTGCAGTACGAGGCTGCTGTACATTGTTTACACGTATCCATAAACATGTCTAGTTTTTTTCTTCTGCTTCTGTTGGTTTTGTTTGATCATCTATGTGCCAGTGGTGCTGTCTTACTCGGAAAGGGCTAATCCCTTAATATTTTCTTCTTTAGGAATGACTGTTGACCCTGTTTCTCACATGCATATTTGAAAGTCAGCCTACAGATTTTATAAAATCTCATTTGAGATTTTTCATTATACTTATAAAGTAATTTTGAAAGGATAGTATTTAAATATATTATATATTTATACCAATGAGCACAATAGGTTGATTATTTTAGTACATTATTTTAATAAATTTTATAACTATTCTTTTATATATGGTACATCTTGTCTTGGCTATTTTTCTACATTTTATGTATTTAGATTATATTAATTTATTGGATTTACTTGAATTATAGATAACTTGTCAATAGCTTAAAAATATTGCCTTTTATATTCCATGAGCACAGTATGTTTTACCATTCATTGAGAGTCTACTAGAAAGATAGTTTGGTCTTGTACAGGAATAAATTTGACTTCTACATATTGGTTTTCAAAATTAAATTTTGGGGGATATAATTTAAATATGAGTGAAGCTCTTGTAATCATTTGCATGCAGATTTTTGTGTGAGTTTAAGCTTACAGATCAGTTGGGTAACTACCTTAGAGGGTGACTGCTGGATTGGAGGATATAAATACAATTAGTTCTGTAATTACTAGTGCAGATTTTCTACCAAGAAGTTTCGCTTCATCCAACAAATGTTATTGTTACCTTTTCATTTAGTTTAAATTGTTTTAAATTTCTCCTAAGAGTTTTCTTCATTGAAAATGTTAATTAATATTATGTTGCTTAATCTGAAAATGTTTGGGTGTTTTCTGTGTTTCTATTTTAATTCATTTGTTGTCTGAGAAAACATTTTGAATAATTTTTTTCTTTTAAATCAGAATGTGGTTTCAGGGTTTTAGGAATCAGACTGTGGTCCACCTTGGAAATGTACTAAATGAGACTGAAAACAATGTGTATTTGTGTGCTTTTCCAAAAGTTGGCAATATATATTTTTAGCTAGTCTATCTTGAGCGCTGTATCACTTCACATATAGTACAGTTATCTAATCACTAAACATTCCCGTTTTCTCCTTAACTGCTTCCTTGGTAATGATCTTTTATTTATTGCACTCATCTGTATGCTTATTATAGTACAATACATTGTTACCATTTTCATTTTAAACATTCATCTTTTATATAGGTTTAGAATAAAAACATTAAAAATGCTATTTTGTATTCATTTTTCATTTTTCCTTTATATAGAACTACGTTTCCGAGTTAAATCACTTTTGTCTTCTACCTGAAGAACTTCTTTTAACATTTTTCTGCAGGAAAAATTTGCCGGCAGTGAATTTGCTCAGATTTTGTTTGCCTGAGAAAGTATTTATCCTTCACATTTGGAAGATGATTTTCAGATTTCAGTTATATAGAAGAAGATATGGAATGCTAGACTAGGTTTTTTTTTTTTCTTTCTATGCTTTAGCAATGTACTTTCTTATTTTCATGGTTTCTGATGAAAAGGTTGTTATGTGTTGTACTCATGTTTTATAGATTAGGTATCTTCCAACCTCTCTGGCCTCTTTTAAATTCTCTTTTTTCTTTCCTTTTCTGAAGTTTGAACATGATATGACTAGGTATGATATATTTAAAATTTATCTTGCTCAGTGTTCTCCAAGCTTTCTGGAATTGTTTCTTTTGTGTCTGTCATTACTTTTGGCAAATTCTTAGTCATCATTCAAATATTTCTTTGACCTTTTTCTCTCTCTTTTTTTCTTTTCAGGTATATTTACATTAAAACTTTTGAAATTGTCTCAAAGAAATTGCTTTTTCATTCTATTGGGTTGGAAATTATTATTATTTGCATGTTTGTGTCATTTAACTTTTGCTGTATGTACAGACTATATCCTAAGTATTAGTGGATTCAAGCAAAATGCATTTACTATTTTTCACGATTCTAGTCATCTGAGGGGTTTGTTGATTTAAGCTAGTGTCAGCTGACCTGTGCTCACGTTGTTCATACGACAGCTAACTGGCAGGTTATTTGCAAGAGAGAAGGGAGAAGCTGGACGGTCTGGAATGATTTCATCTGCAATAAATAGGTTCTTTTCCATTTATTTACTGCTTCTCTCTAGCAGGCTATTCTGGGCACGTTTTCAAGTTAGTTCGTGCATGTTCTCACAGGTAACTGCACAGAGAGTAAGGAGGAAAAGAGAGAACAAAAAGGAGGGAGAGAGGAAGAGAGAGAAAGAAAAGAAGAAAGGGGAGGAATAAAAGGAGAGGAAAAGGAGAGGAAAAGGAGAAGAAAGGGAAGGAGAAGATGAGGAGGAGAAAGAGGAAGAAGAGGAAGAAAAGAGGAGGAAGAAGAGGAGGAAGAAGAGGAGGAAGAAGAGGAGGAAGAAGAAGAGGAGGAAGAGGAGGAGGAGAAAGGGGAGCAGGAAAAGAGGAGGAGGATGAAGAAGATGAGGTAGAGCAGAAAGTGAAGGAAGAAGAGGCACAGGAGGAGGAAGAGGAAAGAAAAGGAGGCAGAGCAACAGGGGGGATAAGGAAGAGGAAAAGAGTAAGAATAAATATCCAAGAATTTTTAAAGACTCTACTCTCATCATATTTGTTGTCCTTGTATTAGTTCAAGAAAGCTACATGGCAAACAAAATTAAACAGTAAACATTGGGCACTACCAAAATCGTAGATTACAGGAGGTGTACAAAATTAGGGGCTGTCAGTCAGTATACCTGCAGTTTGTCTGCCAAAGTGCTTATCATTAAAATGTATGACTTATAATGTATTTATGTATAAATTAATCTCAGAAGTTAATAATTTGTGTCAGTTTTTTGCAAATTACTGGGGTTTGGACTCAGGGCCACATGCATTGACTCATGAACTATATAAGAGGTTTAAACTCTCAAACTTCAGTGAACTCTATAGTATTGTTAACTCTATAGTATGTATTTTTGTTCTGAATTTTAAGTCTACCTTCTTTTAGACTGTGCACTTAGATGTTACTATCTAACATTTCCTCATCTTATCTACTTTTAGTCACTTGATTCACTTTAAAATAATATCCAGTGCTCCTGAAATTCTCCTTTTACAACTTAATTTAAGGAGATCTGTTACAGGTAAATCCCTGGAGATGCTGATTAATGGAAAGTGTCTATTTTATTCTTGATTCTTAACTCATAACATAGCTGATTATGCTGTTTTAGGCTATTATATTTCAATAGTGTGAAGATGTTTCTGTGGTCTTCTGGCTTCTGTTGTTAAAAGTTAGGCTGCCTCTGTAGTAATATGTCTTTTCTCTCAGGCTGTTTAAAAATGTCTGTTGTTTTTCTGTTCTTGTAATGCTGCACCTTTACTCTGATTTATCTAGATTTTGACTTTTTATTTATCCTGAGTAATTCTGTATGATTCTTCCATTTGTATTTTCAGCCATAAGATTTTTGTGCATAGAGCCTCCTTCCTGTTACTCTGTTCTGTACTTCTGTTGCCTCAGTTGAACATAAGGTTCTATCTTCCAAGTCTATAAACTTCTTATTCATATTTTTAAATCTTTTGGCCTCTCTAGTTTTCTGCTTTAGTCTTTAGATCAATTTTCAATTTATTATTTCTTTTCTTAGTAAACTATACAAATATATTGAAAAATTATAAGGAAACAATGCAATTCTAATTTTTTAAAAATTTAGATTTTGCAAATTTATGTATGGGCCATAATACCAGGAAAGTTGTCCTCCACTCCGTACCCCAAACCTACTTGATTCTCTCATGATCCTCCTCAACTGGCCAAATTGTATTATCTATGGGTTTTAATCCAGTGAGAGCTGCCATACAAAATTTGAGATTTCATAGTATTTTCTTAATGATAAACTCTATTAATGTGACAGACCTCCTGTAAAGAATTGATAATAAGTCATAAAATTAAGAAATATATTCTGTTGGAAGGTTTCAATCAGGAAAAATGTTACAGGTTGATTTTGAAGTCTGTCATGAGACACAGGCCCTGGAATTGAGAAATGAGATGTATTTTAAAAATTCCACCCCTAGGAAACGATAGTAGGAGAGGAACAAAAGAGAATATAACAAATCATGTGTTTTTTGTGAGGATCAATATTTTCCTTTTTTTTTTTTTTTTTAACTTTTTTTTTCCCTTTTCTTTTTTGGTACCTGAAATCGAACCCAGGGCCTCACACTTGCCAGGCAGACACTGTGCCTCCGAGCCACATCCCTGGCAATATTTTCATTATGTAATAAATAGTCTTTGCAGTTTTCCTCAGGCTGTTGCTCACACTATGTTATATTTAAATTATTTGTCTAGAGAGAGCTTTTAGAAGGTTCACATTGAATATTGGATTTCTTCTTCTTTACTATAGAAAAATAATGAATTAGGAATAATAAAGATCTAAAACTGGAAAGGAAACATATACATTTTTTACATTCTCATCCATGTGCATGTACAATATTGCCTAATTATAATTACAGCGCTTTATGATTTTTCTGTGCAATTATGTATTTGAATTTCCTTTGTTATTCAGTGTTGTCAAATTTTCCATGTGTCATTGTATTTTACCTTTGTAATATAGAATCACTTAACTCTTCTCTGTAGGTAATGGACATTTATACTGTTAACAAAATTTGTTTTCTGAGAAATACTGTTGTTGCCTACACATCATCCACTGTTTTGTTTCTAACAGAAGCTTTTGTACATGTATCTTCCTGTCTATTGTGTGATGTAGGGAAGATGTATCCATCCCTAGTGTCAGGGTGGAGACTGGCTAGGCAGAGAGCCTGCCGTTCCTCTGGGAACTCTGCCTGGTGCATAGTGACTTAGAGTGATGAGATCAGATAGAAGTAGTTTGGATCTTAATGTGTCACTTATTACCTATATGACTTTGGGAATTACATTTAATTACTTTGTGTCTCATTTTCTCATCTGTAAATTAAGAAATAATAATGCTTAGTGCAGCACTGTCACATAGCAAATGTTCGATAATATTACCTACTCTTGTTACAGTATAATGTCATCATCAAAGTAGCTTTATCTCCATTAAGCACGCATCTAGGATGTGTGTGAGTATGCACATATGGGTTTGAGTTCGAGAACTTGAAACCTTAGATCAGTGGTGGAGAACCTACAGTGCGCGTGTTGCAGCAGGCAGTTTGTGTCATTGAAAGCTCTAAGATGTTTGCCATCACTGTCTTAGATCATTAACAATTTAGACCTAGAACCATTATTTTGTCCATGTGACAAATGGTATCCAGGGAGGTAAAATGAATTCACTAGTAGTAAGCAGTTTTTCCTCTAAGTTCAATACTCCTTCTTTTAAAGATTACAAGATAATACTTCAGTATATTCTTCTTGAGTTTTCATTTATTGATTTAAAAACTCGTTATTAAGCACCAATTTTGTGCCAGGCATTATCGTAGCTTCCGGAGAACCAGGGAGCAAAATAGACCAGGTTTTATTCCAAACATGACGGGAGGCCTTGGCAGCCTTCGACTATGGGAAAGGCATGATGGGAGTTCCACCTGAGAAAGGCATGATGGGTGTTCCACCTGAGAAAGGCATGATGGGTGTTCCACCTGAGAAAGGCATGATGGGTGTTCCACCTGAGAAAGGCATGATGGGAATTCCACCTGAGAAGAACTGCTCTGACTGCTCTGTGGACACTGCTCTAGAGAGTGGGAAGCAGGGAAAGCAGGCAGGAGCCTGTCACAGGGTAAGAGTGGCCCGGAAGGGAATAGTAGCAGGACAGCAAGTGAAAAGCGATGGGACTCAGAATACAAACTCCCTGTTAGAATATCCAAGAAGCACATGTATTATAACTAAGGAATAAAAATCCCTACCCCTGCCCGTACCGTAGCTGCTGATGCCTGTCTTCTTTTCAGAGGTAACCACCATTAACAGTTTAGAATGTAGGTATCCCTAACCCTCTTCCTGTACAATCTATAAAAGGTTTATGTTTACATAAAATAAATGAATATTTTCTTGCAATTTGTTTTTGTTGTTTCCCCTTATTCTGTATTTCTGCCTCCTGCCCTGATGCTGAAATAAAATTTAATAATGATTTATTAAATAAAACTTAATAATCGCCTCAAACAAGCCATCTCACATCATACGTTCAGTATAGTTTGTTAAGACAACAATCAAGCAAAGAAACAATGTGAGCATATAAAAAAACTTCTTTCAAGTGAAATAAATCAGACACACATGTTTAAATACCACACTGTTTCTCTGATGTGAGAAACTGAAAGTGTAAATAAAGACTAAAATGAATTATATTGGGAAAGGGAAGAAAGTGTTCAAATGGGAAGGGGAACAAGGGAGGGGGAGGGAAAAAGAACGGAGGGACACGAGAAATAAGGAATAGAAGGAAAAAATGGAAGCAAAGCTTTTGTAAATGAGGGGGGGGGAAGGGAGAGGAGGGGAATGGGAAAAAAGCAAGATATATCATGTACAGGTACAAATCCCCTATGATGAATGTTATCACCATGTACATCTAAAATGTACCATTAAAATAAAATTAAAAGAAAAAAACTTCTTTGCTTCTTTCTGTTTATTCAGAACAGTACAAGTGTCCCAGAATTTAAATGATGGCTTTATCTTCCTTTTTTGGTTTTTCTTTTCACTTCAGGTGAACAACCAGTAGAGGGCGCTGATAACCCTGCACATGCAAGAAGTCTAAAGGCAAAAAATCTGACGAGCAGGGGTGTTCGGAAAAGGAGTGTTGCACAGTGCAACTACAGAAACGTAAGATTTCTCACTTTGATGTCTCTTTTGAAAGTTAAAATTATTTATTCTACCAATTTGTGGAGCCTTTCTCATCTCCCCTTTAGCACACTGGAAAGTAGGCCTCCAAAATATTCAAACAGTGGAAATAGTTATTTAATAATATCGTATGATCAAATTATAAATTATTTTGACTCAAAGTGCTTGCACACTAAAATCATTTGGGTAAGTAGAAGCTGGTTAGGAAATTGAAGTAGGCTTGGTCAACAGAGAGATTGTATTTTCACTTTGTTTTTTTGGTGCTGGGGATCGAACTCAGGGCCTTGTGCCTGCAAGGCAGGCACAGTAACTGCTGAGCTAAAATTGTGCATGTGTGTGTGTCTGTGTCTGTATTCAAAGTTTTAAAAATTATTCAAAAACAGCTACATCTGTCATGGGTCTTTAAAGTGTTTGTGACGAGCTAACATAGTTTAGAGTCATTATTTGTTCCTGTTGTTAAAAAACAAAATTAATGCAGGTGTTGTAGATTATCATAAAAACAGAAACAATTCCAGAATTAATGTATATTATCAAGGGAAATTTGGCTGTTGGGATGCTGTAGAAACTTCCCTTTATGCAGTCGAACAGTAATCTGTAATGACAAAGTTCTAGGATGACATAATTTTTTCTAGCTGCAAGTCTGTGTGTTAAATCACCCCCTTGGGATAACCCCAGCACCGTTTTTACATACGCTTTTTCAGAATTTTGCTTATTAATGCTGTTAAAATTAATTACTGTGCACGTTTTTGGAAACTCACATTTCAAATGCTGGTCATTATTTTGTATGATGGAAATTCTTATTTCCTAATAGACAATTCACAGCCAGGACATATTTTACCTGTGTTGATGGTAAAACACAAGAATCAGCCACTAGAATCTTAAATTTTGTGTCTCCATTGAAGTAATATATGGCTTCAGAACAACAAAAAATATATTTAAACAACAAAAAATATAGAGGAGTTCATTTTCAAGGTGTTTTGCACTTTCACATTTGGAGGAGGACACGAAACAGTTAGCTGGAGATCGCAGAGAACTGTGTTCTCTCTCATTCTGACTAGCTCTGAAGAAGGCTGTACAGATTCCGTCACTCATGACGACCGCGAGACCACAGACCCGTGACATTCAAATCTGGGTATTTTTCCTTCTTTGATGATTTAATGAGCAAAACTGCAACATCCTACACAATTTTTCTTGGCTCACTTCCTGTATAGTAACACTGAAACAGGACCTGGCAGTTCATGACTTTCTGCCTCTGGATGGCAGTAACTCCTGCTTAAATGTTCTTGACCCCTTAACTGTAATACCCTAAAGTAAGGGTTTCCCATCCGATGTCAGTTTTCTGTCCAAAGAAAACAGTAATTTTACTTGGTCTGAAACACACACATGCACACACACACACATGCACACACACACACACTACGAACTAAGTATAAGCAAGGAGTCTGTTCAATGTTAAAAGTTGGCGTAACCAATCCCAGGCTAAAAGGAAAATGAGGACACAAAAACCTAACCTAAAAAAATTGGCATTTGGATATTTCCATATGTTTATATGTGATTCATTTTCCTTCTTACATAAATTAACAAATGCTGCCAAACCAACCATATTTCTTACCTCGAGACAACAAGGCATTGCGGAGGCCCTAGGAATATATCCAGGCTTTGGGAATATGCATGTCTACCACGAAAGTTATGTGCTCTGATTAATATAGTCCATCTGGATTTTCTGACTGAGCCTTTTCGTAGACACAAAGAATTAAAGAGCTTAAACATTAAATAAAATGAAGTGCACACATGTTAAATGTAGCTCACTAACCGACCTATGCAGTGGCTACTGCAATACCATAAATTGACATCTGGACTGGGCTGTGGGGTGTAATTTATTGTCTCTTAATATTTTTTCTCGTCCTCATGTTACTTGTCCTTTTAAAACTGCTACTCCTTTCCTGTGAGTTCTTTGTTCTTTACCTTAACCTTGAACGCTTTTTGTGTTGCCCACAAATCAGCAGTGCCTGAGAGTTTGATTTGGACATTTCCCTATAGCTCTTCCCCTCTCGTAAAGGTACTGCAGCCGTGCCTAAGATGTGCTTCTGCTGCCCACTCAGCCCCCTGGGTTGTGTAGCCTCTTGGAAAAGCACAGCTTTCTTGCTGGGGAAGGAGGATGGATCATTATGAGGAAATAGTCTTCATTTTGAGCATTCTCTTTCTTTGTAACAAATGTCCTTCTCAGAATTTACTGAAAAGTGGTACATGAAGACTAAACTTTACTACATAAGCTACATTGCTGGGCATGTCAAATTTGGTGTCTAATTGAAGTGACATTAAATTCTTATGGCTTCATAATAACTACCTGTAAACTGTTTTTGATTTAGCAGTCTTTACTACATACTCATGCACTTAATTCTTTATAACTCAGAAAAATGAATGCGATTCCCATGACTTCTGGATAATAGCTTTTTAAAATAAATATTATTATCGTATTTTTTCTCACCACCAAATGAAATGGCTTCTATCCTTATGAGGATGAGAGTTAGGTTTTCTTTGGGCAGTGATGGAGAATCATCACTCAAAGTAAAGATGGACAAGGAAATAATTGGAACCTAAAAAGTCCTAAAACATAGAAGAATTTTTATAACTTTGGCAGAAAATATTCAGCAAGTTACTAATTCCAACAGCGTTAAAGACAGTTCCAGAATATGAATCTTAGAATTTGGGGTCCAGCTGACAGAAATGAGTATGGGAACCTAGAAAACTGGAAGCTTAAATGAGAAGTGGTCTTGAGGAGTGACTTCCTAGAAGAACTTCCTTTATGGTTTTCCTGAGGTAGCAAGCGTAAGTCTTTGTGCATT
The DNA here is from genome assembly GCA_004026905.1 of Hystrix cristata. Lineage (NCBI taxonomy): Eukaryota > Metazoa > Chordata > Mammalia > Rodentia > Hystricidae > Hystrix > Hystrix cristata. Next base: position 231,967 of record PVJO010000056.1, on the reverse strand, counting down.
TGAGTTACTGCCGTAAGCTCTTCGTATAGTGTTGTTCTTATCACTGACCCCAATACAGCTACGACTCCAGGGAGTTACTGTACCTGCCATCATCTGGTTTGGGTTATTTGCAGCATGCGTTGACAGCCCCAACCCAACTTGGCAAGAGCTGACCACGTTGCCAGTAAAAGGAACATTGTGGCTGGACTCCAGTGTTCTGAAGACTGGTGTCTGAGCTGGGTCAGTGCCCCTAATAACTCCCGCTCTACTCATCTCCGAACCTACAGGGAGCCTGTTCGAAGTCTCTGAGGAGTAGCTTCTGAGGCAGTGAACTTTTCTACATTCTACTTCATCTTTGCTCTCCGAGTCCTCTCTCTTTTTCCATGGTTTTCTTTCTCATTCTTTCTGTCTGTTATTCATGCAACACGTATCTGTTGAATGCCTAGAAATGCCAAGTATTGTGAAACCTTGTGGCTGATGTTAGGTATGATGAAGAAATACAGATCCTTCCATCATGACTCTTATATTTTGGAGAGGGATGCACAGTAAAAGAAATTACAAATCAGAGAGTTAAGGGCTACATGGGGATGTAAATAGTCCTGTGGTCCTTGTGTCAGTAACTTGCAGCATAGATTTTGAGATAGTGGAGAGTCGGGAAAGGGTCACTGGAGGAAGTGATGGCTAACTGGTGTCTCTTATTCATGGCCGAAGTGGTCAAAGTTGAAGCCAGTTAGGTAAAGGGAGGAGAGCTGTCTGGGCAGAGAAAACAGCACATTCAAAGACCCAGAACTGAGAAATAGATGAAATTGATTCTTCTCCCTGAAGCAGATGCCAAGACCGAATGAGAGCTGCAAGAGACTTCGTGGGGCAAGTGCTAGTACAGGGTGGAGGTGGAGGAAGCAGGAGAGACAGGCAAGAGTCACAGGCCACACGCAAGTCTGGGACTTGTGAAAGGAGAGGAAAGGGGATGGGTAGATGGCGCCCAAGCTGTGGTACAGTTCTGGAAATGTCTTGGCCAAGCCTGTGGGGAGCTCCAGAGAAAAATGACCTAGTTGAAGAGTCCCATTTAGAGGAAGAAATGGTGAAACCCCAGTACTCTCCTCCTTCCCCCAGTACGCACTGTGCTCAGTCACTGACTGGAAGTTGCCCAAGAAGGGCGAGTGTCTAGAGTGGATCTTGGAGGAGAGCCTAAGGTGCAGCAGCTGGAGCTGTAAGGTAATTAGCTACTCTCCCCACCTGAATTCTCTCTTGAAGCGATATCTGAGTGACATTTTACATGGCTGCCTTGACCCATCCTTTCCACTGTACAGTGCACCATGTCTACATTATTGTTTGGGAAGCATCTCCTTCGTGCTTCCTGTAGGTGTTTCCATGTGAGAGGGAGATTAGTGCGAGGAAATACAGTCGGTCTCATTTCTGAGACTGTCACTCTTCACCCTCTTTGTCTACTATTCGTTCTAACTGTTCTCCACCCTCAGCAATCAGGCCGATGTCTTCAGGTCCTCATAGCTTAGTTCATGATGTAATCATGCCCTCAGGCCTGGGGGGGTCTGAACTCCAGGTAGTGGTAATCTTTCTTAGGCCACGGCTCTTGCCACTTTCATTTCTAGTTGGGAAAGGGAATGATCATCCTAAATGCTTTTAAGTGGATCATCTGGTGCCACTTGTATTCCTCATTTCACTTACTGAATGAAAGAAACACTATGCTCTGATGATCAAATCGTATGCCCTGCCAAAATGGTAACTCATACTCTTGCCTGCTGGTCCCTGGACATTAAGAAGTCTAAAGTGCCCAGGGACTAGTTGTGCTTTGTAGTTCAGTGGGATCATGGCAAGTCCCATGGAAGGATATGTGCCGTTGATGATCAGAACTTTTAACTCAGAATTATAGGAATGGGAAACAAAGTCCCTCTGTGAATTCTTAGGAGTGGCGTTAAGTGAGACCGTACCGCCTTCACTCCTCCATTTCCTGACACACATAGTCCCATCGGAAACAGCACCATATTGAGGTTCTGCCTCCTGCTCTCTAAGCCCTACGAAGCATTGCATCTGAACTGGCACTGCAGTTGCCTTTACACCGGATAGTTCCAGTGCTACGCGAAGCTGACCACTTCAAGATGGTGCAGTAAATAATTTTCCCAGTGAATCACGTGATCATGAGTCTGCCTCCTTCGCTGTACCACTGGTGAGTTATGGCTAAGAATCATAGGCTCTGGAAGTCCCCAGGTAATGGTCTGGCTGAAGCTTTGTGGGCAGAAAAGGCAGAACCATACTCAACTCTGTGAGTACTTATCTCTGAGCCTCTTGGGATTGAAGGAAAGCAATGTAGTCAGCTTGCCAACAGATTGGCTGATTATCTCAAGTAATGGCATCATATTGGAGATGCAGTGCTGTTCTGTGTGCTTGACAATTGGGCATTCAGAGACAGCAGCAATTTAGTCAGTATTAGGAAGAAGTTTGTGTGTTTTGTTTTGCTGTACTGGGGATTGAATCCAGGGCCTTGCCACTGAGTTATAGACCTGGCCCTTTAAAAAAGCATTTTTTTTTTAAATTTTGGGACAGGATCTTGCTAAGTTGCTAGGTTGCCCAGGCTGGGCCTGAATTTGTGATCTTTCCCCCCTAAAATTATTAGAGTGCTGGGATTCTAGGCACACATTACCACACCTACCGTAAAAGTCCATATATCTGAGCCCATGTATAGCCTTCGTTTCTTCCACCGTGGCCATACTTTTCATTTGCCCCTTGTGCTAGTTTGATGGTAGCCAATGATGACAACTGGCTCATACTCTCTGACAGCGGGATGAGTTATCTTCTTGTTTTTTTAGTGCCTTTTCCCGGCATGTGTTTCCTACTGTATATTCTCACATTTTGTGTTTCCACTTCCATATACCATTACTATATCTTCCAGTTCTTCCTTCTGTCTCTGTTCAGATGGTTGGATTACTGGCCACTGCTAGGAATCTGCATATACTGTGAGCCAGCCTTGGCTCACTTTTCACTTCCATCAGCATAGAGGACCAGAGAGATACACCAGTTCCTGATTCATTTTGTAGGAAAATTTTCTGTTTCTGCTCTCCTGGAAGGCCATTCATATATGTGGTTATAATGAAGTTATATAGTTTTGGTTTTTACTCATACACTCGGACAATTGATGTGTGAACAAAGACCAGTTCTTTTCCTTATCTTATTCAGCTGGTCTTATGACACTCCCGCGTGGACTTTGCTGAAAGCTGAAGCACAAGTTGTTGTGTGACTTTGAGATGTGACGTGGGTACCTGGACTAACAGTTATTCACCGTACAAATGCCTTTTGGCTGTGGTTGGGCAGGATTCCAGATGCAACATTTCATCTCACAACGGGCTGTTGATAGGTTCTCTAAATCTCATGATTATTTGTGTGGAAAGGATCTACCTACCAATGAGAAGCTCCTTATGCATGGTTATTTAGTGTCCCATGGTCAGTTGTCTGTTTCTACCAATGATTGGAAAGATGCAAAAACTGTTACTCAAAAACCATTCAGTTCACTCAGATATAGCTTTACCTACATCCAGAGACATTTTATGTTTCTTCCACTGGAGCTTCTGCTAATCTTCACATTGCATCCATTCTTGCTATTGATGCCTCCAACATCATGTCCTGAGTGGCAGAGCTGTTTATGCTATAGTGTAAGTCCACCTAAAGCTGTCACCCTTCCATGTTAACTGTTATAGGGGCTGGGACAATGCTGCATTGCTACAGTAAAATGTGTTATTTCCAAAATCTGAAGAAGTTTATCGGTCATTGAGCTTCTTTATTTAGCGAATGTAAAATATAGCTATTTGTCTTTTACCTTGGAGGGGATGTCCTGGTACATCTCTGACCACTGGTACCTAAAATCTTTACTGAAGTAATAATTTCCTGAATCTTTACAGGATTTATCTCTAACCTTCTGGATCACCTATAGTTTGTTGAGGATTACAGCCTAATGGCTCTTTTTCTTCATTCTCTTCAATCAAATAGATGTCACTGTTACAAGGGATCACTGTGATATTCTACAGAATGTCCAGGTATCTCAGAATTATTAGGACAGTTATGAAAGAGGGAAATAGACTTAGCATAGCCTTGGGGAAAAACTTCAAGTAAATTTTATTGTCTTTCTATGCAAATGTGAATGGTTTTAGATTCTCTCTTCTGTTTGAATAAAATACATCTGCCAAATTAATGGCCTAGTAGACCTAGAGCTTCATACACCTTTTCTAATAATAACCATGTTTGACATGGTAGCCATGATTGGGACTCCTATTTGGGTGAGCTGGAATTAGCCTGGAGTCATTCTTCACTTAATTTTTGCAGGGAATAGACTGATAAAGTAAGTGGAAGTGGGATAAGGGTTGCTGTTCTTCAGTGGGGACCCTTGGCATTCCATCAGGGGTGAAATATGTTTTATTTACTCTCTTGGCTAGGATCAGGGAGAATTTAGGGGGGTCTTGCTTAGTCTTCTTCAGTATGATAGTTCTTAATACCTTTGGATGGATGGCTAAGCCTTGCTTTGCTTTCAGTTGGTCCTTAATTTTATTCTCATCCCCACATGCTTCAGACATCAGGAAAGTAATACTTTGTCAGGTACCCTACTCAGATTTCTAAAAGACCACATTACAATTTTCTCCAGCAAATTCAACCGTATTAGAGTTCTGTCTTCAAGTTTTTGTCTTATTCCTGTCTGTAAGGCCAGAGCTGTAACCATATTCTATGCCTACTGCAGAAATCGGAGGTTAATCTCCAGTGATGTTTCCTTCTCCTAATGAATCTAACCTCCTGAACCAGTCTTGAAGTTGTGAGATTGTGTGTACGTATATGTAAATTAAATCACTGAGGTGCTTAGATTATGTGTGTCCATGACAGTGAAGATATTTTGTATGTCCAGGCTGCTGCATGTGTAGAGAAATAGTACATGGCAAATATAATGCCCCATCTAGTTTTTATTTCAAATGAGCAGCATCTACTATGCTACCTTGCTATACTTTTATATATTATTTGTGGTATTATCTGGATGATATATAAATGTACTGTTTTTCCCTGACATCCCATGAATCTGTGATCTACATAGGCATTGAATATGCTTTATTATAGATAGCTTTGTCAAGTTAAGGAAATTTCTTTGTCTTCCTACTTTGACAAGAATTTGCTTTTAGATCAAAAATGGAGGTTGGGTTTTGCCAAATGTTTTGTTTCTATGGGAATTACCATATCATAGGAGATACAGGGTTGATTTTTATGTATGAAACTAACCTTGAATTCCTGGAATAAATCTCACTTGATCATAATTGACTATCTTTTATCATATTGTTGGATTCAACTTCCTAAAATTTTGTGAAGTATTTTTACATCCTAGATTCATCAGGGGCAATGATCTGTATTTATTTCTTATTATGTCTTTGCTGGCTTTGGTAACAGGATAATACTGTGCTCTTAGAATGAGTTTGGCAGTATTTCTTACCCTTTGGTTTTGCAAAAGACTTTATAGAGAACTAGCGTTGTTTCATTCTTGGATATTTCATGGATTTCATCAGTGGGGTTTTCAGAGGTGGCTGGGTCTAAAGTGCGTGATGACTGAATTAGTTGACTAATTGGTTTGGGATGGTTCTGGGATCAAAGATGTGATACTAGGATTAAGGGAACTAGGATTAATGGTGGGAAAGCTACTGTCTTAGTTACTTTTCTGATTGCTGAGACAAAATACCTAACACTCATAGGTGAAGGGAGGAAAGGTTTATTTGGCTCACAGGTTGTAGAGGTTTCAGTCCGTAATTGACTGGCTTCAAGGCAGGGTGGCATGGCAGAAGGGCATCACAGAGGAGAAACTGTTCACAAAGGCAAGACAAGCAAGAGGGTTGACAAGCCTCTTTCCCTCATATCTTATCCAGGCTACCTGCTCTTAGGGTGGGTAGCTGTGGTAGACTTATTATTGTGGTCTGCTTGAGCAAGAATGCCCAGCTGAACTGAGTTATTGTGGTTCTGAGCGCAGAAATCCACCTGAAGATTATTACCAACACAGCATAAAAGAGAAGAGGAACAAAAGCCTGGAGGCAGCTTTTCCCAGGAGAAACTCTGTTGCTGCTGGTTTCCCTGAACCAAACTCGGCTGCTCTTGTTGCAGGAGGAGCGGGGCCTTGCTGTTGTCAGGAATGGCTGCTGTTTGCTTTGGGGGAGCTGTGGTCTTCATCTCCACTGTGAGCATTGTATCCTGGCCCCAGTATAGGGTCTTCAGCCTTTTAGTGCAGACACAGATGTACACGGGACATTACTGTGGGCTTCCGGCCCTTGAATGGATTTTTTGAGTCTCCAGTGCATGGCTAGATGTTCTGTACTCTTTCTGCATTTGGCTTGTGTGTGTGAATATTGTAATTTGTAAATGTCCTGTATTAAATCTGCTCTTTTGCAAACCATTTACAGTAGAACCCAATGACTGATATAGGTGGCTTTAAAAAATACTTTGTATTTTAATTTTCATTTTGCAAATGGCTAGTTAAAAGGATTTTGGGGGATGAGGGGATACTTTTGTAACCAGATTATGGAGGTGGCCATACAATTCTATACATTACTAAAAATTCATAGAATTTTATGTCAAAAAATACAAAGTATATAAATTGAGGAAGTGCGGAGTTCCTTGTGGCACATAACTGGTTAACATCTGCTCGAGTTGACTCAGAGCACAGAAGACTGCTGACCCTGAGGAGTTGAAATGACTTGAAGATGAGATGGTCTACCAGCCTGGGCAGAGGAGAGCTTTGGAAGTGAAACAAGGAGGAACATCTGGGAACAATTGATAAAGTTAACAATTTGACATAATTTGTTGTCATATCTTTCTAATCTAAAATATACACCCTTATTCATCAGAACACAACGCTTTTGTTTGTTTCTCAATAAAACTGCAAGTTCAAGTCAGTTTGAGGCTTCATTCCAGTGAAGCCCCCTAACATCGCCTCAAAGGTGTTATCTCTCTCTCTCCCTCTCTCTCTCTCTCGTGTATGTCTTCATTCTTCTCTCTGATCAGGGTTTGCTGGCCCGAGCCCGGCAGGAAAAGACTCAGTGATAGCTGATAAACAATCACTGCTGTGGTTGCACGTAGTTGTCCTCTTGGAACTCATGCAGGAGTTTAATCCCCAAAGTTGTAATAGTATTAAGAGTGTAGAAATTTAATTCTACTACAGTATTAAACATAGGCCATTTGGAATGATTAGATTAGATAAAGGCCTTATTTTGGAACTCCCATGATTGAATCCCGATGTCTTTATAAGAACAGGGAGAGAGAAAAGGCAAAGAGAGATATACAGGTGGTCCTGCCATGTTGCGATGTGACCAAACAAGACCCTCACCATAGCCCATGCAATGTTGTTTGGACCTCTTGCCTCCAAAACTGTGAACTGAATAACTTCTTTTATTTATAAAGCAGCCTTCCTCAGGTATTACATTGTAGAAATGAAAAGATGACTAAAAAAGCCAAATTGGTTCAACAATATCATTGTTTTTAGAAACATGAAAATACTATATATATCCCAGGACCTGTTAGATTATAGATAAAATATGAAAAACGTCAGTCAAAACATGAAATGTTGGTAGTTCTAATCATAAAATGTTTCAGTTGCTTCTCAATGATTCTCATCTGCTGGTACTCGCATTCTCATATGGTTCTCTAGTAGTTTATAGTAGTTTATAACAGGTGTTGGAAAACTATGGCCCATAGGTCATACCTGTTTGCCCGAAAGTTTTATTCATAGCCTGCAAGATAAAAATGGTTTTGCCTTTTAGAAATACTATGTTTTAAATGTTTACATGAATATTTGCATATCTTTGATATTGCATCTTGGTGTTCAAAGTAAAAATTATTTTCAGTTATCTTTTTAAGAAAAAATTTGCCGAGCCCTGGTTTCTAGTCATTCTCTAGTCTTCATTTGGTTTCTAGAGAGCCCAGACTGGTGAATTAATGGAGGCATTATGGGGACCAGCTCACTTCCTTTCCACTAATACATCAGCCCAGTGCACACACAGTTGTAACAGCTGAACCCATCTTAGGAACTCTCTGTATGCCCTTTATCCCCAAGTCTGGGGAATTCATTTTTAATCAGAGAATGCATTTATGGTCCAGGCCTAAAGTTCTACTTCCGGCACCAATCATCACCAGTTGAATTTTCTGGAAAAAGTGCTGAGAGAGTTTGGGCAGCAAGATCTACACTACTCAATGTAAAGAAAAGGAAGCTGGATTGAATAAAGAAATAATTTGAATTTGAACTGCGATGTGATCCCAGTAAATCATCAGCCACCCTGCGATGAAATTCTGAAATAGTGCCCATCAGGGTTATTCTGCTCTGGTCTAAATTGGGAGGGCCTTCAGACTCCCGAATAGCTTAGTACCACATACAGTTTGCTTCAGAACGAATGTGCTCTCAGCTGGGGTGACTTTCTGATGACTGTTCTCTGAAAAGGAAACAGCATTCCAAGTTGGGCCTTCAGAATAGTAAACACTATGGTGGTACAGTAAAGCATATAATTTGCAGGTAACTAAGAATTTCTGTCTTGCTAAAGCTTAAAGGACTTGTGTATACAGAGTTAAAGATCTTAGGATTATGATAATGATTTGTTTTTTATTGAGTGATTTCTATTGCGTGACTTGTGTTTTGTATTTACGTTATTCTTATTTATCCCTAAGATTGTCAACATATTATTATCAACAGTTTACACATCAAGAACTAGATTCAAAGAGTATAAGTAATATAGACGATCATACATTTAATACTGGATAATGAGAAGTATTATCATCATTATTATTATTATTATTAAATGAAAACTCCAGAATATAAACTGGCTTTAGTTTTCAATCTCATTTTGTACAAAGAACACATTCTTATATTAACTAGGAGGATGAGCATCACATGATCAGATGTTCATTTGAGACAGATCATTCTGTGGGGGAAACGTGGAAATGGACACATTAATAGGTAAGAAGATTTTGTGGCAGGCTATCGCAGAAGCCTGGGTGAGAGGCAGTAAGTGTCTGGCCAAAGGCAATGAGAGTGGGAATGAGAGGAGAGGATAGAGTTGGGAAAAGTTGTAATGTGAAATTATCAAGACATTGAGAATAAATCAAAGTAGAGATTCTAGAGAATGAGGAGTGATAAAGGGCTCCAGGTTTCTATTTGGGGGTACATGGCAAATAGTAGTGTCACTGACAGCAACTATACTTTTCAAAATAATTACTTGTGTGTATATATGTCTCCTCCGTTAGGATGTGGTCAGAGACTATTGATTACTTCCTCAAGTTACCACTTAACATAGTATGTAGCTTAATTGGCTTGTAAATCAGAATGGATTTTACTGATAACAATCTAATCATGACCATCATACCACGAAATTATCAGTTGGATCAATATTATTCAAGGATAATGATCTTGCTGGGGAATATAAAAATTTTATAATACATCTTCATCATAATTTCATTTTGCAGAAGTACTATTTCTTTTACTGAGTATTTCTATATTTATCTTTCCTTTAGAACGTTTACTTGAAACTCATTTTAAAAGTCTATTTCTAGAAAAAATTATTTATCAAATAAAAATACATGAATTAAATTTGTCTGATGAGAATTTTTTTTTTTTTTTTTGGTGGTGCCGGGGATCGAACTCAGGGCCTTGTGCTCGCAAGGCAAGCACTCTAATCACTGAGCTAAATCCCCAGCCCCCATCTGATGAGAATTTTGACTTAAACTCAGCCAGGCAATGGATTAAGTTAATGTGGGAGCAAGATTATGGCCCTCTTGTATACTAGAGTCTTGATATAATGACCCTTTCAGGATCTTTTCCTGTCAATTGCCTTCTAAATAAAACAACATTTAATGAGATCCTTTAAAAATTTCTGTAACTAAGCCCTTGAGCTCTGTCTGTCATACAATAAATTCTGTCCTTTAGAGATATTAGTATATTTTTATTAGTTAAGCATCTAATTTTGTATACTGATTTAACTAGTTCAGACAGTTCCAACTTACCAAGGTTTGATTTATGATTTTTTGACTTTATGGTGGTGAAAAAAGATGCCTTCAGTAGAACTTACACTTTGGATTTTGAAGTCTGATAATTTCTTGGGCAGTAATACGTGGTTTGATAGGCTCTCTGGATATTGGGCAATGTCAGTGAGCCGCAGCCGCCACTCAGCCAGGTGATCCTGGGGGTGAACAAGTGATGTCCTGCATAGACTGTGTTGCTAAACTGTGATGTTTGATAGATTAGGTGTGTAAGTATGTTTTTGGTGTATGATGTTTTCAATTTAGGATAGATTTTGCATAGTCAGTTTTTTGTTGCTTGGAGAAAATACTTCGCTACCCACGTTAAAGAAAACTGCTTTATTTTGACTTATGATTTCAGAAGTTTCATTTTATGTTTGGCTGGCTCCAAGACAGAAGTGTCATGGTGGAAAGGGCAGGGTAGAGAAAGGCTGCTCACTTCATGGCATCTAGGAAGTGGAGAGGGAAAGAAAGAGCCACAGACAGAGGAAAGGTCCGGGCACAGGTTATACCCTTCAAAGACATGTCCTCAGTGACCTACTTCCTCTAATGGGCCCTACCTCCTAATAGCCTGTTCATCCAGGAGCTCATCCATAGCTTTATCCACAGATGAAATTAATACTCTCAGTACTTGAGACTTTAGGAGATACTTCATATTTAAGTCACAACAGGGTTGTCTGCACATTCAGTAAGCTTCTGAAATTGTAACAAAGGAATTTAAAAATGATCCAGAAGGGCTGGGGATTTAGCTCAGTGATTAGAGTGCTTGCCTTGCAAGCACAAGGCCCTGAGTTCGATCCCCGGCACCACAAAAAAAAAAAAAAGATCCATAAACATTGTTCACATCAGTATATGGTCTTAATATTTGTGTCATCTGCCAATTTATGTTGAAATTTAATCACTATTCAGAAGTATGGCTTTGGGGACATGAACAGATCAGGAGAGTGGAACCCTCATGGAAGGGATTAGTGCCCTTTTCTTTTTTTTTAATTTTTTATTTTATTTGTATGTGTTTGCAGTTTGTGTAGTTTACAATCATCTTAGGAATGATTACATGTCCATAATACAGCATGTTTCTTTTTTTTTAATCCCTTTTCTTTTTCTTTCCCCTCCCTCCCTCCCACTCCAGTTCCCCATCCCATTTTTCATTGTTGTTGATATTATTTGTCTTAGCTCATGTTATAGCATATAATGTTTACATCAATTGGGGTTATTAGGCACCTGTACATGGCATATCTTTATTCTTCTTATTTCCCCTTGCCCTCCTCCTCACCCCTCACCCTTGTTTTCTTGGCCCACTTCCCTATTGCAAAAGATCCATCCCCTTGTCCCTTTCTTTTTTTTATTTTTTATTTTTTAACCAAGAACATGTATTGGTACATTGTACATATATTGATCAAATTCATCATGTTTGTTTTGTACCTGTACATGGTGTCTCTTGGTTCTCCCCCCTCTTCCCCACCCCTCCCTTCTATTCCCTCCATCCCTATTTACAGCAGATTTATTCACAATTCTCCATGATTTCCCTTTCCCCTTTCTTTCCGTTTTTTCCGTTCCTGCTTTCCCCCCTTCCCTCTTTCTAGTACTCTTCTCCTTTGTATATTATCTTCCTTTTATATAATATCCATTACACCACTTTGTCCTTATTTACAGTTATGGTTTCTCATATCAGAGAAACAATTCGATGTGCGCTCATGAGTAGGCCCACCTCATTTCAAGTAGGCCCACCTCAATTGCCCAGTCCACCCTGTGACTATGCAGTAAGAAGTGACTGGCTGTGAGAAATGGGCCCTCGCTAGACACAGAATTTGTTAGCACTTTCATCTTGGACTGCTTGGACTCCAGGTCTGTGAGAAATAAAGACCTCTATAGTTTGTAAGTGACCAGGGCAGTTTGTTTAGAAACCAAAATGGAGTCAGATTTAGTCATTTACAAATTGGGTACCACAAAGTTAGGCACATGACTTCTCTGAACCTCAGTTCCTTATTCATAAAATGGAGTAGTACCTTGCAGGATTGTTATCAGGATTATAGATAATGAAAATAATGTACCTGACAGGTACTCAGTAATGGGAATTATCAGTAGCAGTCCTGGTATGAATTCCTATTAGGAATCCAAGTCAGCTTACAGCTTTGCGACCCGGTCACATGGGCTGCGTGAGTATCTCTCATTCACGTGTCTTCCGGCGCCTACCAAGGGAGGTGGGTTACATCTGAATTCTAGTGTAAGTATGGTTGTAAAGGGTGATCACAACATATCAGTGTTCCCCTTAGACAATCTAAGAGTCAACCTCTGACTTGATCGGGAGTTTTCTCAAAGGCCTGTGAGAAAACCCTTTAGGTGCAAGTGTCTTTTGTGCTTTTACTTGCTGAAATCTAATGGAATAGTTGCCATTCGGGGATTGCCTGCAACAGGGCTTCTTTCCATTAGCACAGAGAGGTGAAAGTTGACCGCAATTAGCTTAATTAGCCACTGATCTTTTGGGACAACCAGAAAATCTGTGCCCCTCCCCACCTCCCTGACCTTAAAAGAGCACTCGGGAGAGACAGAACTTTCGCAGCAGATAATTTTGCATCAGAGAATGTTGAATACTTCAAAAGCAGCACTTTCATCATGGTCAGTTCTGTATCTCATTTCAGCATACTTATTAAGATGTGCCATCATCTGTTGGAGAACAAAGAAAAAAACAATACATGAAGGCATTTTGCAAATGGCTAAAGAGTACTGTGTGTAAAACACTGAAGCTAATTGAATCGAATGGCTTTGAGCCCTTGGAAGTCACAAAGTGACAAGGTTTGCTTGACAGCTAGTGAGCGATTATTTCCCGTCCCACTGATTAATTTGGTCAATTAGTGGTAAATAGGAATGTCACAAGTGGAAAGGGTAATGAGAATCATTATAAATGTAAGAATAAAATTGAGGGCAACCTTGTCACAAAAAGAGGCTGCTGTGGCTACCTCAGGCACCGATGTGACCAAGAGTTTATTCCACTTTCTGTTTCTCCTTCCCCAGAGACTGAACCTTAGTTCAACCAGTACTTCTAAGAAATCAGAATAGATCCCTGGCAGCGTTTTATAATGGACATATAGAAAAAAAATTTCATGTAGCATTTAAAATATTCATTTGCTCTTTGAATCTTTTAATTATTTCCTCAAATTAAAAGCAGCAGTTGCATGTTAGGGTAAGTCAGGTAGATTAAAGTCTGAACCTCCCAAATGTGGAGCGTACCATGTCTGCGCAAATGGGAATTGCTAATTCAAGCATTAGAACAAGCCTCTAGTATTAGTTTCCTGTGGCTGCTGTAAAATATTGCCTTCAAATGGGAGGCTTAAAACGACAGAAATTTATTCTCTCACAGTTCTGGAGTGAATGTTTTGGCAGGGCTGGTTCCTTTCGAAGTCTCTGGAGAAGAATCTGTTATGCCTATCTCCTGGTTTTTGGTGGTCACCTGTAATCCTTGGCATCTCTTGGCTTATATACATGTATTGCTCTAGCCTCTGCCTCCATCTTCACATTTTTGTTTTCCTTGTATGTGTTCTTTTATTTTTCCCTTATAAGGAGAATTGTCATTGAATTGAGTACCTCCCTTAATCCAGTATGACTTTGAAATTCTTAATCAGATCTGCAAAGATCCTTTCTCTAAGGTGTGTCGCGTTCATAGGTTCTGGAGGACAAATCTTAGAGGAGTACCACTGTTCAACACAATTTATTCACTTTCACAGTGGGTACCTTTGCATTTGATCATTACTTTCAGTGAAAGAATTTGGGAAGAAAGAGGATTCCATATGGTAAAGACAAGAATTTATAGTTTTTGTACTTTGACTTCAACTTATTGTGGCTGCTAGTTCAAGGAACCTACCAGACTCATGACAGGATCTGATGGTCAGCTCTGGCTATGGCAGCTGGCTCCTTCAGTCACCCCTTTTTTTTCTGATATTGCCTGCTCTGTGTTATTGACTTAGTGGATATTCTTTCAATGTTTTACTTGTTTCGTTATTTGTATCTGAGGTCTGCTTCAATCTTGCCATAACCACAGGAAACAACAAGTTTCCTAGCCTTAGTAATTCTTTGGAGCCTTGGAAGCATGTCATACCCCACTCCCATTCATTACCAAGCAATTTGGAAATGCGCAACTGTTATTACGGACATTCTCCCTAGTAGACATTGTTTTGAAATGTCTGATTTATGTCGCTCTGTCAGATGCTATTGAGCCATTCTTACCTGGTTAACACTCTTACTTAAAACCTCCTTGTGCTCAATATATGTATCTTTTTCCTGTCCCTATTTGAGCCAGGTGCTACACTATCATACTGATATGTTCAATTGAAAGAATGAAATATATTCTTGGAAAAGGGATTTTTTTCCTCTAAATTCGTCTCTTACGTTCATTTGCTTTGCTTTGCTTCAGTGTGGCCTGGGACCCTTTTGGCTTGGAGCATGTTGCACTTGTGGGCAAGTGGGTTCCTGATGCTGCCCTACCCTCAATCTGGTTTTGTACTGTTTCCTGGTACCTTTTCCCCAGTGCCACATTACAGTCTTCCTTAAACATTTTGGTAATCTTGCAATGATCATAAGAAAGGAAAAATAATTTTTAATGGAATAAAATCAGTCCATAGCCCATCCCTTTGACTGTTTTCTTCCAGCTATCCCTCATCCTTGATACACTCGGGTACAGAATATATGAGTTTCTCACCAGGCCCCAAACATGTCATGCTCTCTCAGGCCGTTGTGCCCTGTGTATGTTTGAAATGCTCTTTATTTTCTACTTTTGACTCCCTAATAATCCTTCATGCCCCGTGGTGTATGTCTTCTTTCTCCAATACCTTCTCATACCCTTGGTTGCAGAGGTAGTTTCCCTTGCCACGCAATTTATGTTTCTGTCCTATAAAATATGAGTTAATCATTTGTGGGTGGCCAGTCATTCAAACATGTGCATTGAACTCACTATGTCCCAAGAACTGTACACTGTCACTTTCTGAATATATTCATCTCCTTCGCTAGTCATTGAGCCCATGGGGAGAATAATGGACTTTGTCTCCCTACTCCCTCTTACAATGATTAGGAGACTGTGGTTAATTGTCAACCTGACTGGATTAAGAGGTGCCTCCCAGGTTAGTAAAGACACACTTCTGAGAGTGTCTGTGGGGGTGTTTCCAGAGAAGACTGACCTGCAGGCCAATGAACAGAAGGGGGAAGACCCACTCTGACTGTGGGTGGCACCATCCTATAAGCTTGCAGCCCAGATGGAACAAAAAGGCGAGACCGAAGAAATCAGTCTGCACTTGAGCAGCTCCGTTCTTGAACAGGTGCATCCTTTGCTGCTGCCATCCTCTGAGGACATCAGACTCCGGCTTCTCTGGCCCTTCAGTGTGGACTCTCACCCTGACTCTGCAGGGAGTTCACAGGCCTTCTGTCTCAGACTAGCTCTGCATCCATGCTTTCTCTCATTCAGAGGCGTCTTGCTTCTTGGCCTAAGCAGCTATTGGATCCTCTGGTTCTCCACATGCAGATGCCCGTCGTAGACTAACCAGTCTCTGATCTTATCTAATAAATAAAGCCAATCTAGTAAGTCCCCTTTAATGTATATGTATATATTTTTATGTGATTTATTTTGTTCCTCTATAGAGCCCTAACCAATAGAGATCTAAGTAAACACTTGATGAATCATGAAAGGAATGAATAAATATCAAGTGATGGAGTAAATTAAATGTCACAAAAGAATATTTTGGTTAATACCAGCACATACATATCCAGATCAAACGTCTCAGCCTATAATTTCTTATATTCAATCACATAATTTACTAACTATTATAAGATAGAACTAAGCCAGAATTCTAAGACCAACTACATGTTAGAAGCAGAACTAAATACTCATAAACAAGAGGAGCAAGTCTTGGCTTCTCTTCAGAAGGGATACCAACTGTTTTACCTTTGGACCATCTAAAATTCAGTCTTGTGCTGAATATAAATTCCCTCTAAAAATCTTTGCTGTAATAAAAAGTGTCAGATGAGCCCTTTAGTGTTTCCCGGGGTGACCTCTCAATGTCACGCAGTATGCACATTACATCAGTGTACCTTATTGTCAGCCGCTGCTCTGTTTGCTCTGTCCTTGTGTGCCGTACCATGCAGGAATGCATCCCAGCCTGGAAATGTGTACTGAGGTGGTGCGCTTTGTATCTGGTGATAAATGCAAGGGCACCGATGACGTGTGCCTTCGGTTGACATGTAATACCTAATTCAGAGTTTTATTATCATTAAGATAGAAGGGAAGGGGGTGGTGAATGGAAAAGGGAAAGGTAATTCATGGCCTAGATGGTATATTGGACTCTCATATGTCCTGCTTTATATGGCACGGCCAGCCTTTGAATGCTGCATCCTTCACTGGAACACGCATTGGCTTTGACACTGTAGCTTGATGAATGTGTGGCCAGTGCTAGTGAGTGGTCCATTTCTCGCCCATATATTGGGTTGAAACAAAGAGTAAGTTTTCCATTTTTATATTCCATGTTTTATTAAGTGTATCTCTGCTGATAGCCATTTGCAGAGCAAATCAACTGAAGTGGATAGGAAAGAAATGTCTTCACTCATGCAAAGCAATGAAATCATCATTCCTGAAACACAAGACACATGTCCCTCGTTGCCCTCATCAAGATGGCTAACAGGGTTTTAAAATACGACTTGGCTTGGGATCATTCTCAGAGTCCTGCAGTTATATAACTGGAAATAGTTACTACCTAAAATGCAGTATGTACTCAAGGCAGACCAATTAGTTCTCATGTAATATGGAATTAATTTAAATGTTTGTTCTCAATAAATGGCATATTTTGGTGTGTTAAAAGCAGTATCTAAAGGGTAAGATGATGTATATAAAAACACATGGATTAATTGATGGCACATGTTTATACCCTGGATTTATGATCTTGGACAAGTTATTTATCCTAGTTTTGCCTCTGTTTCCTCCTCTGTAAAATAACAAGTTGGATAAAATCATTAACAGCAAATCCTTACAGCTATTTTTGTTTCTTGGCACTGTCTTAAGTGCTTTAAGTGCTTTTAATATAATTCATTCAGTACTTACAGAGATCCGATGGAGTAGGATCTATTATCTGTGCCCTTTTTTTTTTAAAGATTAAGAGAGGCAATGGCAAGATAAGTAACTTCTTCAAAGTGACACAGCTAGTAAGTAATAGGCCTGAACTTTGCTCTACAGTGTTCCGCTCTTAGGATGTGTGTTCTTAATCATTATCCTATACTTTTTCCAGCACCTGAGTGACTGTGTTTTCAGTGTTGTGTAGGAAGAAGTGTTATCTAGAAACTAGTGTATAATTTTGTATGAAATTGGTTTTCTTGCCCAGAATCTGTGGGAGGTGTTCATTCATACACCAAGCCAGGATGAATCTGTTTATAAAAGCCTTTCATGAAACACTTTCTTAAAACTATGATGAATCATTGCAGCTGAGAAGACAAAAATAGGACAGTGTGACTGAACATTCCCATCCTTACTTCACCTTTGAAAGAATTTCCATTTCTTAATGATTTTGGACTAATTCAGCCACAGAAAAAAAGATATTTCTAGGGGCACTGTTCTTAAAGATTGAGTGGAAAGCATTGAATATCCATGAATTTCCAGCACATCAATCTGTCCCGTGTAAACAGTATGGAAACCTACACTGGACTATGTTACCCAAGAACTGGACTTGGTCTGGTTTGGAGAGAACTCTACAGAGTGTATTGTCTATATTATCTACTCTTGATGATGCCAGGTGGGTGCTAGATAAGCATATGGCCAGTGGGAAACCTTAAAAGGATAGATAAAGTGCTACTTGCAAATAAAATGTTTATGAGCAGCAGTGTTGTATAGTAAGAAGTATATTTGGATTCTGATGGCCAGAATTTGAATATAGGATCTGTCATTTCATTGCTTCCTCACCTGGAAACATTTCATCTCTTAGATGTGCCATCTATAAACTGTAGTTAATAATAACTTATCTTAAAGTGATGTGCTATATAATTAGTATGTATACATATTTTATACACTTTACATGTCACATACAGATAAGTTGTAATTGCGATTGCCACAAGAAATTTATGAGGCATGCACTATTAATGGATATGCAGTTCTTCTTCTAGTTTTCAACTTCACATTCTTTTTTGCTGCATATAAAAGTTTGAGGTGGTATTTTCCAGATTTTTAATATTCCAATTAGAGACATGGTTTTAATAAACACCATATGCCCTTGTAGAAGAAGGAACAAAATGACATTAGGAAAAGGATAAAGATAAAAGAAAACTTTAGGGGAACAGGATAGTGTGGTGATTGTCTTTTGGTATTTTTAGCCCATTTTTAGCCCTTGCCTGTGATTGCTGAGAGCTGTCAGTCACGGGGTTCCACCTCCAGAAGGAAGGGCTTTGTGACCCAGACCTGAGTCATTTTGCCACCTGACCGACTGAATCAGACCTTCAGTAGAATTGGACTCATTGACTCTTAGGGATAAAATCTGACTCTTCACTTTGGAATCAACAGCTGGGGAAGTAGAAATATGAAACTCTGTGGCTTTATCTTTACTTTACCCTGTCCCACAGTGTAGAAGAAGTTTGCATGTAGTAAGAGAGAATGAGACTAAAACATAAAGAAAATAGAAGAGATGATAGATGCAGAAAGTCTTGGGAGACAGTATGGTGTTGTTTGTGGAGCAGGTTGCTCCTAAAGTGATTGCACCTCTGCTCTTCCTGTGTGCCTACCAGCCAAGTGCCAGACCCTGTTCAGGGGTCTAGTGATTCAAAATAGTTAAAAATCCTTGTCTTGTGGAATGTATATTTCAGCAAGGAGTGGCAGATAATGAACATGACAACCAAGTATATTACTTAGCATGTTAAAAGGTGAAAAATCCCACAGCAGTGGAGGGTGAATATCACAGGGTAAGAAAACAAATCGGCAAGACGGGAGAAGGGGGGCAGACAAGTTTTAATTTAAATAAGGGAGTCAAGATAGGCATTTGGGCAAACATTTGAAGATGATGAGCAGTGAGCCACACAGGTATCTGGAAGAATAGTGATCTAGGAGATGATAGATCAAGGGCAGCGATCTATAGCAAGAGCATGCCAGGCATACGCTAGTGAGAAAGTGGTCAGTTGGAGGGGAGAGTTGAAGGACACAAGGTCAGAGAGGTGAACAGGTGTGGAGCCAGATGACGTGAGTCTATCTAGCCACTGTGACAGCTTTTTTATTAGAGAAATGTGGAGCCATTTTTGAGTTTTGAGCATAGAGATTTGTTAGAAAACACTGTAAAAGTGGACAATAATAGAAAAACTAATAAGGAGACTATTTCAATTCAAGAGTGAGATGGCGATTTGGGCAGAGATGTGAGAAATTATTGGATTCTGCATCCGAATACAGGGCCAACAGGTTTCCTGAGGGATTGGACAGATCATGCGTTAAAGAGAAAGATCAGGGGTGACATTCAGTTTTATGCCCTGAGCAACTGACAGATGGAATTGTTATCAGCTGAGGCGGGCAAGGCAGCGAGAGGAATAGGACACATTCAAATGTGGACACGTTGGGTTTAGGACATCTGTTGGACATTTAAGCAGATATGATAGTGAGGAATTGGAAATATGAGCGTGGAGCTTGATATAATGTGTCTGTGAGATATGCGAATCTGGGTTTCATCAGCATGTATAAAAGGTCTTTAATGCCATGAAAATGAGTGAGTTTGCTAAAGCCAACAGAAGACCCAAGAATGTAAATCTGGGACTGTTCCACCCTGAGAGGTCGGAGGCTGCAGGGGATTCCACGGAACAGTGAAGTGTGAGGTCAGATGAACACCCAGAGGGTGGTGTCTTGGCCGCTAAGTGAAGAAAATGAGGTTCTTCTCAGATGTAGATGTTGACCATATTTAAATGAAAAGTACTTTTGAAGATTTGATAACTGCCTATTCTTTTTTTTTTTTTTTGCTACATTTTTGCACCTTTAATCTGTGATCAGTGTTGTGAGGAATATAATCCTGGCCTTCCTTGGAAATTATAATTAATATAGACATCAAAAGTTAAATTACAATAATTTAAGGCAAAATGTAAACAACAGTATGAATATCTACCATTTGCTGAACAATTACAATAGTTGAGACTTTCCTGTGTGATGGCTGAGTGCTGAAGGGTAGGAATTACTGTCCCCGACAAGTGAAGAAATGCAAACGATGAGCCAGAAGCCAACTAGCCTGTGGTTCTATGGCAAAAAGGGAAAGTTCAGGGCTAAAGTTTCTTTTCAGAAAGTGGTTTTATATTTTTCTTTTTAAAAAATTAGCTCTCTAATGTACTATGTTGTGACTTTTAATGCTTTTGTAATTCGTGAAGCAAATAAGCTCATTATAGAAAATTAAAAATAAAAAAATCTTAAAAAAAACCCTAAAATAAAAGAAAAATAAGTAAAAATTTTCCGTGAGCTTGCCAGAGATAGTCACTATTCACATTTTGGAATAAATTATTCCTTTATTTATAAATGTAGGTTTGTATATATGATTATATACCTATTTGCTTATTTTTGTTTATGTGATATTACATTGTGGCCATGCTATCTATACAACTGCATGTACAGTGCTTTTCATTGAATGTTTTTTTGTAAGTTATTTTTTAGTTATTAAATAAGCCTTGGTAGCATGATTGTAACTGTGTCTGTACTAGTCCATGTTAAGGTTTTCCCATAATTTATGTAACACATTTTGAGGAGGGCCTAAATAGTATCAAAAAAGTGTCCATGGTTCCATGGCTCAGAAAGATAGCTCCATTGGAATCTTTATTGGCAAGTTATTGAATCTGTGCAATTTCCTCTATTCCACACTACCTCTTACAGGAATAAACAACAAATTGTCTTCAGTCTTATTATATAACATGATTTATAGAAACTATACATATAACATAAATATATAATTGTATATAACATATACAACATAACATTATATAAATTTATAAAAATAATATATTTTTATAAGCACATATAATTACTATTTACTTAGTAGATGAATATAAATAAAGACAATGATATAAACAAAGAATTTTGTTCAATGACCTTAGATATAAGTAAATAATACAATTCAAAGATTTAATATTCTAATTTTGAGTTTTCTTTAGAAACAAGCAGGGATGTATACTGTATGTCACATACAATTATACAAAAGATAATCTTAGCTTTGCAAATACTTCACTTTTATCAAAGCCATAATTTAAATGAAGATAACAAAATCTGATCTGTAAGTCTTCATTAGTTCCTTCCCCAAAGATTCTTAATTGTAGCAACTGCTCCACCTGCCAACTGGAAGATTTCTCCTGCTGGAGTCATGCATTTATTCTATGACATGGAATATAATATAATCGTCAAGGGAAGTCCAAGGCCTGGCACTGCTGTGTGACTGGCTGTGTTGAAACCTGCCAGGACCTCAGGAGTAGGGAGCAGCAGGTGCTTCATCTGTTTATCACAGGAACTGTACAATTTGTCTTTGAAAAGTTAAACAATCACTATGTATACTAGTCAGCTTTCAGTCACAGTAACAAACACCTAAGATAATCACCTTATAAACAGAGAATGTTTATTTTGGCTCCCAGTTTTAGGTAATTCTGTTCGTGATTGATTGAGCCCTTAGCTTTGGACCTGTGGAAATGGAGCACATCATGTCAGGGTCACGTGGCAGAGCAGAACCACGCACCTAAAAACCAGGAAGCCAAAGAGAGAAAAAGGAGGGGCTGAGCTCCCACGTTCCCCTCAGAGCCACACTCTCAAAGCTCTGAAGACCTCCCACCTCCCTCCTAAATGTCCATCCCTTCCCAATAGCACCACACTGGAGATCAGATTTTACACATGGCCTTTGGTAAAGACTTCAGATCCAAACTACAACACTAAGTATTGGTTTCCCAGGCCAGTAATTCTTAACAATAGAGTTTACTCTGTGTTGAAAGATGCATTTGCCTTCTTCCACTGGAGGCAAAATTGCTTAAAAAAAATGCATTTAGGGCGCATGTGCCACAAGGCCTGCCTGCCCGACCTTCAGGAAAGCTGCTACCATGTTCTCTCGGGTGAATGTCGTTGGGCTGTCGGCCTGGGCCTTGCAGCCACAATGGATCCAAGTTCGAAATATGGCAACTTTGAAAGATATTACCAGGCGACTAAAGTCAATCAAAAACATCCAGAAAATTACCAAGTCTATGAAAATGGTAGCAGCAGCAAAATATGCTCGAGCTGAGAGGGAGCTGAAACCGGCTCGGATATATGGAATAGGATCTTTGGCTCTGTGTGAAAAAGCCGATATTAAGGTACCTGAAGACAAGAAGAAACACCTCCTCATTGGTGTGTCCTCAGATCGAGGGCTTTGTGGTGCTATCCATTCCTCAATAGCTAAACAGATGAAAAGTGAGGTGGCTGCACTCACGGCAGCTGGAAAAGAGGTCTTGCTGGTTGGAATTGGTGATAAAATCAGGGGCATACTTTCCAGAACTCATTCTGACCAGTTTCTGGTGACATTCAAGGACGTGGGAAGAAAGCCCCCTACTTTTGGAGATGCGTCGGTCATTGCTCTCAAATTATTAAATTCTGGATATGAGTTTGATGAAGGCTCCATCATCTTTAATCAATTCAGGTCTGTTATCTCCTATAAGACCGAAGAAAAGCCCATCTTTTCTCTTAATACCATTGCAAGTGCTGAGAGCATGAGCGTCTATGATGATATCGATGCGGATGTGCTGCAGAATTACCAAGAGTACAGTCTGGCCAACATCATCTACTACTCCCTGAAGGAATCCACCACCAGCGAGCAGAGTGCTAGGATGACGGCCATGGACAACGCCAGCAAGAACGCCTCTGAGATGATCGATAAATTGACTTTGACATTCAACCGTACTCGCCAAGCCGTCATCACCAAAGAGTTGATTGAGATCATCTCTGGTGCGGCAGCTCTGGATTAATGAAAAGCAAGTTCCATCCTCAGACGAGAGGTAAAGAAGGAAAACTCAGCAAGCTGATTCTGTTTTTAGCTTACTGCTATCTTTGTCAGAAGAAACCTGGTTCACTGTTTGAATTACTACAGACAGCAAGATGTTTATAAATGACCTTACAATAAACAACTTACAATAAGAAAAAAAATGCATTTAGTACAGATTCACAGCATTTTACTTGAAATTCCAAAGTCAAACCAACTCTGAATACAGGTTCTTTTCTTTTTTATGCAAAGTACCAGATTCTTCAGTTAGATTAGTTTTGACAACTGTATATACCTGTGTAATTTCCCGCTTGAAACAAGATATGAACCATCATCACTCCTTAGTTTTCTTTTATCACATGCTATTCTCTTTCCCTACAACCTTCATCTTCCCAGCAACTACTTTCTTATTTCTATCACCATAGATTAATTTTCCCATTATTGAATGTGATATAAACTGTTAACATGTTCTTTTTCGAGTTTGAATTCTTGCATTCAAAAAGTTTTGAGACTCACCTGCATTGTTCAGAATTCTGTCCCTTTTTCTAAGTTTCATGCCATTATTTAAACATAAGATACATTGTCTATCCTTCTATTGATGGTGTTTGGATTGCTTCCAATTGTTGCCTACTGTGTATAAGGCTATTGTGACCAGCCTCACGGAATTGTATTTGTGGTCATATATTTTAGTTTTTCTTGTGTAACTAACCACGAGTGGAATTGTTAGGTCATAGAGCTGGTATTTAGCTTAATAAGGAATTATAAAATAGTTATCTTGGGTAGTTGTATTCCTTCCAGCGGGGCATGAGAGTTTGGTCACTGCTCCTTTCCAACCTTTGGCACATGGCTTAGTCTTCTAGACTTCTGTTTAATTGAACCCAGGGCCTTGAGCATTGCAAGCAAGACTCTGCCATGGAGCTATACTCACACTGTTCTAGACTTCATACCTGCTAGTGGATGGATGTGAAACAGCATAATACTGTGGTTTTAATTTGTGTTCTTGATGTGTTAAGCCCCTTTTCATGTTCTCACTGACCATCTGTATATTTTGTGAGGTGTCTTGCACTGTTTTTTTCCCCCATTTTCTGTAGGACTCTGAAATTACTGATTTCTTACCATTCTTTATGTATTTTGGAAATGGGCTTTCTGTCAGGCTGTGTATTTTAAAAATTGTTATCTCATAATCTGTGACTTATGAATTGAAAACGGAACACTTACAAATATAGTTGATAAATGCATTTAGCAGTATGTACTAATTTTCAGATGCATGGCTATTTAATCCTTACCTATGCCACAGTGTTAGTTACTTTTCTGTTACTCAATTGAGTCACATGATGGAAATCTTGCAGCATTCCATTCTCTCCTCCTTGGGTTATGAATCATCCTTGTGTCCAGCATCTCCACAGTGTACCCATCACCCCCATGGTCCCCGTCTAGGTTGTCTGACTATTGCAGGATTGCACCACTGAGTTCACAGAACCCTCATGTGGTAGCCTGGTGTTACATCATAACACTTGTATCACTCGCCTGATTTCTGCTCATTATGTAGGCATTGTGTTGTCTCACACCATCACAGGAGGAGGAAAGATGAACAGAGTGCAAGGAGATATTTTGAGAGCCAGAGCATATCCACATACTTTTTATTACAGTATTTGTTATAATTCTTCTATTTGAGCATTAAATATTGATATTAAGCTATTATTGTGACTACTTTATAAATTAAACTCTTTCACAGATGTGTATGTACAGAAAAAATACATAGTACAGTATAGATAGGGTTTGGTACTATTTGTGGTTTCAAGCACTAGGGATTTTTGAATGTAATCTGGGCGTGCTGGCACATGTGTGTAATCCTAGGGCTTGGAAGGCTGAGGCAGGAGTTTGAGGCCAGCCTGGGATACATAGTGAGACCCTGTCTCAAGAAAAAAAAAAAAAAGGGATCTTGGAATGTATACCCTACATATAAGAGGGGACTACTGTATTGTGCCTGAGAAATATATTCCTCAGAAAAATTGTAACTATAATATCCAATTGTAATAACAGGAAGAGCATATTTGTATTTGACCAATTTCTAGTTTTAGATGATTAAGAGTTGAATACTGATGAGATGGCAAGCTATGTGAAACCAAGAGCAATGATTAGTAAAACAGCAACATATGTTCCTGGGTTCTCAAGTCGATGTTCATTTAAGATGTTAGATTGAGTAAAGTTGAGAACTTCGATTCTTGTAAATTATATCAACATATGCAAATGATTCTGAGTAGGTTGACTACCAAAAATTGCTTCAGTAGAGGAGTTATTAAAATAATCTGGATTTTTCTCTTTTTCAGTTTTAACTTAAACTATTTCCCAGCCCAAAAGACTGTTAATATATTTGCATATAGTTTTAATGGAAACACATTATATACTCGATATAGTTGGTTGAGTTTTGACCATTTCTTGGACTGTTTTTGAAAAATTAGTTAAATATATCAATTATATCATGATATCTATTTTGAAAATTATAAATAGTAATTTTGCCAGTTAGCAAATATTTCACTCTTATGTTTCATAATCAGTATTTAGCTCTGTCAAAGCAGAATTAACTAGATGATTAAAAAATGGAGTACTTTTTAAGCATATTCACACCTAATAAACCTACACTGTTAAAACATCATATGTGTACAAAAGTAATTTTCTTCCCTTAAGATTCTTAAGATTATACAGACTAGACTTTTTAAAAAATTTTGAGACAGGGTCTTGCTAAATCACATGTTGCTCAGTCTGGCCTTGAAGTTGTGATTTTCCTGCCTCAGCCTTCTAGAGTGCTGGGATTACAGGTGTGTGCCACCATATCCAGTTTAGACATTTGAAAAAAACAATCTGTCTCTTTGATATTTCTCTTTACTTTTGACAAAGATGAGCTAGCTACAAAAAGAATGTGAGAGATACAAAGAAATTTTAATCTTTAGACTAAATAAGAGAATTTCTACTTTTATGAATTTTTAAAAGTGTATATGCCCATTTGTAGTCAAAAAGATCATGCTCAAAGAGAGATGGTTCTTTGCTGTTAATTGAAGCATCAACCCTATAAATGAAGAAATATACAACTCTTAAAAATATAATGTTGCTTAAGTCATTGTTTTGGACTGAAATGTGTTTTTCCCTCAATTCCTATGTTGAAGCTCTCATACCTAGATCCTTTCAGAATGTGACAATATTTGGAGATAGGACCTTTAAAGAGGTAATTAAAACAAGGAATTAAGGTGGGTCCTCACCCAATCTTGTAAGAGGGAATGAGGACATACAGAGACATTCAGGATGCAGAAAGACCCCACGAAGGGGCAGTAAGGAGGGTGGCCACCTCCAAGCAAAGAGAGAGGCCTCAGAGGAGCCCGGTCTTGCTGGTGCCCTGGTGTGAAAGAAGGAGTCACTGCTGCGTGGACCTCTCAGTCAGTGGTGTTTTGTTATGGCAGCCCTGATACAATGTCTGCCTCAAGCCAGAAAGAAGAGTTGCCTGGAAAAGGGAAGATGAGGGAAAGATAAGTTAACTAAAGGGGAAATGGAAAAGAATTAGTTTATCTTGGAAAGTGTTTGGTTATATTCCTTTTCAGCTGTTTCATATCATTGATCTTTCAAAAGATAATAGTAATAGGGACTTTTCTAAATTAGATAGTTCCTATAATACTTGGCACTTTTCATAGTTTAAGGAAGCAATAGAGGAGTGAAAGAGTGACTATAGCAGTATAGTATTTCTTAACATTTGTGGGTCTTGTTTTCATCACCTCATGGCAGGGCCGCAGATGGAGAAAAAGCACACATCTACTGCCTCCTTTTGTCCACTAAGCATAAGCAGACTTCACCAAACTTAGGGCT
Source organism: Hystrix cristata (assembly GCA_004026905.1). Classification (NCBI taxonomy): domain Eukaryota; kingdom Metazoa; phylum Chordata; class Mammalia; order Rodentia; family Hystricidae; genus Hystrix; species Hystrix cristata. Next base: position 205,136 of record PVJO010000056.1, on the reverse strand, counting down.
TTGTGAGACAAAATATACTCAATAAACAGTAGAAAACCACATTGATTTACTAGGATTTTTTTCCAAATGCTCTTTACCTGAAATGTAACTATTGATGCCATACATTTTAGAACTGTACTCTTAATATGATAGCTACCAGTCAGATATGATTATTTAAGTGTAAATAAGTTAACACTTCAATTTAATCAAAATAATTTAATTATTTTGAAATCTCAGTTCCTTGATCAGGCCAGCCTTAATCCAAGTGAATAATAACTGCATGTAGCCAGTAGCTGGCATGTTGAATGACAAAACTATAGAAAGTTTCCATCATTCCAAAAAGTTATGTGAACAGCACTGCTTCAGGAAGTAAAACTCGGCAACTTTACAGACACTCCGAATCATATCTACTTTAATATTTTCATTCTTTTTTTTTTTTTTTTTTTTTGGTGGTGCTGGGGATCGAACTCAGGGCCTTGTGCTTGCAAGGCAAGCACTCTAATCACTGAGCTAAATCCCCAGCCAGTCATTCTCTATGTAACTTGTACTCATTTCGTAGTTCTCTTTGTTTCAGGGAACACATGATTTTCCCTTGCTTGAGTTTGAAACAGAAACATAGGTTTCAATCTATAGAAGAAATGATACATCAGCAACTTCTGAAGGAAAACAAATGTAGTCAGGAGGGGCTCCTCTTTTTGTTTTCCCAGAAAGATCAACTTTCAGGTAGTGTTAAACATTGTTTCAGTTGGCTGCATCCTGGCTATTCCCTGGCAGACATCTGCTCCCCTTGTCGGGCAGGAGAGAGACTCATGTGATGAGTGTTTCAGGTGGTCCCAGGTCATTTTCCAGCGTGCAGAGAAACAGACGATGTGGCACCCTGTAACAGCAACTGCCCATCCAGCCCGGCATCCTGCCCCCGACCGTGGCAGAAACCAAAGCATCAAAGGAAACCACAGATTCCTCACAACATATTTAATTGTGCAATCTTACACCCGGGAAATATTTTCTCTGACTCAGACTGGTAATCAGCTTATGCCCTAAAGCATGAGAAAAGGGTCATTAATTATACAGTGAACTGGATTTTATAAGGATCACTTCAGTATGGAAAACAGAATGCAAATTGCCTTTAACTAATGTGTTTCTCTGCCCCTTCTATTAAAGTGGGACATGGGAGGCTTAATACTATTTCTTATTTTAAAATGAAAAATAGTGACCCCTAATTAAGACTATTGCTGGCAGGCTATATAGAGAAAACATGAGTAGAATGAAATGTAATAGGTTGAAGCAGAAGGTATATATGTGCCTTACTAAAGGCACATTATTCTCTTTCTTCTCTTTTAACTACAAAATATATAAAAGGCGTTAGGGCTTACAGAGCTTTTTTATTGTTTTGTTTTAAAGCTGTCAGAAGGCCTATGGAGATTTAACCCCTTTTACCCCTAAGTGAACTGTGAACCTGATCATCTGAATCAGGAAAGAGGGAAAAGCATAAATAGAAAGATAGTTCTGTTAGTCACTTTCCTAACACCCATAACTTAAAGAAGGAGAGGTTCATTTTGGGTTGTGTTTCAGATAATTCAGTCCATGTTTAGCTGGCTGCAAGTAAGGAATGGCATAGTGGAAGGCATGGTGGAGGACAACTGCTCACTCCATGGCAGGCAGAAAGAGAAAGGAGGAGCCAGAAACAAAAATACATCTTTCTGGGTCATACTCCTAGTGACCCGCCTCTTCCAACAAGGCTCTCTTCTCAAACCCAAGACTTTTGGGGGGACGTTTTAGACCTAATTCATAACATTCTTCCCCTGGCCCCGAAAGGCTCATGCCCATCTTTATTGTGCAAAATGTATGTAGTCCACATGTGAGAGCCACCAAAGTCTTAACAGTTCCAGCATTGCTTCAAAGTCTAAGTCCAAAGTCTCCTTTAAGACTCAAGGTAAACTCTTAGCTCTGAGCTCCTGTAAAAACAAAAGAAAAATATTTCTAACATACAATAGCTTAAATTAAATATTTCTGTTCCAAAAGGCAGGAATAGTAGAATGGAAGTGAATCCAACAAAAGAAAGACCAAAAACCAACAGAGCAGACGTTGAATGCTGTATTGCTGCATTCAACACTTGGGGCAAGTTATAGTGAGATCTGTGCTCCAAAGGCCTTGGGCAGCCACACACCTGTGGCATTGCCAGTTGCAGCCCATATGGCCTCTCTCACAGGCTGACTCACTCACTGCCTGCTGCTTTCCTCAGCATGTACCTGACATCTCCGATATTTTGGGATCTCCATGGCACCTTTGGCTTCGCTCTCAGCATCACACACTGCCCTCTGGGGAGCACATTGGCTGGCCTCCCAGGCTCTTCGTTGAAATCTGTGACGAAGCCTCCATGACCTTATAACTCGTGCATGCTTCATGTCTAAAAAAACCACACCATGTGGATAACCAAGGCCTGTGATCAGCTCAAGCAGTACGTAGGTCTCCTTGGACCATGGTTGCAGTGGCCTCTTGAGTGCCTGGATGGCTGAGCATGGTGAAATACATCCTGGGAAAACAATTCCCTAAGCAGTCGTTCTTGAACAGGTGGCCCTGGGTGTTCTCTTCTCTAATGAAAGGTTGGCACTCTTGTACTTTTGGGCCTATGATGGGTGGAGTCTTGCTGATTCCTGAGATGCCTTGTAGCCGTCTTTCCTATTGTCCTGATGCAAAGCCTTGGCATCATTTTTATTCCAATCTTTTCAACAGCCATGTTCGCCATGGCTCCAACTTTGCAGGCAGTTTCTTTCCAGTAAAACTGGAAACTTTTTATATGTTTTGGAACTGCCTTTTGATCCTTATTTTCACAATAGGTCTGGCTAAAAGTAGCCAGCAGTAGACATGCTATAGCCTGAAGGTTGGACTGCATTGAAACTTCCTTTACTAGATTAGTTAGTCTACAACGTTTAATCTCAGCTTCCTGCAAAATCTCAGGACATGGGAAAAAAGGACAAATTTACTGCCAGTATGTAACACACATGGCCTGTGGTCCAACTGCCAATGGAGACCTTGTTCCCAACTGAAACCTGAGCCTGTCCTTTACTGTACACATTCCTATCAGCATTCTGGTCTTTGGAGCTCTGACCAGAATCTCCCAACAAGCTTGGCTTCCAGAATTATAGGGTTTTATCTGGCCAGCATTTCCAAATCTTTCCAGACTTCTCCCACAAGCCAATTCCAAAGGCTTCTAAAACCACATTGTTAGGTACAGTCACAGCAATGGCCTTGACTTCCCTGGCACCAATGTCTGTATTTTCCCACTATTGGTACAAAATTTCCAAGCTCTATAACTTGAAGGAGGGGCTTATTTGGCTCATGTCTCAGAGAATTCAGTCCACGGTTAGTTGGTTGCATGTCAGAAATGACATAGTAGAAGGGCCTGCTCACCCCACGGCAGCCAGGAAGCAGAGACAGAAGTGAGAAGATAGGGGCAAAATTCACTTTTCCAGGTTCTACCCCTAGTGACCCACCTCTTGTAATCAGGCCCAGACTTCAAACATGAGACCCTTGGAGGATATTTTAGATATAAACCATAGTGATAGCTTTCTTTGACTTGCCATGAAATATTCTAAAGCCTGGGTGAGTGGCCACCACCCTGATGGTCATTGCTTTTTTGCAGCGGAACAGAACTCTTGTTCTCCTAGGAGCAGTCCAAAGTTCTGTTGATGTTAACATAGTCTCAGAATCTAGGGAGCACCTGTGTCAGCCCTGATGCAAAGGAGGAGGTGTGTGAATATTGTATTTGGCAAAGTTGCAGTTTGCTCAAGGAGCTACTGCAGCTTCTAATGTGATCTCCTGGCTTGAGGGTCGGTTCTCCAAATGTGGAAATAGTGTGGCTTTACGGTGAGCACTTTGGCTTGCAAGCTACAGGTAATGAACATTTCTGCTACACCAGTTACAATTAGTTAGCAAATTACTTAGTCTCCCTCAGTTTCACTTATTTCTTCATCTATGAAACAAGGATAATGAAATCTATCCCATCACTTTGCTGTGAGGAAAAATGCAATAATATTTGGACATCTCTCTGGCACATTGTTAGCTCCAAATCTCTGGTAGCTCTTAGATTTAAAGCTGTCCTGTGAGTGCCTTTCCTGGGTAGTGACACAGATTCTTAGTGTCACTCAGACCCAAAGAAAACTTGTTGTCATATCTTAATTACTTAGGATTCCACATTTAGCCTCCTCAGTGCCTGATAACCAGACTGAGACAAAGATCCATTCTTGTCAAAAAAATTAAATGTTTAGATTTTCACATTTGGGGCTCCTCGTCTGCACTCTCTAAGTATCTGTTGTGTCAATACCAATTCTTTCTTGTTAGGCCTTTGTGACACAATATTGAAATTAAGGAAGATCCAGAAGGGAACTATGAATGGTGGAAAAGGGAAATATTTAGAGAGGAAAGAACCATGGGCAGAATTAAAAGGATTTGAGAGAAAGGTAGGAACATTTGTGGATGCAAAAGGGAGATCTGTGAAAGGAAGGGGTCTCTAGAATGTTGCAATAAGTAGTATGTTTATAAACATATGACAGAAATTTTGATTTCGAACTTACTGTTTGCTTACAGGCGTGCTTTTGACTCCACTTCCAGTTATTTCCTGACTGAGGTTTGCAACCAAGCAAATTCTGGTGTACTCTGGTTAATTATGGTATTTGTGATGGATGTGCTTGTTGAATGGAGACTCCGTACCTCATCTGTGCTTATTCATGTTCCCGTGGATGGAAGGCTTTACTGTCTGATGCACCAGTGGCTTTGTCAGGAGAACTTTTACATCAGGAGAAAGAGTGATTTTTTTACACAATCTGGGGACCTCAAAACATGAGGCCAGTTTTCTAGTCTTGTGTTTGGCATGGGGACACAGGAAGGCTTGGAGCTAGACACTTTTTAGCTGCGGGAAATTTTATCAGGAGACTTTAACAGCTTGAGGGAAAGCACCTTGTTGCCAGTGCTGGCCGCCTCCAGGGTATACACAGTAATACAATGTACCTGAGATTCCCTTTCCCATTTGCTCATTATCATTAACCCATTTTTCAGTTTGCAGGTTGGGAGGTGCTCAGAGATCTTGAAGTCCACTTTCGCCCTTGGTTTATGAGATCATACTGCTGTTCCTTTCAGAGATTTGAAATTGCAGGGCAACTATAAAGATGGTTTTAAAATCCCAGGTAGGATCACGTTAAGACTTTAATCACTGAAAACTTGTAGTGCCACCCTTACCGCGTGTCATTCAAAATAAAAACAATTCTGAGTTGTAAAAGAAAACTAAAGTAGTGGAGAAGAGACTTTAAAAAATAATTAACTACTTTGATGTTTCTAATTGAAATTTTGAATATATTTTTTCAAAAAGTTTTGGGGCCTCTAGATTATTGGCACCCTAATTATGTGTTTAAGCTAGCCACCGAATCATGTACTGAGTGGTAGCTGACATGTGGTTTTAGAAGATAGATGAAGGAAGAAACCAGCTGCCTTGAATAAGGTGACATGGCTGATGTACATGTGTGAGATGGGGCCCCTGATTCCAGTGTGCGACAGCAGGTTGGAGGTCATTATAATTTCTAAACAGGTCAGGTAATCTGGACTGTTTGTTATTTCTCTGGAAGTGCAAAGGGATCTTTCTTCATGCCAAGCTTCCAGGCTGTTTCCTTTAATAAGATTTTTTGGCACTATCCCCCATGCTGTTACATAATAACGGTTTTGAAGCATTTATGTTTTTCACTTTTCTCCACATTAAATTGCCTAGTCCAAAAGACTGATAAAATAATCCTTATTAAAATAATGATGTTATTACTATATTACTAAGATAGTAATATATCACCAATAACTGACACTTGAATTGTACTTCACACTCTACAAGGAATGTGATCTTTTCACTGGAACCTCATACCAGTTGTGGGATGTAATGGGAGAGTCCCGTAAAAGTTAATGAGCAAGCTTCCCTCTCAGTTTAATAGGGACTTTTGTGGAGATAGAATTTCTTGACACTAAACATCAAAGCGCTCTTACTAGCTTATAATCATGATTTTATTTTATTTTATTTTTTGCAAGGGACAAGGCAGAGGCCTCACTCGCATCGTAAAGAACGCACTATGAAACGTACCGCTATTTCTTTTCACAGAGCCTATATCCTTTAAGGCCCAGGGTAACTGTTGCCTTCTCTCTGAAGCCTGCTTCGCTGGCCAAGGAGCATTCTTTATTCTTTCCTTGGCTGCCAAAAGTACTTTATTAAAGCTTTTATGTTTGTATATTCCCTAGGTTGTGAATTTCTTTAGGATTTTTTTACCCCCTTTTATGAAAAACCTGTATGAGAGTAACTAAAGCACATAACAGATGATCAGTAAGTATTTGTTGACTGGTCTATTAAGTAAATGAATGAATAATTGAGACCAAAGATGTGGGTTGAAGACAGTTCTCCAAATCAGAGAGCGCTAAATTTAGCAAGATGGTACAAACTGGAGGACCAGGAAGAGCTCTTGGAATTTTAACTCAGAATATCCCTTGTTAATATCAAAGGTAGCTTTAGATCAGCTCCATGAAAGCTGCATTTTTTGAGACGCTTCAAAATATAAGCAGCAACAGTCCCAAGGAATTTCAGATGTGATTAGAACATTAAATGTGTCTCACCATCCTGCGAACACACCTTACAATTCTGTCCTTCCCATAAACTAAGAAAGTCATAAAAAATGGAATGCATTTTAGCAACTCTTTGAAGAGCTCACAGAAATTCTCAAAGGCAGCAGCTTGTAGGCAAACCTCCTAGAAACATTCTACTGATTTCTTAAGTGTTCCATTCTGAGAAAAAAAGAATGCAGATGTCAAACACATGTTCTCATCCTGGCTGCAGCAATACAGCAGTTATCATTAGCACCGATAAGCTGCTTGTCAGCACTCTGACTCCAAGTTACAGAAGAGCTGCACATTTTCTTCACTTATTAGTACAAGAGCTCATAAAAGGCTTCAATAGCGATGCTTTGGACAGATCTTCTATAGCTTCAAACACATAATCAACAGAGTTCTTTGGAGAAAGCCAGTTGAAGTTCATGCTTCACACCTTGGTACATTAATAACATTAATTTCACTCAGCCTTTATAATCAGAGAGTTCCACCTACAGACACTTATTTGAAGATGTCTGGGGGCCCACACAAGTAGGAAGGTAATAATACTTCTTCTAAAGGAGATTGCTCCATGGAGAAGGTGGAGATTAGGAAGAGTAATAATTATACCTGAAATGTTAATAACTGGATATCTTTTCTGAACCCTTAAAAGTATTTACATTTAAAAAGATAAAATTGCTAAAAAAAAATGGAAGAAGAATAAGAGCAGTTTCAGTGAAAAATGGGCAATTTTCTTTTTTGTTGTTGATGTTACTGCCTGGTTCCCTTAGTGATTCTTTGTGAGCCTGGAAACTGAAGGAAACCATTATTATGCAAAGCACTTGGACACAAATGGTATTGCATATCTCATAGGATGGGCGCCCTTTTAAAAAAGGAAGAGGAAGAAGAAAGAAAAAGAAGAAAAATGAAGCATTCAGTGTTTGAGGTTTTCAGTGAAAATTTATTGCTGTGCTTGCCAACATTACTCTGCAGCTGGGTATATGCAACTGCTATACTATAAGGGAAAAAATTAGAAATTCACATAGTTTCATAGTAAGCTCTTAATTTCAGGTTAAGTGCAAGAGAATTAAACACTTAATAATTTTTAGCATTTCTGTCTTTACATAGGTCCCATAATAAACATTATTCACTGAGCTTACAGGATGTAGGTAGAAAAATGTCAAATGAGTATCTTACTAAATTGTGATGGGCTAATATGTGCAAAAATGTTAAAAGTAAGCACTTTTTAAATTAAGTAGGTCTTTACCTTCGGTATTAAGAGCACTAATAATACTGTCTCATCAACATAGCAATGAACTAAGCTAGTGAGAAGTCGAAATCCATAGTATTTGTGAAGTCCCTCTGTTGCTCCCCTCTTGGCCTAAGTGAGGATTGGGCTTACTTAAAAAGAACATCAATACATGTATTTCAACTTTAGATTCAAGCCTATCCACTCTTAAAAAACAGATTCCTGGAGGGCTGCTGTTTGTGACAATTGTCTTTCCTTTGATTCTTTGCTAAGGCTAAGCCATTCCTGCCTTCATCCTTTGTTTTCATCTTTCTTGTAAGACTAACCATCAGCCTGGAGGATGGGAAGCGGAGTGAAGCCAAAACTGACCTGTTTTACGTGTATTCAAGTCTTCAGTGAGATAGACATATTTCAAAGTGCTTAAAGTACTCAATGATGTTATTCCAGTAATTCTTGCAGTAATTTTAAAGAACAAATTATTCCTCAGAATGCAAGAAGAGGCAAATGCAATCCTGAATTTTAAAGAAACGTCATTGTTGAGAATTTCAAACTTGCACAAAAATAGAATAATGTAATAAAATCCCCGAACCTACATGACTTTAATAATAATCCCCTGAAGTTACACGACTTCAATAATTATCATCTTTTTATTTTTATTTTATTTTATTTTATTTTATTTTAATTTTTAAAGAAGCCTTGGATTACTTTTATTTATTCTGAAGCAGGGCAGCCATCCTCCTCCACCGGCCCTAAGAGAAGAGCTGCATGGTCCCCCTGAAGGCCCCCTTCCCCAAGTCCCTGACCTGGCTGTGGCCAGACAGCACCGACCTCTACCATCTACTCCAGACAGCCCCCATCACACTCGGACCTCCTTCTCCCCCAGGCTCAGATACAACAAACCTTTGCCCCCAACTCCTTATTTGCCCCAACCCCACCATGCTCCCCTTTCTTCTTCCAGTTTCTCAAGGACCTACAGGCCTCTACCCCCTGTCCCTATCACAAATCCTTCCGCTGAACCACCCCCCTTACCCCCAAAGGCTAGGAAAGGAGGACTTACGAATTCAGGGGGCCAAGCCAAACCTAGACCCTCTGGTCAAGACTGGACAGTCTCTGCTCCCCCTTCCGCCGGACGCACCTCCTGACACCCAGCCACGGGCTGACCAATAGAGTCTTTGGCCTCTACCAGCAGGAGTAAGAGTGACGTGTCCTCTGGCATGGCTTTCAGCAACATGACAAACCTTCTGTGTCTCTCTTCCCCTACCACTCGCGGGACTCCAGAGTTCCAGACACCCAACACCAGGGGTGAACTAGGCCTCTCAGAAGAGTCTGAGGCCGCTGCGAGAGGACCATTGAGAAGATCGCCCCTCTGCAAGGAGACAGCAGCCCAAGGAGCTCGGCTCTGAGGCCAGCAAGGCAGCTAGAAAAGCCCGGCCATCCCCCGCTGGAGAAGGCGTCCAGCTGGCCCCACAGGCGGGACCCAGGGAGAGCCCTGGCAGTCAGCAGCGGGCAGGTCGCGCTGGAATAGCCAAGGCCTGCGCAGACCTTCCATCTTGCATGAGGGCTCTTGAGGTAAGCAAGGCCGCGGGCAGACCTTCCTTCTTGCCTGAGGGCTCTTCCGGGCACGCCTCCCCTTGACAAAGCAGCACCTGCTCGTGAGCGCTAGCGAGCTCCTGAGCACGCCCATCATCTCTTTTTATGCTATGCACTCTACTAATTATCCATCCACTTTCTTCAAGTCTAAAATTTTGAAGAGAATCTCAGACATGTTTTCATTGCTCTATATTCCAGTATATATCATTAAAATAACTCACTTATTAATATAAAAAAATTTGCATACCGCCTAAGAATTCAATATCTACTGAATATTGTCAGATATCCAGTAACCACATAAAGAATTTATTTTCTCATAAATGTCATGAGTAAATTTATTTTAGAATTTGTTCGAGTCAAGATTCTTATGAGTTCATAAGTGACACTTTTTAAAGTTTCTTTTATTCTTTAGTTTTGCTCTCCACATTTTTCTTTTTGTTTTTTGTTATTGTTGAAACATCAGTTGTTTTCATGTACTTGAAGTTCCTCTATCTTCTGTATTCTACACATTTTTAATATTAAGACTTATGTATACATTTCAAGTTTGATTTATTTTCCAAGATAATTTTGTACACAGTGGAGTATGCTATCAGAAATGAAAAATGTCTGATTTTCCTTCTTTCTCACTGTCTCTTTTTTCTGTGATGTTAGTAGACATTGATGCATAATGCTTAGATCAACTAATTAAATAGGGGAGAAAAATGGTGATACTGTAATTCTAACCTTCATTCGTTATTTATGAGCTGAAATACTGCTATAACATGAGACCTCCTCTAACCTGTTATTAGACAACCCAGTGTTTCATTAGTATAGAAAAGGCTGTGTATTAGTCATCTTTCTATTACTGTGACAAAATACCTGAGCTAATAAATTTATAAGGAGAAAAGGTTTACTTTGGCTCATACTTGCAAAGTTTACATCCATGGTTGGTTAACCCATTGCTTTTGGCCCTGAAGTGAGCAGTATATCCCAATGGGAGCATGTGGTGGAAGAAGTTGCTCATTTTATGGCAGCCAGGAAGCAAATAGAGATAGAAAGGGCTGGGGACCCAATATCACCTTCAAGGACATGCTCCAGTGAGCTGATTTCTTCAACTAGGCCCCACCTCTTAGTGCCACAAGCTAAGGACCAGGGTGTAATATGTGAGACTCTGGGGGACCCTTATTCAAACCAAGGCAGGCAGGAGAAGTACTTTATTCTAATTGCTCATTTTCAACAAATCAGCTTATTCTGATGATCAATTGGGTCTTTCTAAATCTTATTTTAAAGTATAATAAAATCATGGAAATAAATGTTTACTATGTGTCCATACATTGCAGCTTTTATTTTTATTGATGATAAAATTAAATCACTCTTGCCAGTGAGAACTTCTCAGTCTTCTGAAATCTAGAAAAGTTTTGGATAAATCCATAGGTATTTTGACTTAGGAGATATTTCAGGTTTGGGAATGTTCCCATCCCAGACCTAGGTATCCTTTTTTCTAAGGATGTCTGGGTTCTTTTCTGTAAGAAATGGTATGTGAAGGACACAGCCAGGGTTTTAGGTATTAGTTATACACATTTCACAAAGTGAAATGTGTATAGGTTGGTCATTGATTTTAGGTGGTCATTGTTTCCTTGTCAGTAGACAAATCTGGGTATGGGTGCTTGCTTTTAAAAGATAAACGCTATCATGAGTTATACTGATGCTTTCTATTTGAATTCAGATATTTACATTTAAATTTTTCTCTTGCTGCCAAACTCAGTTTTTTTATGAACATAAAAATTTTTGTCAATATCGGTAGTAATTTTTATTCTGTAAACTTCCTTTTCTGGGAGATTTTTAATGAAAGATTTAGGGTCTTCCCCATGTACTGACATGTTAATTTGTTGATAACAGGATATAAGATATTTAGCTCGCGTCTTTTCTTTGGGTATCTTAAAGCTGTTATTACATCATCTTCTGGCAGACATTGACTAGCATTGTCATTGATGTCTAATTGCAATCTGAATTTCTGTTGTTTGGATACCCAAAGAAATTTTTCTTTAAAGTCCACGAATTATGTTATGTTTTGGTATATTAGTTTTTATATTATTGCTTAAAAATATCACAAACTTAATGACTTAAAACAACATAAAGTTATTATTTTATAGTTTTCTAGTACAGGTGTACAAAATGGGTCTCACTGGACTAATATAAAGATATCAGTGAAGGAACATTCCTCTCGAGGCTCTAAGGGAGAATCCATTTCCTAGTCTTTTTTTAGCTTGTGGAGCAGGCCTCATTGACCCTTCATCTTCAAAGCCAGAAACTTCCTACATCCCTCTAATACTTCATCAGTAATCATGTGTCCCCCCTCCCCCTTACTAAGGCTAGAAAGGGTTCTCATACTTTAAGGCTTCATGTGATTAGATGTGGCTATGTAGATAATACAGAGTAATTTCATCTCAAGGTTCTTAATTTAGCCACACCAGCAGAGTCCCTTGTCATACCAAGTAACATATTCACAGTTCTGAGGACTGGGGTGCAGATAACTTTGTGGATAGGATTAGTTTGCCAACCATCTCAATGTTGTTTGTTCTGGGTAAATTTGCCAGGAGCATGGTATATCACTTAAATATTAAGTTTCATATTTGTACCTTGTTTTTAAAATATTTTCTTGAATTACAGATTTTTGTTATAACGCTATTCTTCTATTCCTTTTTGTTGTTTTAGTTTTTAGAGATGTCTTTTATATGTATTAGACCTTTTTTTACTAGGCTTTAATTTGTAAATTTCCATTACTTTTTCTTTCTATCTTAATATCATCTTTTAATCTTATGTCTCTTAAATCTTTACACATCGCTTTTACTTGCTTTTGGGTACCTCTTGTTTTAGTCTTTATGTCTGAGGACTTTTTTCCTTGCATTAAAAATCTCCTTTAGGTTCTATCACATTTATTTATTTTTAATAGACTTTATTTTTTAAAACAGTTTTAATTTAACAGAAAAATTGAGCAGATAGCATAAAATGTTCCTATGTTTCCCTCCTCCAACACAATTTTTTGCTTTATTAACATCATACATTAGTGTGATTTATTTATTGCAGTGAATGAACTAATAGCAATAAATTATGATTAAGATCCATAACTCAAGTCTCATTCTTTCTTTGTTCTGTACAATTCTGAGTTCTAATGAATAAATAATGTCATCTATCCTTCATTGTAGTACCAAATTGAGTAATTTCACTATTCTAAAAGTTCCCTGTGCTTCATCTATTTGTCCCTCATTGCACCCCTCAATTCCTTGGAATCCAATGATCTTTTGCCTTTCTCTGTAGTTTTGCTTTTTCTACAATGACATTGAGTTGGAATCAGGGCACAATGACTTTTTTGCAAAGTAATGTACATTTAATGTTCCTCTATGTTTTAAAGTTTTGACAGTTCATTTCTTTTTGTTGCTGAATAAACCTCCATTGTATGGATGTACCACAGTTTGTGTATCCACTGTGAATAATCTGTCATACAAATGCATGGGCAGGCTTTGTATGGACATGTCTTATATTGGGTAAATGCCCAGGAATCCAATTGGTCAAGTATATAATAGGACCAATGTTAGCTTTCTAAGAAACCGTCAGAATTCCAAAGTGGTAGCATCATTTTCATTCCCAACAGCAGTGAATGAGAGTTTCTGTTGCTCCACAACATCATCATTATTGTCAATTTTTTGAATTTTATCCATTCAGAGAGGTGTGTAGTAGTTATTTTGTTTTAAATTTGCTTTTACCTAATGACATCTGGTGTTGAGCATTTTTTATTACCCATCTTTACCATCCATGCCTCTGTTTTCCTGTGGTGTCTGGTTCTTTTGTCCATTTTTACATTGGATTGCTTGGTTTTTTATTGTCAGTTTTTAAGAATTATTTTATATATTTTTGATAAAATTTCTTTAGCATATGTATGTATTGCAAATACTTTCATCTATTCTGTGGATAATATTGTTATTTTCTTTAGAGTATATGTAACAGCAGAAGTGTAAGTCTTTCATTTTTAATAAAGTACAAATTAGCAATTTTTACGTCACAGATAATGCATTTGGTGTTGTATCTAACAATTATTAAATCTGAGACCATCTAGATTTTGTCCTGTGTTATTTTCTAGCAATTTTAAAATCTGGGGCATTAGGTTTTGTTCTACAATTAATTCTTTGTTGCATTAGCAAATATTTTTTGTACAATATTGACTAGCAGTGGTTAGAGTGATCTTCCTTGTCTCATTCTCAAACTTAAAGGAAGGCACTTGGTTGCTCAACATTAAATCTGATGTTAGCTATTGTTCTTTGTTTTTGCAGATTCTCTTTACCAAGTTAAGAAAATTCTTGATTCTTAGCTACCTGAGAGTTTTTATTATCAATAGGTGTTGGATTTTGTAAAATTCCTTTTCTGTATCTATTTGTATGTTCATATGATTTTTCTTCTTTTGCCTGTTACTATGATGACTATTAATTCATTTTTGAACTACATTTACACACTTGAAACAAATTTTTATTGGTAATACTATATAATTCCTTTTATGAATTAATGTAATATTAATGTAATATTTTGTTAGATGTAATATTTTGTTGAGGTTTTTGTATTTATTTTCATGAGAGATACTGGCTTGTTGCTTTTTTCTTATCTTTGTCTAATGCTGGTTGAATATAATTAGTTAGGAAGTAATTCCTCCGCTTCTAGTTTCAAAGCACAGAGATTCTCTATCTTACACATTTTCTTTTACTTGACTTCATGGTCTTTTAGTAAAAATTTTAGAAAAGACTTCTGGAAGCCTCCAATTTACATCCTTTCAGGAAAATACTAAAAAAAAAAAAGAGAGAGAGAGAGAGAAAGATCACCTTTTCCTCCAACTCTAGACAAATTGGTCCTGGGCAAAGATTGTGGACCCAGAATGAGTCACCTGGTCATGCTAGAGCGACCATTAATCATTGAGGAAAGAATAAGTGTTTTGATTCACTGGACCTGCCCAGTGGTCAAAGTGAGTTTTTTGGGCAAGGTATTGCAGCTCCACTTAGTAACACCATTGTGCGCAAGGTATATTGAAAATTCATGTACCATTTATTTTGTTATTTATTTCCTAACAGAATGTAAGCCCTTTCCTTTGTCTGGGGGTCAGGATGAGGGTTGGTAGAACAAACTTTTGGAGGCCTGGATGTGAGCTTCAATTACACTGAATTCAGTAATAAGCTCATGCTAAATTCCCACAGCAACACTTTCCACCATCTTTAAATAAGGTAGTATTTGATGTGAGAAGCAACTGGATATCATTTTCTGTTTTTTTCTTTCTGTTCATCCCTAATTTAAACCACAGCAGGACTCTACAAAGAACTGTGAGAAATGTGTGAGCCTGTTCGCTTGCCATTTCTCTTGCTATTTCTCTCTGCTTTCAAGAACTCTTTTCATTGCTCTTTTCATGGCAAAATTGAGTGATTGGTCAGGGAGACTTTGTCTCAAAAATAAAATTTAAAAAGGTCTTGGATGCAGCTCAGTAGCAGAGTACTTCCTAGGTGAGGCAAGGCCCTTGGTTCAATTTCTAGAACTGGAGAAAAAGAAAGAATTTCATGATTATAACATGAATGTTGTAGATGTTTGTGTGTACGTGTGTATACATGCAGTGGGCAGTTACTGGGAGAAGTGTTGAAAATGTGGCAGTTACAGTGAGTAAAAAACAGGCTAAAACATTGAGGAAATAGCATACGGTATCTATTATGGCTGGAGGACTGTGTGTTGAGGGGTCAGTGGGAAAGAGACAGATAGAGCTAAACGTGAAGTTTGAAGGTAGCTTGTAAAAGACCATGAATTCTTTGCCAATTCTTACAGGACGTTCCTTATAAAAAGACTTTACCTCATTTCTCTCAGGAGAGAACTCAGATGTTTAAGTTCAA
This sequence comes from Hystrix cristata, assembly GCA_004026905.1. Lineage (NCBI taxonomy): Eukaryota > Metazoa > Chordata > Mammalia > Rodentia > Hystricidae > Hystrix > Hystrix cristata. Next base: position 189,815 of record PVJO010000056.1, on the reverse strand, counting down.
GAATCATATAACTATATCTGTGATTTCAGAAATGTAGCTTTATGAATATGACATGTAAATGGGGAGAGCTCAGACAGAAAACAGGGAGATTAGTAACTGGGCCATCGTATGATTTTTAGGGTGAAAATAATGGGAAACTGAATGCAGAGACCATGGAGAGAAAAGGGAATTCCTCATACTCATAAGCCAAACTGCCTTTGTTCACATCCACATCCTAGATTTGTAAGAGACTCATCTAGTCTTTCTGTGCTTTTAAAATAATAGTAGGGTTGCTCTGTTATGAGAATTATGTGGAGGATAAATTGAGAATATGGTATGTAGAACAATGCTTGACCCTTGGTAAGAATTACATATTTATTAAATTTTTAAAAATCAACCAATTAGTAGGTGACAAAGAAAAAGTCAGTTATGGGGCAATTTTGAAAGAACTGATAATATTCGTTGACTTTGTTGTTTTTTTTTTTTTGGTTGACTTTTCAGATAAAGTTATGGCTTCAAATTTTCTTGCTTAAAATATAGATTATAATACAGTGATGTAGAAAGGAAAACAGGGTATCCACGAAGAAAGACTCTCAGCCAAATGGATAGTTTTGGATTAAAAAAAAATCAGTTCTACAAAACCAGCATTAGAGAAACTTGATGTGAAAAGAATTCACATAACAGAAATAAGCACAAGCTCAATTTGAGCTCAGTGAGCCTTGGTTTCCTCGAAGCTAATACAGAAGTGATCTTTACAGTGTGCTCAGTAGGGGGTGGATTGTATCCTAAGGTACAGTGTTAAGTTTGGGGCTCTGCATGAAGTCTGTTATTTATGTTCTGGGTCTGGATTATAGCTGGTGCAAAGGACAAGGCAGGGAAGACACTACTTGCAATTGCATATGTTGAGCAGTTAAAGGTCCTGGGAATATTTTATCTATGTGTTCACAGAGCAATTTGTTCATACCACTTTTATGACATATCTCATATTGTGGTATACTTGGCTATATTCATGCTTTCCACTTCTAGTCTTTTAAACTATTTTTCATCATTGACTACCTACTATCTGTTTGACATTGTAAAAGGCACTTGTATGATTTAACCCTCACAACAACCCTCACAACAATTGTATGATTTAACCCTCACAACAACTTATATGGAAAGAATAAACATGAAATGGATTTTTACCTGAGTATAGAATATAAGGTCAACACATAATACACTTAACTTAGGCAAAATCACCTGAAGTGATAAGAGGTCATGTGAGAACATAATTAGCAGTTTTAATTCCAGATATACAGTTTCAATAGAAAGAATATTTGGTTATTTGTGGAGGTATAGAAAAAGGAAAAAAAAATGAGTAAGTGTTGAAATTTCTGGTCTCAATCGATAAAGCTTTCTTTAAGGTAGAGATAGTGTAGAGACTGACATTTGTCTTCAACTATTTTTATGCCCCCTTTCTTATTTTTATGCCCACTTTTCTGCTATGATGAGTACATCCAGACACCTTAGTTGATGCCGTTAAATTCCTCTCACCGCCTATATTCTGCTTCCAAAGTCGCCAAATAGCTTTCTAATCCCCATACAAGTTTATCAACATAGAAAAAGCACCAATCATAGAGTAACGAGTGTATTTGTCCTGCGTACAATCATCTTTTCTAAAAAATCAAAAAAGCGGTTTCTGATTCAGTTTTGCCTTTTCCTCCAGCCTGACTGCAGGAGAGCAAGTGCAGAGAATGTGGCCATCACACATTTCTGGTCTGTGGGGCAGGAATTTATGTAAATAAATTGATGAAAATAAATAAGGTAGTAGTCTGATGTGGATCCTGCTTTGTGTGTTTCAGCACTTGTGAATCAGGCTGTCAGAGTCTCATCATCCTTCATAAGACAGGAGTTAGTGCAGGGTCTTCTAAGCAGTGGGCCGGAACGTGCTGGTTTCCTTTAGAATTCCTTTCTCCCTCTCTCAAATCTGCCATAGTAGTTAAAAAGATGCCATAGATAAAATGTGAGCCAAAATGCATGTATCTGTTCCATTAAAAGTTTAAATATATAGTGCTTATTCCATGGGCTGCAGTTTGCCAACCCCTGATTTTAGGCTGCTACAACCAGGATAAGGATCACAGGAAACTGATTTGATGCTTACACTCATAAACCCTAAATGCAGAAACATAATGTAGCAAGAGGAATCCAAAAGTCTGAGAACACTGTGGTGTATCCATCATGCACAGCCCCCTACCCACTCACTCTCCTTATCCTCCTACCTCCACACAAGTCCCTAAGAGGGCTGGGAAGAGAGTTCATGGAGCCGATGAGGAAGGTGCTGGGGTGAGGATGCTGGTCTGGCTGGCAGCTCTGTGGTGGCTGTCCTTTGACATCTGAGTTTGCGTGGGAGACAATGCTTTGGAGATGGGTTTTCTAATTTCAACAGGGATCACAGACTCCTGAAAGTATAAGAACGATGTGAGGACACTTAATTATTAGGAATGAAGTGGCACATTGTCTCTAATGGAAAGGCGGGACGAGTCTGTAATCAGAATTTTTGCCTTTTAGAGCTTTCATGTTGGCTGGTTGGTTGTGGTTTCCCTGTGGACCTGTGATTTCCTCTATGCATGTCAGTGAGCCTTTCCTCCCAGGACCCTGTTCTTGCTTAATGGGAACGATGCAAAAACTGTTGCAGCACAGAAGAATGGTAATAGTTTATATTTAGCTAGTCCGTTACAATTTTTTAAATGTCTTGAAATCAATTTTAATTAAATTCTACCAAATTTTTTGAGGTAGAAAGAAAAATAGTTATACGTTACAGATCTGTACAGATCTATGGTATATGAGGGGCAGTGGTGGGGATGAGGTGAGCATGGAAGACGGAGAGGGCACCAAGAGGCAATCTGTAATCTCTGGATCCTAGGGAATTAGAGCTTGGATTTGTAAAAAAGATAATGTTACTTTCCCAGCCATTATTCCCTTTTTCTTTTTTCTGCTACAAAATGCATTTTAAGATCTAACCATTTGGGTCAGCAATCCAAGAATAGCCGTTATTTTTCAGAATGTTTTCTTTACTAAAAAGCAAATAACGTCCTGTGTACTTGTAGAACATCCATGTTTGAAACGTTGAGGTTAGGAGAATTCCTGGCTTTTGACTTTTCTTTCTGCCTTGGGCTCAGCAGTGCTTCGAGCTTAATTTCGTGTCTGAGAGCAGAATGGTGTAAGCTTTCTGATGACTTTATATGTGCAAAAACAAAGGAATGAGCAACTGTTTCTGCTAAAAAGCAGAGGTTATGGAAGCATTCTTTGGCACTGGGAGCTTCAGAAGTCAAAAGCTTCAGCCTCCAAAAACAGTGTGGCATTTAAACACCAAATGCATACAAGCCCTTAGTGTTCTTTAAAATTAGTAACAGAAAACACAGAACCTTGGAACTGAGTTCCAGAGGTTTAATATGCACTTGAACTAGGAAAGATACCAGAGAATGTTAGTTTCAGCCCAAGAGACTTCTTGTAGGTTAATAAATACTCCCTCTGGTTCAAAGATACCTTCCTAAATTTAAATGTTGAACTACATAAAATTATATTTCTATATTCCCCTTGGCATCAAACATATATAAACATGCATCTCTATTTGTAACATATTCTGTCACATGTATTAGAATTCATAAGTGTGGGTTTTAGGAAATAAACATCTAGGCCCACATTTAATTTCCACTTGCTAGCTTACATCTGAAACCCTTGTTACTCTTCCCTGTCACAGTTCCTTCACACATTCACATGACATGGATTATTCTTCAGAGAGCCTCTCTCTGGTTTTCTAGTGGAGGATAGACAGGCTACTAATCTGAGGAGAATAAGCCTCAAGGACTATAGGTCACTATTTTAGTTACTTTTCTTTTTCTCGTTGCTGAGACAACATACCCGGCTCCCAAAGTTAAAGGAAGAAAGATTTATTTGACTCAAAGGTTGCAGAAGTTTCAGTCCGGTCACCTGGCTCCAAGGCAGGGTAGCATGGCAAAGGGACATCGAAGAGGAGAAGGAGCCCATGACAAGCAAGCAGGCTAGCACATTAGTCCTCTTTCTGTCCCTTATATTTTATGCAGGCTATCTGCCCTAGGGCAGGTGTAGCACTCACACCCTTAATCCCAGCCAGAACTAAACCAAACCAATCAGTGGACTGATTTAGTAATCACACACCCTTGATCCCAGTACCACACACTTTAGAACCAGCCACCTCTGAATAGCTCCCCCGACCATGACTGCATGAGGCTTTGGGGGGACATTAGTTTAGACATGAGCCGCAATAGTCAGGAATATGACTAAAGCCAAAGCGTTATTAAATGCTCATCTAGAAATAAAAACTAAAAGACTGAGAAGCATGAACTTCGAGTAGTTCTGAAAATTAGGCAATTTTGGCAGATTACGCTTGGGAACCTATGAGTTGTATTTCCTCTTCCACTCTTTCAGCTTTAGTACTACCTTTGAATTAGGTTTCTTTTTTGGTTTCAATTTGTAAATATTTATTGAATGCCTATGCTTTTAAACACTAAAGGTGTAAGAGTGAGTGTATTAATCCATTTTTCATGACTATAATGAAATTCCTCAGGATGGGTGGCTTTATAAAGAAGAGGGGTGTATTTAGGCAAAAGTTCTGGAGATTAAAGGCCATAATACAAGCACTGGCTCATGTCTGGTAAGGACCCATGGCAGATGGTGTCACAGTGGAATGCATGCAAGAGGAACAGATCGCAAGATAGGAGGCCAGAAGGGCTGGTGTCTCATAGGCCCTTCCCAGGGCATCCCAAAATTGACCTAGAGATTTCCCACTGGGCCTCACCTCTTAAAGATCTCATCTCCCAACGTTGCCCCACTGTGGAGCAGGTTTCCCGGATGTGAACCTTTGGGGGCCACAGTTAAGCCACATCCAGATCACAGCAGTTGGTAAAATAGACCAAAGAGGTGTGAATGTTACTGGGGGAGGAAGGCTGGTATTTTCTATAGGTTTGCTTGAGGTGTTCTCACTGATCCCATTGTGTTCATCAGAGACTTGAAGAAAGTAAGGAGTGAGCCACATGTCTCACTGCAGCAAGAACAGTCCAAGGGAAGAGAAGAACGTAATACAACCGACATGTTTTAGAAACAAAATTCAGGCTGGCGAACAGGGAAGAGGGTCAGAAGTGCAGCAAAGGACAGAGCATGCAGGTCAGTATTCACTACAGAACTTTGGCTTTTACTCTAGGTTAGAAGCCATTGAAAGTTTCTGAACAGAAGACTGAAATTACTTGAGTTATATTTAAATGGTCACAAGGTAAAAGCGAGGAGATAAATTAGATGGTTATGAGATAATCAGGAGAGATGATGAGGCTCAAGGCAGAGTAGCGGTATTACGAGAATTTGTCGGATTTTGGATGTATCCTGAGAATAGATTGGCAGTATTGGGACAGGAATGAGGAAAATAGGAATTTGATAGTCACAGGGGTGTGCTTGAGAAGCAGGAAAAGCAAAGTTGCCTTAAGAAGATGGAACAGCAAAACTTCTCACCTCGTAAAGCAGGAAGAAAAGGAAAAGCAGGAAGAGGCCGGGCTGCTGGAGTCCCCTCAGGGTCATGCCATGTGACCTGGGGCCCTACACTAGTCCTCACCTCCTCAAGGTCTCAGTCCGCCCAGTAATGCCGCCCTGGAGCCAAACCTTAATGCATAGGCCTTTGGGGGACATTCAGGATCCAAACTGCAGCCTTCTTTATCTGGTCCCCTAAGCTCTTGTCTGTTTCACAGTGCAGAATGCATTCATTCCATCTCTACAGATCCTCCAAGTCTTCACTGTTCCAACATTGCTCTAAAGTCCAAGTTGAAGGTCTTCTCTGAGGCTCAAGGAAAACTCATTTGGTAGGGAAAACTGTGATGCCCTATACAAATCAAAAAGAAAGCTACATGCTTCCAAAATATAATGGTGGGACATGCACAGGGTACATATTCTTATTTGAAAAGGAAGGAATGGGAAAATAGTGAGGAGGGATTAGCCCAAAGCAAGACTGAACCCCAGCAGGGCAGACATTAGATTCTAATGTCCCACATATGGCATCCAGGGCACACTGTGCTGGGATGCGGGCCCCCAAGACTTGGCCGACACTGCCCCTGTGGCTTTATTGGTTACAGCCCGTTTGGTCACCGTCTTGGGCTGGCTCTACTCACTGCCTGCAGGTTTCTCTGATGAGTGTTGCAGGTTGCTGGTCCTTCTCCCTTCCTCGGGTCTTCATTGGAGCTTTGGCTTTGTTTCTGCATCTCCACTGCTCATTGCTCTGGCAGAGGCTGCTGAGACTCCAGAACTTCAGCACATTGCTTGGCCTCGCAGCCTTTCCTTTGCCGGAAGCCACCACGACCACCTAACACTCACATTCCACGTGCCTGCAAAACAAGCATCATTGTGGGTGACACCAAGGTCTGTGGCAGCAGGAGATGTACCGGGCCTCTCAAGCCGCAGCCTCAGCTGTGGAGTGCAACGCTGACCAAACAAGAAAATGAATGCTGAGGCAGCCCTGGGAATGCAGGGCAGGCCACACTCTTTTCTGAAAGAAATCTGTCTTGGAAAGTCTTTGCAACAAATTTCCATTTCTACCTCTTTTTTGGATATGATGGCTGTGCTCTTGATGAAAATAGGCACCTTTCCTTTTTCTTGATGCAAGTAGTGGTCTTTTTTGGAGGGGTTCTAGGGATTGAACTCAGGGCCTTGCACTTGCTAGGCAAGCACTCTACTGCTAAGCTGAATCCCCAGCCCTGACTTGGCTTCTTTTTAACAGTATTAATAACCAGACCTTCCCTGGCTGAATCTGTACACACACTCCTTTTCTGACCAACTGCAAATTTTCAAATCTCTCACTTTGCTCCTCTTTGCTGTAGATTTGGTTAAAAGCAGCCAATGATAGCCGTGTCACAACCCAATTGCTCTATTGCCTTGAAATCTCCACCAGATAAACTGGACCTTTAAGCTCACCTTTAAGCTCAGCTTCCCTAAAAATACTAGGACATGGATAAAATGCGTACAGATTCATTGTCACAGTGGAACAAGGATGGCCTCTAGTCCAGTTACAAATAAAGTTCTTATTTCCATCTAAAACCTCATTAGCATTGTTTACTATTCACATTTCATTCAGCAGTCTGGTCTTCTAAACCCTTATCAGAATTTCCTGTTCAGCTCTGCTACAGCATTGGAGGCATTCTCTAGTGTCATGAAGAAACAAATCTCTAGTGGTAGTTTTCTGAGGAATCTCCACACTAATTTCCACGATGATTGGACTAGCCTTCACTCCCACCAACAGTGGAGGTGGGTTACTTTTTCCCCACAGCTCTGCCGGCATTTAACACAATTTGTAATGGCTGAGTCTTGGAAACAACCCAAATGCCCAGTAACTGATGAGTGGTTAAAGTAGATGTGATTTTTTAATGCAGAGGAGTACTACTCTGCCATAAAAAGGATAAACTTGAAACATTTGCATGTAAATGGATGCACCTTGAGAACATACTCTTAAGTGAAATAGATCAGGCACACACGAGTACATATCGAATTGTTTTTCTGACATGCTAAACTGTAAGTGTAAATAAGGACAAAAAAGTATAACAGATATCATGAAAAAGAAAGTATCCAAATGGGAAGAGAACTAGAAAGGGAGGAGGGGGAAAGGAAGGAAAGGAAAAAGAAAGGAAAAGAAAAAGATGAAAAAATGGAAAAATGTAAATAAAGATATTGTAAATGAGGAGAGGGAGAGTGGCAGGAAGGGGTGGGGAAACGGGGAAATCCAAGATACATCATGTACAGGTACAAATTAACTGTGATGAATGTGATCATTATGTATATCTACAATGTACCAATACATGTTCTTGGTATATAAAATTAAAAAAAAAATAAAGAGGCTATCTTTCTTCCAGTGAAGGTGTTAGGCCCATTTGTCAAAGATAAGGTAGCTGAGTATGCTTGGAGTTATTTCCACATCTTCTATTCTGTTCCATTGATCCTCAAGTCTATTTTTCCCCCAGTACCATGCTGGTTTTGTTATAGTAAAACTAATATACTTTTAAATAGAAGTTCATAATGGTGTGCTTCTTCATGAATAAAAAAAATTTATTATAAATAATGAAGTATTCGTCATGAAGAGAGCTTTGTCTAAATTATACTTTAACTATTGTAATTGCAAGTCTCTGACTTCCACTTTTTATTATATTATATCTTATTTTTATTTTTTTAATTTTTTACCAAGAACTGGTAAAAAAAAAAAGTACTGGTACATTGTATACATAATGATCACATTCATCATGGTTTTTTAGTACCTGTACATGATGTATCTTGGTTCCCTTCCTCTTCCCCATCTCTCCCTTCTGCTCCCCCACCCTTCCCTATATATAGCAGGTTTATTTACATTTTTCCATTTTTTTCCTTTCCCCTTTTTTTCCTTTTTCCCTTCCTTCTTTTCCGCCTTCTCCCTTTCTAGTTCTCCTCTCTTTTGAATATTATCTTTCTTTTACCTAATATCTATTCTATCTCTTTGTCCTTATTTACACTTATGGTTTCTGATATCAGAGAAGCAATTTGATGTGTACTCATGAGTGTCTGATTTATTTCACTTAAGAGTATGTTGTGAAGGTACATCCATTTACCTAGTTTATCCTTTTTTATGGCAGAGTAGTACTCCATTGTGTAGCAAAAACACATCTTCTTTAGCCATCCTTAGTTATTGGGCATTTGGGTTGCTCTGCTTGGTATCTTCCCAGAAGAATTGAAAACCTTATACTACAGTGATATATGTACAACCATGTTCATAGCAACACAATTTGTAAGGGCTTCTACTTTTTAAAATTAAAAGTTTCTGTAGTTTGCTACTCTTCTGTTAGGGAGCCACAGTTTCCAAATCTCATGTCATTTTCTTAATACTGACATTATTCAATCAAAGAAGAAAGTATCTAGATCAAGCCTTTTATCACTTTTCTAATAATATTACTTTCATTAACTGTATTTTCTGGATGAATTCACCTTCCTTTCCAGCAATAGAATATACCTGAAGGAAAACTCTGCAGTGCTAGGATTAAGATATTTAGTCAATTTCTGTACTTTTATTTCATTTCCAAAAAAACCTGGGAAAGATGTATTTCTTTAGTGATTTTTTAATTTCATGATTCAAAATGTCATAATTACCAGAATAGTCCTGTTTCAAACCCAAAGCTTGGTTAAAGAGACTCCCTTAGATGTTGAGAATCAATTTGAGGGATGCCAACAAATTTCCCAACAAATAAATTGGGAGACTATATAAACCGATACAGGCACTTTTTTGTTGGCTTGAATTTCGAGCTCATTTCCTCTAATACTAAAAAACTTGGATCTTGGATCTCAAGCTTGCGGATAATATTCCTCGAGCAGCAGGAGCACCATAAAAGGAGCTATGTCAACTGTTCCACACGTCTTCTTACTTTCATACCTTCATAAGTTTGCAGTAAAAATATCTTCTGTAGGCTGAAACTTGAAATTCCAAGAGCCCAGTCTGAGAGCAATTTGCAGAAAAGCAACTCAATTTCCAGAAACACTAGGAATTAGACATTTCAAAGATGTCTTGTGTTTGCTTATAATGAGATGCCTTCATTCTTTTAATTATAGAAAACAAGGATAATACTATCAGAGTGGATTCTTCCCACCCAGAAAGGGCCATAGGTTGGCTTATTTATTGGATAATCAGTGGCTGCGAAAACACTCTGCGGGCCTGTTAGCTAGAATAATGATTAAGTGATATGAAGTCGCAGTTTACAAAGAAAGTCTTTTACAGTAAAAGCCTCCCATAACAAGACCATTCCACGTGCTATCTGATCATCTGTGGGGTCGAAGGAAAACAGAGTCTAACACCACACTGCGGTGTTACTAATTTGAACTCAATGACAAGGGGCAAAGGCCAAAGTGAATTAGTCTGAACTTGCAGTCCTTTTAAAGAAGTAATCATTAAGGGAGAATTAAAGTTCAAGGTGGACGAGAAGATTAAAAGAGACATAGTTGTTTCAAGTGCATTTAAGACTCCAGACCCACACAGATTATACGTCAGGATCCCAAAAGAACCTGGAGACGAAATTGCAAAACCACTTCTGCCTCTGAGGAAATGTAGAAAATGGAAGAGTTGCCAGGGGACTGGGAAAAAAAAAAAAAGAATAGATGAGTTTAGAAAATGCCAAATCTAGATGAAGTTATTTTCAGAAAAATTATAGAAAACAATTTTACTGAAAATTTGTGAGAAGATGATTTTGAAAGGGCCTCGATCATGAAGAATCCATGGGAACGACCCACCTGCATCTCACCTTGGCCCTTCAGCTCGACTTCTCTGTCTCCTCGTCTGCACCCTCCCCTGCTCCCCTTCGCTGGACTCCTTGTTCCCCTGAATAAGTCATTTTCTTCTGTTATCTAGGTTCACAAGTCGGTCTTTTTTGACTTCATTTTTCTCTCTATCTTGGTCAATTAGCTTGGAAGACATGTGATCCGGGGTGTGAAAGAACATTTTTTAGAATGTTTCATGACAGTTTTTCTATTCCCTGTATGCAAAACATAGAGGCAAAGGTTAATAAAATTCACACTTTTATTATGAACACTTGAGAATGCTCTCATTAAATTAGTTCTTTCTCGTGACCAGTGAAAGCATCGCTAAGTATAAAGTTTCCTGTTTTGGGTCCTTTAGGAACATAACAGAACAAGTGAACAACTTTTTTGTCAAAATCACCCTTCTTATTTTTGAGGAAAGTAACCTGGTCGTCTATTTAGCTGCTTTTTTTCCTACTCCTTCTTTAACCCCTTGTGATCCTGCTTCTGTTTCCATCATTCTGATGAAACCGCTTTCCAAACATCATTTTCTACTTTATTACTGCCAAATTTGATGCTATTCTTTATCTTAATTTTTGCCTTGACTTTTTTGTGACACTTGATACATTAGCAAATGCCTACTCTAGACTATTATCTTCAAATTTTAACTTCTATGAGGGTAGGAGCTACATCTGTGTTTTCACCAATCTGTACCCAATTTCTTGTGTTTACTTGACACACGGACAGGGCTCAGAAGTTGATTAATGAAGTGCAATCTTGGCCCTCGCTTGGGCTCAGTACCTTACTTTTCAATTGAAAAAGTTGCCATTGCCTTAAGTTCGACATACTGAAGTTTGCTTAATACATGCCTGTCCCTCTCTGCTGTTATTTGACTGTGTGTCTTTCTCCCAGCTTCGTGTTAAAGTCTAAGACCCACTACAACAGTTTTAAGAGGTAGAGTCTTTAGGATGTTGTAAGAGCTCTGCCATTAAGAACGTAATTTGTGCCCTTGTAAATTGCATCGAGGGGGATAGTTCACCCACCTTCCCTGTCCGCCTTCTGTCATGTGAGGACTCTACAAAAAGAGCCATCTTGGAAGCACAGCACCCTACCAGGCATTAAATATGCTGATGCCTTGATCTTGGATTCCCCCAGGAATGTGAAGAATACATTTCTGTTGTTCATGAATTTCTCAGTCTTGGGTATTTTGTCATGGCAACAGGAATGGACTAAGACACTCCTCTAGCCAATTTCCCATTTATCTAATGATGAAGTCTCATATCTGAATATTAAGATTATTAACACTTTCATGCACATTTTTCATGTACCAAATCTGACTTTTTACACATCATGGCATAGCCTGAATATTTATACCCCAACTCATTTATTGAAGCCTAACTCCTAATCTGATAATATAAAGAAGTAGGACCTTTGGGACGTGATAATGTCACAAAGAAGGATCCCGCGTAAATAATATCAGTGGCCTTAAAAGAGAGACTCCAGAAAGACCCTCGTCCTCTGCCCTGGAGCGACACAGCAAGAAGACGGCTGACTCTGAGCCAGGTGTAAATCCTCATCAGACACTGAATCTGTTGGCTCCTTGATCTTGGACCTCCCAGATTCAAGAGAAGAAATAAATTTCCTTCTGTGAGAAAGAACTTTTTAAAAATCTGCCTAAGTTTTGGAATTCTCTAATGGTAGCCCAAATAGGCTATCACAGCTCCCATTCTCTCTACTTAATGAATATTTTGGATCAATAGTTTCTCTCCTGCTGGTCCAAAAAGATGAAACCTATGCAGCTATAAACAAAAAACACAAATAAAATAAAGAAAAATGCAAATAAATCATAGAATTTTGGTCCCTATTTATTTTGCCAAAGCAAAACAAGCGCAAACCAAAAAAAAAAAAAAAAAAAAAACAAAAACCCACAAACCAAAGGCAGAAATCAAAAATAAAAATATTACTGCCTGCTAACACATTATTTCATTAAAAAAATCTCGTGTCGGAAACTCTGAAGCAATTTTACCTTTCACAGTTGTGGGCCTCTTTTGATGGATGCTGGTGCCTGGATCATTACAGATGTGAGACTGTGGGCCTCCCTGCCTTCGAGTTCACTGCCTTTTGGGATGTTATAATGAATCCAAAGTCTCAGGATGATTTTGCCATGTGTGCAAACATTCATTAACAAACAGGCACAGACATAATTATAAATCCCGTTCCAGGATGTGGACCGAGTCCTTGCTTTCTGACTTTTCAGGCATTCTAATAAGCACTTGGTGTAAAAGGTCCCTCCAAAGTGGAAGTAACACAATGCTGTTTGTGGGATTACAGAATTTCTTCTGGTTCAGCTATGCAACTACATCCTCCCTTCTGTGGAAGGAACCAAGGCTGGTGTTCTCAGGGGTCTAGGTTATCAAGCTTCCCAGATTCTTATCAAAAGTTATGGGTACCTGTGTAGTCTTCCTGGACAATTACATATCTTGAGCATCGTTCAGTGTACCAATTATTTCTAATGCCCTCGTTAACAAGTCCTTCAGTTCAGTCACTTATGTTTAAAACAATGGCCCTAAGTGCTTGCTTAGAATTCTTGAAGCCCTAGATTCCACAAAATAAGGGAAAAATAAGTGAAAAAAGTTAATTAATAAAACAAAAATAAAAAATAAAACAATTGTCCTGGCTACCCCCTGGACTTTGTATTCATGTGCCTGGTGGAAACTAAGCACAGTTCTAATGTAGATTCTTGCTTAGGGTACTTTGTTTGCTAACTACCTCTCCTGATTCTCTGCTATGCAGATTATAGGTAATTTACAATATACATACTCTATATTTAACTAATTTAAAAGAACAATGGACTGTAATGTTGTAAAAAAAAAAAAAAGGTAAAAGTAACCTCAAAGGTAGAGTTACCATGTAATTTATTAAAACCAAGATTTTTTAAAAAGTGACAGTAGAGTAAGTTGAACTATCCCAGGTGAAAATTCTATCTGACCATTTACATGCAAGTGATAGCTCTTCAAGTAATGTTATTTAGCCTTTTGAAAAGTGTCATATATTCTCATCATATATTTTATTTTCATGGGGATTATTTTTCTCCCTGTAAACAGTTATCAGGTGCTGGATACTATATCTTTTTGGTTGAACCCTAACTTACTGACTAGGAAAATGGGTGATGGGAAGAGACACATTTTTTTCTGGTGTGTGTGTGTTTTGTTTTGTTTTGTTTTGTTTTTTGGTGCTGGCGATTGAACTCAGGGCCTTGCGAGGGCCTGAGCACTCCAATCACTGAGCTAAATCCCCAGCCCCTTCTGGAGTATTTTGATTGTTTTTAAATTTTATCTTTTAAGGAGCAGTAGTCAGTTTTGTCTTATTATTGCTTTGAAAAAGTCACCTGAAAAGTGTTCTTCAAAAACTATAATGTTAGTCTCTGTTGCCATAAGAATAAATAAATACAATCTATTGTGACATAAGTGTTCCTCTAATATAAATTGGTTAATATAACTCCTAAGTAGGAAATGATGTTATTATGACACAGAAGGCACATTGACCATTTCTGATTTTCCCCGGGAGATAAACACTTGCATCTTACTAAGAAACAACAGTTGAAACTCAAGATTTTGCAATAGGCCTTAGCCTCTCTGTCTCGTCTTCCCTTCCTCCTTTCCTCCCTCCTTCCTCCATCCGTTGTCTCTCTCTTCCTCTCTCTCCCTCCCTCCTAGGTATCAAACCAAAGGCCTTGTGCTGTACTTGGATATTCTTAGGATTGCTATTATGTTAGTGCCCTGACAGAAAGTTTCAGAGGTTCGACTGATTTTTCTCAAAAATCGTTTTCCCCTTAAACACTGTTATTTTGAATGTGAGACTTGATGTTGAGATTTGGGGGAGAATCTATCTATCTATTATATATATTACATTAGCAGGAATAGAGTTACGTACGTGTGACAAAAATCATAATTAACTATTCTTGGAGAAAATTGTGAAATAATCTTACATTTTTATAAAGGGACTGTTGACTGAGGTGCCAAGAGATCTGCTGGGGCCGACATGGGCTGGGCCTTTTTTCAAACTGCTCCTCAAAAGGGAGGAATGATTGTTCTGAAGTATAGACATTTAAACTGGAATGTGAGTATCCACCAAATGGAATTTTAAGGTCGAATGATTGAGAATTAGGGAAAGACACCATGAAATGTTATAACCGCCTGATTGTCATGCTTTATTTGTCCTGTACTTATGCTTCATTCTTTTCCTTTAATAGAATTATAAAGAAAAAGCAAAGAAAGCATACTCAGAGGATAACAAAGATTCAAAATTCACATTGTGATAAATTGTTCTGTTTATTAAATGTCCTTTTCATGATGAGATTTAGCTGTCTGCATGTCTGCATTGGTTTTACTTTATATAAGAGTCACAGTGTTTTATGTACCATTTTTTGGGGGGATGGGGGGTTGGTACTGGGCATTAAACCCCGGGGCCTTTGCTCTGAGCTACAGCCCCACCCATTTAAAATCAAATTTAAAAACAAAAAAACAAAAAAACGAGAGTTTCTTGCTAAGTCACTAAGTTACCCTGGCTGGGTTTGAATTTTCAGTCCTCCTGTCTCAGCCTCCCAGAGTGCTGGGATTACAAGTATACACTACCACGTCCAGTTTATACATCTTTTTTGGCTTTTTTTTTTTTTTTTTTTTTTTTTTTTTTTTTTTTTTTTTTTTTTTTTTTTTTTTTTTTTTTTTTTTTTTTTTTTTTTTTTTTTTTTTTTTTTTTTTT